>VZRR01007600.1:1693941-1770802 GCA_013398015.1 Oreocharis arfaki
TTTTTTTTTTTTTTTCTCTTTCATTGATGTTCTGTTGAGTTTTGGTGTACTCAACACGACTTGTGTGGACTGACTCCAGGAAGGAGGCTCTGGGGAGCTGTAGCTTTCCCCAGTGATTAATATCCCCCAGTGATTATATCTGTTCTAGAAAAAGCATCCATCTGGCTTAATTAGTATATAGGGGCTCAGGTTCTATGTTCCTTTCTCTTGATGGCACACAGCCATACTGACAATAAAGAAATTTTTAAAAAAATACTGTATTTAATGTGACAGACCAGCTTAGGATGCACAAAAATGCGTTAGGCTATTAATTCATAGTGCTAATAAGCAACAGACAGCTGTCCACATGAACAGTGATTTTTAGTGTGCAGTTTATTAAGTTTTTGTCTTTTTTCCCTGCTTTGACACAACCCCCCGTTTTTTTGTTTTTGTTTTCTTTTTATGGGTGGTGGTTTGTTTTGGTTTGGTTTTGGTTTTTGGGTTTTTGGGGGTTTGAGGGGTTGGTTTTTTTCTTTTTGGTTGGGGTTTTTTTGTTTGGTTGTTTTGGGTTTTTTTGTCAGAAGAGTCCATGTTTTCATTTGAAACACTTGCAGAATAGTCCAAATCTGAGAACGAAACTTTACTGCTAAAAAAATCTTCACTCAGATTAGTACTGCAGGCTGCTATTCATTCAAGATCCTTCTGGGAAGCCAGCTCTGCCTACATTGGTAAGTCATAAGAATAACAGAAGTGGATCCTCAAGCATGAATCACATGATGCTGAAGACTTGAAATCCATATGTGTTTTGGAGGTTGTGATAGGGCTGTTAGAAATAGTATATTTTATTTCACAAAGTTCTAACAGTTGACTGAGGGTGTGATTTTGGACGTCAGTACATTCCTCAATTTTTATTATCTCAAAATACTAAAAGGCTCAAAAGTCCAGTCAACAATTAAGAGAGGAACTGTTGGAATTCTTGCAGAGCCTCTCTATTTCAGGTTGAAAAGAAATGGTCCCTCCTGCCTCCCAAACTTTAAATTTTCGACAATCAAAAATATGTTTAAAAGAATTTTAAAAAATCCCCACGGCAAAAACTGTTGTGCCAAGAGATGAAGCCATCTAAAGTGTTCTACTCCATTGTTGAATGGAATAATTTGCCTGGAATCATTAAATTCTTATCCATTCATGCAGCAAGCAAACTGAGAAACCTGCTGATTCAAGGGAAATTTGATTATTTCATAGACATCATTCTTCAGACAATTAAGGAGAAGAAAATTCCAGTGCTGTCTTGATGTGAGGGACAGGAAAACAGGCATTTAATAACACAAACCTATAAATTGAGAAGGAAAAAATATAAAAATAAACCAAATTTATCCTAGCATTTTTTGCTGAACTAAGTATTCAATGCTTTTCTTTATAAGGTTAGTGAAATGTAAAAAGCTGTATGGATATTGTGAGATTTACATAAATTATTGATGAGTACCTTCTTATTTTAATTTATCTGCGGTTGTGAGATTGATAGTTATCCCACTGTCATTACAGCATATGCTTTTTGTTCTTTATTATGTTTGTTCATAGGAAGATTTAAGGAAAAAAATTTTGTCTACAATTTGTACGCATCCCTCTATACCTGCCTCGGGTGGTCTGAAACGCATGAGTTACAACAAGAGAAGGAAGTTAGTTTTCCAAGCCACTGAACAATCAATTAAAATGAGTGAGGAGAAGGAATATAGAGAGTGTCCTTTGCACACAAAGGTCTTTTGCTGGAGAGCATTTGTTCATCAAACAAAGAGTCCTCTATGTAGCTGGATAATAAGACAATTTGAAAGACTGGACATTTCTCAACATGAACTCTGTATAACTGCATTTGTGCTGATACGAGGTAATGGGCTTCCTGACTAATCCAACCAGTCAAAGAGTTGATGCAAAGGAGAAATAGCACAAACAGTTCTTTTCTCAGGAAGCACAAAACTAGGAAGAAAAGAAGAAAAGGAGTCATAGAAACTGAATAACACTATTTCTAACTTGTGCAACACCCTTCTAATAATACGAAGGCTATTGAATACTTTATCATAGTGTTCTCCTGTGTTCTCATTCATATCTTGCCTTCTTAAATGCAGGTCACTTAATTCCCAAGGAGTAATTTCAAAAACAATATTTGTAACTTTTATACAAAGTTTTCAAGTTAGAATGACCACCCTTACAGTTTATTTTCAGAGATGTAAATACTCATCACTGCAGGCACAAAAAGGCAAAGTAATACTGTCTTTTCTATTGTCCCCTTAGATGTCTTCAGGCAAACATCTTTTCTCTCTGGTAAATCAAAGTTAGATGCAGCCATGAAGTTTCAATGCTACATATGTCCAGAAATAACCTGTCCAGACAGCTGTCAGAGAAGGAACTAAAAAGAAAACCTTTCTTTTCATTCTGTAGTATGAATGAATATATGACCTGGGGCTTTTATTTTGTCTTTACTAACGTAGACCAAGAGAGCATCTGTATGAAAAGACACATACATAACCATGCAAGGTAAGAAGAGAGAGCAGAGACTTATGAAATGAGAAGGAGAGAGTGGAAAAAAAAGTTCAGACCTAAAACAAGGAAAGGAAAAGAGAGAAAGAGAGAAAGAAAGAAGCAAACAAAAAGAATCTAGAACAAGAACCTGAAAAATAAACTAACAAAAAAATACTTGGAAATTTTGGGTGATTTTATCAGAGGAAAAGAATTTAATGGTAAATTATTAGAGAAGGTCATAAAAATTAGTTGCTTTTTATTTATAGCCCTATTAGTACCTGGATACAATAATCTAAGCTCCCTCAGCCACAAATTTATTGTGGCAATATTTTTATTTTGCATGATTTATTTTATGTTTATCAAATGTTAATGATGGGAACTCTTCTCATAACTCTCTATTAAATATTACTCAGGTTTGGAATTGTAAGCACTCAAAATTTAAGAAAAGAAGACAGTTTTCAGATGTTTAAATCTGTGAGATCAACTCAGAAGGTGATTTTTTTCCCCTTGGTGCTGAATGGAAAAGGTTGCCCTTATTTTTTCTAGATCTTTAACCTAAGTTTTGCTGTGGAATTAAACACCAATGAAATTAATGGGTATGAAATTCCAGAAGCTTTTGAGGAGGTAAAAACCCCCAGGAAAATATTACTACATTTTAATTATATTATATTAATACTTTATAATTACATTTTAATTATTGCCATGGTGTTAAAAATGTGAGAGAATCCAGAAACATACAAACAAAAAACCAAAAACAAAAACAAGAAGATGATAAATGCAACAGAGCTTGTGCTTTATTCTTGCTAACACAATTTTCAGGACAGTTCTCTTAGCAGCAGTACNGCTTTTGAGGAGGTAAAAACCCCCAGGAAAATATTACTACATTTTAATTATATTATATTAATACTTTATAATTACATTTTAATTATTGCCATGGTGTTAAAAATGTGAGAGAATCCAGAAACATACAAACAAAAAACCAAAAACAAAACAAGAAGATGATAATTCAACAGAGCTTGTGCTTTATTCTTGCTAACACAATTTTCAGGACAGTTCTCTTAGCAGCAGTACTGGTTCTGTCCCTGGGTAAGATTTTAAAGGAGAAACCAGCTTCAGGACAGTATATTTCATTAACAGGACCTGTCATTCATAGCTTTAGAAAACACTCTTTTGTGTAGCAGATGCTGTCTCAATGCAAAGTCTCCAGAGAGATTCATTAGCAATTGAATGTGCGATTAATGAATGAATTTCAGCCTTTATCTGCCTTAGTTCAAGGATAGATACCAGTATTACAACTTCCTATGGAAATGAACAAGGAAAATTTGTGACCCCATCATCTCTTCTATTTCTGTTTCCCCTCTATATTTTAATCTGGAACTGCTTAGAAAAAAATGATCATAACTATGGACACTCTGATATATAATTGGCTAATCTGAATGAAATGTCATTTTATGTTCAGATTTGGAGAGCCTCTTACAAATCTTAGCAGAATCATATATGGGTTTCATTACTTCATAATAAAGAAATGTTTTAAATAAATAGAAAAAAATTAGACACATTTATTGTGCAAACATGTGCATCTTTTTTATAAAGAAACATTATCAACACCCAAAGGTAAATCTGAGGTATATGTTCATAAATCATTTTCAGGAACAATGTAAGACATAAATATGACAGTCAAAATGGGCTTACACAACATTTGATCTACATGCAAGAGAACTCCATAGCAAAATGTGCTCATTTAATTCCACTCTAAAGTATGGTGTATTAAATTAGAAAAAACAAAAAACAAAAAACACTAAACCCATGGGAGGTAAAAATCTCTTAAAAGTACATAATCTTAGTTTGTTGGGTTTTTTTTTTAAACTTACCTGTTGGTTTCAATATTCCATATAAATGTGATTTGATCAAAATCAAAATGTTTTCTGTAATTCTGAAAGCCAGATGAATGTTTACAGAGAAGGAAATTTTCTAGCTAATTTCCTAGTACAACTTCCCTTCCCAGTATACAAGTATTTCCAATCTCTCCTAGAGAGCCACCTTCTCTCATTTTAAAAGTCATCAGAAGTGTCATCTCAAAGGCAGGAGTAGATTGAACAAGTTTCTTGATAGCAAGCATGTAGAACACATTGCTTTGCATTAAAAAATCACAAACGTTCCCTACAACATCAAATACAATTTTCTTCTTCAACTCCTAGGAGGTTTTGAAGATGATTCCATTCCTATAAATTTTACAGACATGTCAAGTTACCATTTTTCAATAAAATAACTGTTCTTTCAACTTCAATGCAGTGACTTTCAGGAACCTTTATTTTTGCTATAACCTGTAACTCCTAAAATTCTACAACAATTAATTAAGCCACATTTAATCACGTTTAACCAAGAAATTTCTGGTTCTTAATGAAATGAGGTTGCAGGAAAAAGAAAGTTGTACTATTTTACTATTATAACTTCTAATGTCAGTGGATTTAAACTGGAGTTAAAATTAAATTTCAACAAGTTTGACAATGCACATTGGCACACAGTGCAAGCATTGCTGAAAATAACCACAGGAGTCTGCTTTAGGAACTGGCATGTGATTCGTCTTTCGGACACACAGTAAAAGGCTATCATTCACAAATATCTTCTCAGAGTGTTTTCATGTGGCTGTGGGAAATGATTAAGTTGAAAGCACTAATGTCTCTCATTTTCCTTGGTAAACAAAGACAGCATGTAAACAAAGGCTTTCAGAGATGTGTTGACTAATAGCATCATTAGTCCCTCACATTCCACATGCCTGGACTTGAAAAATATATTTCTGATTATAAAAATGCACTCTCTTAGAGTAAAAATATGTAGATAGAGTTTACTCAATAGACTAGGTCAATAGAGTTAGAGCACTGTTGAATCACTGAGCACTTGGCAAATTGACTCAAGGAAGTTTGACTCTGTGACAATGGGAAAGAATTTTGATCTCTATGGGATTTTTCCTGTCACATATTTTTGATGATATTATCACCCCCAATTCTGTACTGAGAAGTAGGTTCATCTAATTCTGTCCATCCTTATTGTGAAGTGTCCCATTAGGTAACATGACAAAGGATGGCCCCACCCCAGGGAATGCAGAGGAAAATCATAGTTGTGGGAATCCCAGTACCTGGATGCATGACCTACTTGTGGAACTTGTGATAGAGGCAGTGTAGGAGGCACCTGGAGAGAGCGAGGAGCGAGACCCACCTGCGGGACAGGCTGAATGCCCATGACTTGGAGATGCACAGTGTGTGCCTCACTAGACAAGCAAGATCTCACCAAGCTGGCACATGCTGGCAATGTGTACACGACTCATGCTTTTGATATACACCATTGACTCATCTATGGTAATACAACTCAATGAAAGAGAAATTACCAAAATAGGGACTTTTATATTTCAGGTTTGAATCTATGTGGCAAAATCATAAATGGTCATTATGCTGTTCTGCTGTTTTTCCTATTATAAAGTGATTTCCAACGGTTTAAGAATTATTTGGTAATGGGGAAACTCTTGAAGTAGATTTAGCCTATCTAAGGACTGGATTCAGATAAACCAAACCAGAATACATCTTCTGATACTTAAACTTTTGAAAATTCATGGGCAACTTGAAAGTAAACTGTGGTCACTTGAAAGAGAGTGATGGGTTACTATGATATGTCACCTCACTGCTGAGCGGACCAGACCTGTTCAGCCTGAGAAGAGAAGGCTTTGAAGGAATCTACCAGCACCTCTTCAGAGCACATAAGGAGATGTTGAAGAAGATGAAACTAAGACCTTCATGGTGGTGTGTGGCAGGAGAGTGCAAGCTGAAACAGAAGAGCTTGTATCTCTTTTACACAGGAAAACATTTTTCACCATGACGGCAGGCAGGCAATAGAGCCAATGGTCCAAGCAGGCTCTGAGGTCTCCAGCCTTGGAATTTTTCACAGCCTGACTGGGTAAAGCCATAAGCAACCTGATCTGATTCCAGAGCTGGTAGTCAGTGTGCCCCAGAGCCAATGGCACCTTTGGTCTGGCTTTAGTGGGGAGCGACAGGATAGAGCCCCGCAGGTTGGGCTGTCCCACATTCCCTCAGCCAGGAGCAGGCAGCTGGTATTTAGTAGGAACAATTATGTGCCATTCCCAGGGTTTATTCAAATTATGGATTAATTTGAAAAAAAAAATCAGATTAAATTTCTATCAGTCAGCAGTGAAAAACCTTGAGAAGTTAACTGCTTAATAATTGATCTCAGCTTAGGCACTGTTGTTTTTCATGAGCTATTTTTTCCTTGTTAGAAGCTCTTTTTTTCCTTGCTTAGTAATATGTAAAGTTTATCTTGTAACACATTCTGAATAAAAGTGCTAAACTCTAAGGTCCAACAAAAATAAATCTGGTCATAAAAATAATTTCCATACTGTGGCCTAATAATAATCTTGAATACCTACACTATTTCAGAAGCCTGTCAAAATAACAAAAAATTATTTAATTTTCAGTACTGATCGTGACTATCTACACTTTACAATTTGTGATGTTAAATTAAACTAATGAAGAAATGCAGGATGAATTCTATGTAAACATTTTGCAATAAAGACAAAATTTCTGTGGTATTGACAATAATTTTTGATCTATAATCTAATAAGGTAATATTCAGCACAATTTTCTGCATTATTGAAAACCGTACCAATTATAAAAATTCCAGAATTTGTTTTGTTTTGTTCAGCTTTAAAGAGCAACTTTAAAGAAGGTGAATTGGAATTCAAGCATCCAATACCAAGTCATTATCTAAAACAAAAAAAAACAAACAAAAAGGAAAAAGAAAGGATGATCCTGTGGTTATACCATTATGTCTACTGGACATATACACAATATTAATCTTTATAGAAAACGAACAAAATGATTGACTAAGTGACTTACAAAAGTCCAAAGGTACCACTGAAATGCAACTGTATACTGCAGCTACTTACATGTCAAGGTTTTTTGCAGATGTTTTTGATGTGAGAGTTCCTCTGAATTTTGCACACCTGGTTCTGGTGCATGCACCTGGTCATGTGAACTTGACATTTGCCTAAGCATCAGTGAATTCTAAAGACTATAGGAATAACTCAGAGGTCACTTGAGTTGTACACTGACATCTTTTCCTTGTGCCTAACGATACTAACAGGAATCAGGCATCCATGAACGGAAGGCACAGGTTCTTGATACTACCTAGTTGTCCTAGGTTACAATGTAAGATGAAACCAAAAGCATATATTCTGTTATCATCTTCACAAGCTGTTAAAGCAGGTGGGGCAGTGTTTGTTATCTCCTACCATGACTCATCCCTGATAACTCCCTCTGGGGAGCGATCTCTGTTTAATGGGCAATCGAGGACCCACTGCATGACTCGTGGAGTTACATCAGCCCATTGTGAGATGCTCTGCCCAGCGGGGAGGAGCCAAGCATTCCCACCTGGATATAACCTGGGGTTTGGAACAATACAAAGAGCCCTTACCTACTGGATTCCCAGAGGACAAGAGCACCTACTGGACTTTCAGGTGAAGACCAGACCCTTTTCTACAGATCACTGCTTCAACAGGACCACTTCATCTGGACTGCTAGCACCACCCTGACTAAAAGGGTGTCAGGTTGTATCCTGACTCTGTCAGTGTTCTTGTACTAATGCATTTATTTTAATTTTCCTATTAAATTATAATTCTGACCTGCAATCTCCTGGTGGTTTGTTTTCAAACTAGTACACTAGTCTACACACCATAGTGATTAGACTCTCAAAGTATTAAGTAAATATTTATTTTCCTACTTTGGAGGGAAATGGAGAGTTTTGAAATTATGTTTCTGTAATTTCTGTATTTCTTACAGAAAAACATGTAGTAGGCTGAATAGTGTCCTGCTCAGGAAATAGTATGAAAAACTGCAGCTTAATTGTTAGACTTCTAACTGTCTTCAATGTTACTAGGCACAAATCCTCAAGCACTTTTGCTATTTGCATTATATTGCTATTGAATGAAACAACAACAGCATACTGGCAGACGAAAATCTAAGAGTCCCTTTGGCATGGAATGTTTATTATAAAACTATAGAATTTTTTTCTCATCTACTGCCTGCAGGACAAGGATTCAGCATCTCAGGAATTACACATGAGAGAGATAAAACATTCTGAGTCACTAGATAGTCTTTCTGCTTAAGGAGCTTTCTTAACAGGCAGAACTTTGAATTCTGGTTTCCCCTGCAATGCTGAACCAGAGAATCAATCTCATTGACAACCCTTTGGGTAATAAGAAAAGTACAAGGAAACCCCCAAACTTCTTGTACCATTGCCATTCAAAAAACCCAAACCAAAACCCAAACAAAAAAAACAGACAGGCCCCCCCCCAACAAACCCAAAACCAAACAGAATCCCTGCAAAACAAAAAACCAACCAAACACCACCACCCCCCCCCAAAAAAAAGGACCAAAAAACCCCCCCAAAAACACCAAACAGATAAATTCCAAATAGCAACAAGTAGCAATCCTCTGAATTTCAGGCTCCAGTTTCTAAGCAGTAGTTTTGATACTTGAGGTACACTACAGAGTAGTGCTCAGTAGCCTGATCAGTAGCTCAGAGTCTGATGGTAACTCTGGAAAGGAGGAATAGTTTAAAGGCACAGTAACTGGCTGTTTAACTTGAAGGCACCTAAACATCTAATTGGATCTAGTCAAAGATGATATTTGGAGGACTATCTCCTAACAGGTAACAAGCTCTGCTTACATGTGAGAGACAAACACAGCAGAACAAAAAAATTGGTACTACCTTAACTGATAGGTTGCTCAAGTTATTATCCCTTACTATTTTGCAAAAATTATTTTTCTTTTCTATTTAATTCAGCACCAAGTGGAGATTATTTCATGTTTTGACTCAAAGGAAAAGTGTTATTTAATAACTGCCAGTACTGATTCCTGGATCATGCATCTTTTCCTTGAGAGTCTCCAGATTGAATGCCTGCATCTTTCCTTCCTTCCACACATTAGTTATAAGATCTGACAGGACCACAATACACAGTAATATGGCTGCAGGGCATGTAAATAAATATTTAACACCTACAAAATAAATTTATTTTTCAAAAAACCCACTAAATTTTACAAATGCAAGTCAGAAGAATCTGCAGATGCTCCACAGCACAAAAATTAGCTCCTACTCATGTGATGGAACAAATATTTTCTCAAAGTGGAAAAACAGTCCTGAGACCAGAACAGGAGCTCCTGTCTGTGGCCAAGGCATTAGGGTCCCCTCATCATGGCATTTCTGTTCTATTTCTTGGTCAAAAAATGGGTCATTCAGCACCCCATGAGGTCAGACTGTGGTTAACATAAGCAGGGTCTGCAGAAGCACTCAAAGAATGGTGGCATGAAACCTCCATTTTTCTTCCTTGCCTCCAAACTGAGGGAAGTACAATTATAGGGGAATTGGTAAAAGTTTAGGATTCCTTTTCTTCGCAGATTTGAGATCTCATTATCATTCCACAAATCAGTTTGGCTAACAAGTACAGATGTATCGGTGCCTTACGTTTTACACACAGCCTTCTTAGATTAGTTAAAAGATGAAATAGAGTTTGTAAATGTAATATTATTTTCCTGTCTTTAAAGTGACTTTCTCAATCCCATCAAATGTAACTAGAGAGACTGCATTTCTCGAAGTAAATCAAGATTTTATATTTTAGAGTGTATGTGGAACCCTGCTGGGACAGAAAAAGTGCTCCTAGAAACACTAACATTCTTTTTGCCTCTATTTACATTAGCCCATTTCCTGAAGTGTCAGATAATAACAGATATTCTTTATAGATTTTCTAGCTAGGACTTCTTTCCTTTTTTTGGTTTGTGGTTTTTTTTGGGTTTGTTTTTTTTTTTTGATAAACTTTTCACTTCTGGCTTATAAATTCTTTACCTGTATGCAATGATATATCCTTGAAGTGTTTTATGTTTTTACTAACACTTAAAAGCAAAAGCTTTCAGATTCCATTATATATGTATGTGTCATTAAACTAATCAAACGTTTCAGGGGCTCATTAGAGTCAATAATAATAATTAAGAAGAGAGAAAAGAACAGTTAAAAACTCCACAAAAGATGTAAAAAAACCCCTTTAAATATAATTATAGACTTAAGATCGAGCAAATAGGTGAGAGAAGATGAAACATAAAACAACAGACATTTTTGTATGACTACGGTTCACTAAAATTAAAGCAATAACCTCATTGCATCTGAGCTGGTTGGTCTTTTATTCACTAATTATCTGATAAAAGGCATTTTATAATAAAAGTATTTTTGTGTAGGAGATGCGGGTTGGGATTCTTTTGAGAACAACATCCAGGATAATGTTTCATTATTCATACTAATCATAAACAAAGGTCATCTCTCAAGGGGTTATTTAGAAATACTTGTTTATTTTTAAATAAGCAGTATAGTTCATTCACATGTTATTCTGTAATGATTTCAGATTTAATTCTTTCTGATTACTACAGAGGGAGAGCAAATTGTACTTGTAACCACATAGTCCCTTAAGAGATACAAGGATTAATTTATGACTTATATTTTTGTTTTGAATTGGATAAATTATGAGGGGTGATGCACAGAAAATGGGAAACACTTTTCAACTGTTAACGTAGGGATTCAAGTTCAGTACATGGATGGCAGTTACCCTTGTTCTGTTTTTTCTAACCCCTCAACCCTTGCCCACACTGCAGTCATTTATATGTGCCAGTGACAAGTGAGAAAGAATTAGGAACAAGTGAAAACAAAAGCTTTTTTATTCCTTTTGAATTTGTAAAAATGGCTGAAGTGAATTCTGTGATTTGTCTCTTAGGATGTCCCATTCAAGAAAGAAAAGAAGAAAACACAAACAACAAATAACCACACAGTATCTTCATACCCTACAAAACATCACTGCTGGGAAAATCATTCCAGTGGCATAGAAGATCTAGAAAGAATTTTGTAGTAGAAGATGCATAAGAATAAACTGAGAAGAAAATTAGATACTAGAAAAAGACCTTGCAACTAGAAAATTAAAGATCTTAAGTCTGATTTGAAGAGGTGTATATGAGTAGATTCCCATAATATTTTAGATTTATTGGGTTATTCTCTTGTAGTTGGTTCAGCAGAATCTGATTCTTAACAATGATCAGGAGGAAACAATAATTACCATTACTTCTCTTTCACATCTAGGATATTGTAGTAAAAACCAGCGAATACTTGTAGAGTTTTAAAGATGAAGTTCAAAAATTAAGAAAAAAGAAGTGACAGGAAAGCAAAGCAACATGACTGGGAGAGGAGGAAGAATATTTGCAAATTGGTAAAGTGTGAAAAAGTCACACAGATTTTGGTAATTTCTTTAGTGACAAAGAGACTAGATAGGGTGGCAAGCCATTTTGGTTTCCTTTCTGTTCTTCATCAAGGCTGACCCAATCTCGCACTTAGTAATTACATCTCTTTTATCACAAAACAAAAGTACATCTTTGAAGCGAGACTCCAGGAGCCAATTAGGCAGATTAGTTTCAAAACACACAGGATGCAGCAGCTCTCATTTATTGACCCTTGGATTGTTGTGCTAATGATTTTGTCTCTATATCATCAATGTATTAATTCACTTGCAGCTACTTCAGGTTTTAAAAATGTTAGGAACTTGATTAGCTACCCCAGCCTAGCTGAAATATGTGGGCTGACTATCCAGCTGTATCATCTGTTGCTGAGTTTAAAAAAAGAGGACAAAATCAGTGAAGTGGAGTGTCAGCTCAAAGTCCAGGTCTAAATGTTCCTAACTGTGATTGCTTTAATTGGCGTTATCAACAGAAATTTTCTCTGTAAACAATGTGTTGTTTATCTAAGATAGAGCCAGCAACAACTGTCAGAAAATGCAAGTATTTTTCTCTTACTACATAAAAGTGATGAATGAATTCTACGTTGACTTATTTATTTTCGAAGTTTTTAATTTCTCTATTTTTAATTTCCATATTGTGCTATTTGTAATAAGGCAAGGAATCTACAGTCATCCCTTTCCCTGGTAGTTATGGACAATGGTAAGCTTGCTAACAAATAGTAGAACTTCAGTTTAATATTTCAGAAGGAAAAAGTCATATTCCATCCTATTCCATATGATGATATGGTATCATCATATCATACCATAATAGATCATATCAAGTTTCATATATCAGCTCATATCACATTTCATGTATCATATCTTCCTCTCAGCCTGTTGAATATTAGTATCGAATCTAGCTGAAGCAAAAAAACCCCGTAAGAACTGAAACACGATGATCTTCAATATATACAGAGCAATGTGAAGGTTACTACACCATTTCCATTGTTGCTAATGTTATAGGGAAAAGTACTACTAGACCAAATTTCTCTTATCACATTTGTGCTTGTGATCACTTTACTCTGAAATCCGTTAGACAGTTCTTGAAGGGAGTAAAAACGTTTCAGGAAGACTGTTCTTTTCAAAACATCATCAGGGTCAGGGTTCTGTGAAAAATAAATTTATGAACCTCAGCCTGACCTAGCCCTATCCCAGGGGTAAACTGTGTTTGTAATACTGAATTTTACTGCCTGATAAATAAATAGGTCTTAAAAGACTTTTTACTTTGATAACTTTGTTGATTTTGTTTTGTTGATGACTGATGAAAAACATATTTTGTACTTTTTTAATGAAATCTGAACACTGTGAAGAAAAGGTAGGGTGAAGGAAGGGGAGAGGTAGAGGTATTCCACAGTCACGGTGTGCAGGAAGTGACAGGCATCTTGAAAAGTAAGTAATCTTACCTTACTTAGAGCTCTGAGGACAGCAGAAATCCTCTTCCAGAATTAATGACAACAAAGAGAGAAGTGACTTGATGTGTTGTATGGCTAAGGTATCAAATACAAGCAGTATACTAGCAAAAAGATATTTCCAAATAGTGTAAAACTAGTTCAATTGCACAATATATCCATAAATAACCATTAGGTTTATTGTTAATAGGGCTACAATGTCAGACCTATCATGTAGCCAACACATTTCTAGTGAAAATGTTCAGTTTAGTTACTGAGCTCAAAGAGATTAGGAGCTCCATTTTTCTTGCAATGCTTTCCACTATTTCTTTAAACTTCATAAAACCTATGCTGTAAACTTTGCTTTTTCTTGCTAGCTGGGTATAATAATTATGTAGGGAAAAAAAAAAGTTTAAAAACTAAATACATCGTGCTTGTGCTGTGCAGAATTATAGTAATAGTGTTGATTTACATCAGACAAAGAGATATCTGAGTTCTCAAATGCCATTACTTAATCAAGCTATGAATACAGCTTTACTTGGATCTATTTTTACTAAAAACATGCGTTCATCTTTTCTGTATATATTCAATCACTTTCACAGTTCAGGCATGTGACACATCAAATCCTCTCATTTTTTCCCAAACCACTTGTGACAAATTGACAGCTCTTAGCACCAGGCTTGTAGTGCTTTATATGATGTATGACTTAAACAGTGAGTTCCTCAAATGGCCAAATATCAGTTGATATAGCTCTTTTACATTGCAGTCAAATCTCGTTTAATTCTGGGAGGGTAATCGTAACTATTTCTTGCATTCTGTCAACAATTTATTTTTTCCCACACAGTATTGAATACAAATACCTATGTTAAATACAAATATCTATCAGAAATAAGCCAAGAAACTTCATGGAAACTTCTTTGCCTCTGGAGTGGAAAGAAACTCTTACTAGATGAGAGTCATAACTATGACATTTTTCCATAATGCTGTGGAAATAAAGAGATGATTGCTTCCTTTGCACAGGTATTCATTGCAATGCAATGGGCAGCACACCAGAAGACCAGGTTAACAGAGAGAGTCAGAAAGCTGTAGATGGACATAAAATTGAAAATTCTGAGATCCTTACATAAAGAGTTGCTTCAGCACATTAACCTGGCCTTTGATGAGCTTTTCTTTTCCTTTCTTTTTTTTTTTTTCCTGATTCATACAATTTGTTGTACTTTAGTGCACCTCTTGAAACTACTTTAAAAGATGTACAACCCCAACTGGACTTCCTACAAGAAGAATTGCATCACTCTTCAAAGATTTAAAATAAAATTTCTATTCTCCTGAACTCAATTCTAAGCTGCAGGTTTGAAGCTTGAGAAGGCCAAAGATACCTTTCATTTCTTTTGTGAAAGTATGGATTTCATGAACAGAGCAGCAAGTATGCTTTTTGACTTTACACAACTTTGATTGCCAGAACATTTCAGGGCCATTTCTTTAATCTTCTGAGAAGATTCTCTTGATGACTCAGATTATAAAGATAGATCTCATTTACTGATCCGTGCAAGCAGATGAAGTTTCTGACACTTTCATATATGCTCTTTTTTTAATATTCTTCCTAACAGAAGAACTTAAGTAGATGAAATATAAAATAGACAGTTAATTATGAATATAGAAAAACTGCCTGAATTAAATGAGGATTGTTCCCTATGAGCAGGAAGTCTTTAAAAGTTGAAATACAAAACTTTCTTAATGATTAATATTTTAAAATTGAAGGGAATCAAATGGAAATTCAGCTGAAAGTTACCTGGAGAGCTCCATAGAAAGTGTATGTTTAGTACAGCAGATTCCTATGGAACTTTGCACATACATGCTAGAGAAAATGAAAGCGAAGAGATAAAAGCCATATTCCGAATGGAGATTTTAAATTATTTGATTGGAATGAGAACTTTTTGTGCTAGTGATGAGTGAACTTGACTGACTCTTTTTCCAACCCTATTTTCATTAAATGTAAAGAAATCAGGAAAATAACTCTGTAAAGTATTTGCTTTCTGAAGCAAATTAATTTTTTTTTCTGTTTGTATTAATCATACATATATATATATAAATATAATGTTCCTGGGGATTAATTTAAAAATTGCAATTCCCTTCAGTTACAGTCAGTTTCTGGAACTCCTACCTGCATAACAGCTGGTAGATTTCAATAGTAAGATTTACTCAAAGAAATATATGGCTGGTAGTTTCCAAGCTACTCCTGACCTCTCCAGGTGAGAATCATCAACTCATTTAAATCAGGCTGCAATCAAGGAAAAAAACTGTTGGAAAAGTCTGTAACTTCCAGAGCTCCATGAAGACTCTCAGTTTTCACATGAATTCAGTAAATCCAATGCTGTGGATGAACATCAGAATAGGCATGTTCATTCTTGCTCTGTATTACAAAGTTAACTGTAGAAAGCCACAAACTATATTCTTAAAGGCCTATTTGTCTCAGGTCTTCCATAATGGAAATCGTATTTTAAGTAAAAGGTGCCATTCAGAATTGCATCACAGCAGACATAAACTCTGCCTTGAACCTGCGAGTCTCTGTCATGTATTGAAACTGAAGGCAGGAGGCTAATTGTGATCTTCATTAGCTCATAAAATGTTTCAGAAACACTATTGTTAACTGAATCAGAGACTGCTACACTTTACACTTCATAAATCAGACATTAACTAAGAAACAGTGCTGATCATGTCCTCTGTGGATTGCACTCATTGTTTTCTTCCTCTCTTCTCCTTTTATTTGTGCTATTGAAATCGAGACTTTGGAGAACAGCTGATTTCCTGATCCTGAGAGGACACCAGCATTTTCATTGTAGTGTCCCAACAGGCAACTCATTTATGATTGTCTCACAGGCACATGCACAGGCATATGTGGGTTGGAAAAGCTGAAGCCACCACAGCATGTGGCTCTAGAAGACCTCCCCATTCTCTCTGCTCACCTCGAAGTCTTACTAACAAAGCTTGTTTGAAATGCTGCTCATCAGTCCATACTCCTCATACACACACCGTGTTCAGAGATGCTTTCAGGAAGATGCAAATAGCAAAAATAATGTTGTTTAGAAACCTATTTGCTTGTTGATGTGGATCAGCCAGGTTTAAGAATAGCAGAACAGAGAAGATGTGGATGATGCCTAAGCAGAGATGTACGTAATCTGTTTCTTTATCTGGAAGCAAGTGGCTACTGTGACATAAATATTTCACTGAGTGACTACAACATAATGTGCGACAACCTGTCATGCAGTAGCAAAACCATATTGCAGTAAGAACACTACTCAGCAGTAATCACATGTATTTTCTGTTAGAGAGACACAACAGTGCATTTAGAAAATCCCTGTGAAAGAAAAATGTGAGAGAACACCTAGCCAGGTAAAGACCAGCTCCTAGACTCTACTTACCTGCTTTAAGCTTAGACAATTACTCACATATTAATGGGAAAGTGGAGATTTTCCCCTCTGTTGCATCTTGTCTCGAGACGAGGAACTATGAGAGAACATGCCCTATCTTGTGAAATGGAGGAAAAGATGGAAAAAGGATGCCAGTTCAGCAACATATGGCCTTTTCTTCAACCACTGGCAACAAAAAAGGGGTTGTCTGTGTTTCAGCACAGTGGCTAGGAGTGCTCAAGGGAGTAGGAAGCTGTATGGACCTTCCCTTTGCTCCACATCCTCTGCAGGTCCACAACACTGCATAACGTTACCAACTGATTCAATGTGGGAGTGACCAGATGGATTTACAGATATTTGTTTTCATAGTAGAAAAGGAGATATGGTGATTGTAAGATGACTGTCCAAAAAGATTAGATGCTGTTCCTGAAATTGGTGCTTGATTTATATTTTTAGCTTCAGAGAGAGCACAATATGTTCTTTAGCATCTAATCCATTGGCACTGTTAGAATGCCCATATCTATGCTTTCCTATGGTAATAAACCCCACTTAGAAAAAAAAAAAAGCAGCTGAATTGAGAAATGTCTTTAAATTTCCCTGAATTTTGCTGAATTATGAAGTTCTTTTGAGGCCAGTGGTGTTAGAAAGTGAGTAGCTGTGCCGTATTCTTTCTTCAGGGACGCTAGTGATCTCATGCTGAGAACTTATTGCCTGCAATTCTGTAGCAGGGGAAGTGGTTCTTCAGCTGCTCAAAGGTGACATGGAAAACCTTGTTTGTGTTCTGAGAACATAAAAATATTAGTAATCACTGGTATTATCCCTTGAATTCATAGGTTTCACCTTTCTTTACTGAGGTCTCTAGCCATGACTTCTTGTATACTTACAACGGTAGGAAAATAGATCATGTCCAGAAAGTTTCTTGGAAATTGCCTGCAATAATCCACAGTAGAGATGTGAAACAAATTTCAGTTATCTAGCATTTTAATTTCTTTTTATTTATACTGTGACTCTATTCTAAAAGGACAAGTTTCTAAAGGTATAAGCTTTCTCCTAAAGTCTGTATAAAAAAGGAAAGGTTTTTCAGGTGTGGAAGAGAGATGCGTGGAGGTGTTCTTCCATAATCTTGTTACAGTTGAAACTTGGTTTTTGTTCCTTTCACCCACCCTAAGGTACTTCCAGCATGTGATTACTAAGAATTTTCCAGGTCACATGTGTTGGTCAAAAATTTTTGACCAACAGTGTGTTTCTCCATAAAGTGACTGAACATTTCTTGGCAGAGAAACCCTCCTAGATATGGACACCCTGAAGTGCAAAAGTCTATTCATAAAGATCTTTGATTGATTTATGTGAGTTTTTTCATGTTTTTGGTAAAATCTATCAGAAACAGAATTCCCTATTTAAAAACTTTACGTTTTCCCTGTCTATTATGTTCATCCACACTGAAGCTTACAAACAGAAAAGAAAGAACCACACAAACCTTTCAGCCTAAATGTTTTGTGATCATCCCTTGGCATGGTTTGGGGCAGAGTGAGGAGGAATCTGTACTGTGTTTAAAAACAGATACTTCTCGATATAACCCAGTGAGACAGGCCCCTGACCTGAGCACCTTGCAGCACTGAAGCAAGGCATTGCTTCGTGGTGTATTGTGGATGCTTAGCTGTATTCTGGAGAATGTGCAAAAAGTGTGAGCCCAGCAATTTCCACTTCAGGCTCTACAGCCAGCTCTCTCATCAGCACTCTGAGGAAGGTGAGAGAAAGGTTGTCATGGAGGCCACTCAGAGACTGCTGCTTCAATAAACAGAAAACACATTGCTGAGTCTGAGGACATAGATGTAGGAATAAGTTATTAACAGATACTCAAGATGGGGTTGTAAATGGCTCCAGGGTGTTTCATGCTTGTTGTTGATGCCCTTCACCAACTGAAGGACTTGAAGCAGTCCTCTGGCTGCAAACTCCTGTTAATGTCATTCTTAAGGGCAATTAGGTATGTCACACTTTCAATACCTAGGAATATATATTTCTGCTAACCGCCCACTTGCAACCGTTTGCCAGATGCACTGGATCTCCAGGTTGCTGCTGCTGCTGGTGTTACAAAGACAGAACTTAAGAATGAGTTTTTAATATCTTTTCCTTGGTTCATTTTAAGAGAAAAATCTTGCTTTAATAAACTTGAGTAGAACTCAGAATTAAGACCATTAAATGACACTGTTACTTGTGGGAATAAAATTGCCAGAAAGATTAACTCTCTTAGAAAATAATTGCTACTCTGAGGCATTATTTCTCATTTTCAGTAACCTTTTGTATCCAGACCAAACTTTTATGCCTCTAGGTTTGTGGATGGGAAGAAAAACATTTATTTCTGTGAGGGAGTAATTTTCAAGTAGTGTAGCCTGTCACCCAGGAGGGCTGAAGTACGTCAGGCACAGCATCCCCATCTGGGCAAGTCCTACTTTGCTCTACACTGGTGTGGCCTCAGCTTGAGCATTGTGTGCAGTTTCAGGTACCACAATATAAGAAGGATATAAAGCTCTGGGAGAGTGCCCAAAGAAGGGCAACAGAGATGGTGAAGTGTCCTGGCAGGAAGCCTTATGAATAGGGGCTGAGGTCACTTGGTCTGTTCAGCCTGGACAGGAGACTGAGGGGAGACCTCATTGCAGTTTGCAACTTCCTCGTGAGGGGCAGACACTGATCGCTTCTCTGTGGTGACCAGTGACAGGACCCAGAGAAAGGGCCTGAAGTTGTCAGGAGATGTTTAGGCTGGATATTAGAAAAAGGTTCTTCACCCAAAGGGTGGCTGGGCGCTGGAGCAGACTCCCCAGGGAAGTGGTCATGGCACCAAGCCTGACAGAGTTCAAGAATCATTTGGACAACACTCTCAGGCACATGGTGGGATGACTTTTCCAGGGCCAGAACTCCACGAGTTGGACTCAGTGATCCTTGTGGCTCTCTTTGTGAAATTGTACCTCAAAAAAATACCATAAATCCAGTGTCAATGTAAACACAAAACAAATAGCTAAGGATTTTATTAATACCCATCAAGAAAGCCTTTTATTATTTGCAGTGGACATCAGCTGAGTAAAACGAAAGAGCAGATATCAATGCCAACCTATTTTTTTTTCAGTCCTTCAAAATCTGTGGGTATTGTAACTTTTCAAACCAATGCATTTGCTGTGATATGCCCTAAACACTATTCCATAGGGGTTTTTTGGTATGCCCGTACTAGTGATTACTTTTACTGGTGTTCCTTCACTTTGCGTAAAATATTTGATGTCAGAAGACATATAGTCCACATAGTAGAGTGTCGCTGTGCAAACTGGATCAAAAGATGGCTCGCTTCTGTGGCAGTAAAAAATAAGAGCAGAAGAGAAACCCAGTCCTGAATCCCCAGCAGCTTTAGAAGAGGAAATCATGGGGTCATTCACATCAGGCAGAAGAACTGAATCTGTCTCTCAGTACGTCTGATGAATAATGTGATCATTGCTAAATTCTGTTGTTTCATAAATTGTGTCCAATTTTCCTTTTATGTCCATTTAGAAGGTTCAAAATGGAATTGAAAGCTTTGTTTTGTAATTAAGGCAAATAATCACTTTTTCTGTAAGGGAAAAAAACTGCTTCATTTCAACCTCAACCATTTTCCCCCAATTATTCAGTTCAGTGATTGAACTGAATAATTATAGTGCCTAACTGTTATTCATTTATCATTCAGGCCAAACTGGAATTGCAGTTATTAATCAAAGTATATTATGATGGTTGGCAAAATGAATCACTGTTTCTCCAAAATAAACTCTTTGTCAGTGAAAACTGATACACAAATGATATATCAGAAAATGTTGCCGTTTCTTTTGGTAGCTAGCTACAGCTTTAGGGTTCTACAGGACCATTTCTGAAAATATTTATTTTGTGGAAAATACAAGCACAAATAAGTTAGGGATATCCGAACTAGATTACATAAAATAAATGTTTTCTTTTAGTATTCAGTTAAAACTTATTTTAAAAGAAAGTTTTGAGTGTTTTAATATGTTCACATAACACATTTTCCTAAATATTTCACATGAATTTTGTGCTGAGGATTTAATGCCTTATAAAAGTTTAATTAAATGCCTGTGTAGTTTGTAGTTCTTCACAAACTTTGATGAGGACAATAAAACCAAAACAGATTGTGCTGATGGACTTCTGCTTGTCTTAAATTAAGAAAGAAGTAAAGCAGCATTAGCAAATTTTCCATTCCAACTTCCTAGACATTAAAGTGTTCAAATAGATTGCACATATTTCCAGCTTATGAAAAATGATATGAAGGGGAAGTAGGAACAGCTGTAAGAATTGATTTGAACTCTACAAAGTTGATATAGAAGGCATGAAAACTATTCTGCTGTCGCAGTTTTTAGACATATAAAAACATACATTGCTTGATTAACTATGGTTATACAATTTCCAGGGTAAAAAAAATTGTAATTAAATTCTGAAAAAAAGAGAAACATATCAAGGAAAGAAAATTCATAGGTGTTTTTATTGATGGAAAATAAATCTTTGCATAGATACTACTCTTAAAAGCACTCAAATTAAAATTGACCATTTCCAGGCAATAAAATCTAATTCGATCTTAAGCTGAAATAATATGTGCAGGATTTTAGGCTGATATCTGCAAATGCTGAGCAGTATCACCTCCAGGCATGCATTTTGATTCATTTTTTCTTTATGGAAACATCACAATTTCCAAGAAATTTCTCAGAGGTGCTTTTTATAATATAAAGTCCAAACAGCTGGAAAAGAAGTTAAGAAGTTTTTTTACTTACGGTTGTTGGGAGGTTTTACAACTGAGACAGTTTGTGTATGGGTGTTCATGCCTTCTGTCACACCCCCAAAAACCCTCCTCCTCTCCCTCAGCTGCAGGGGCAGTGTGAGCAAACCTGGCCTCAGCAGATGAGCTTCTGGGCTGTTGCCTCTTCCACCCTGAATTCAGCCAGAGATGATTTGCAGCACAGCTGCTGAGTTTGGCTTTCCTTGTGGATACATTCTTCTCCCTCAGCCTTGTTTACTTCTCCTTAGACCTGAGATATTTGGACAAAAGCACCACCTTTATCTTATCTCAAGTTTCCATCAGAGTCCATATTCCTGTCAGGAGCCATATCCGGGTGGGCTTCAGTGGTCAGTAGTCGCTACAGTGGACAAAAGTCCTTCGGTGACCTCAGCAATGTTTAAGCCAATAGCCAATAGCCATTTTCAGTCTCTCACATTTGCATGACCAGTATTAGTGAAAAAGTTAGGAGAAGAACATATGAAAGAAGGGAAGTAACTTAATTACCTTCCAGGCCCACTTACTCTAAATTTTGACAAAATACTAAAAAAAAAAATCATCTAAGATTAATATTTGTTTTGACAAATTACTTTATATTCTCATATATTATTGTGAAATACTGATTTGAGGTAATTTTTAAACAATACATGAAATCTGCAATTATAAAATTTTAAACTCAATTCAAGGCAGTACAGTTCCAGATGTTTTAAGATCCATTTGTGCTAATGGATAAAAAGTGGGTAAAATGTCCTTAAAATATCAATCTGACTCAGTGTTTCTGGGTTTTCTGCAGGCGTATCATCTTTTGTTTTATATATTGTGAGAAAAAACAGTGGAACTTTGGATTAGGTCAAGAGTTCCTTTGTACAGAAAAGCAAGCAAGATTGAGGTCTCATGCTAGTCAAAAAAAGAATCATATTCTCACATATAAATTTTGAGGTAGAGAACATCATTATGTTATACAATAGCATCCTGTAGGAAGTTTCCATGAGAAAAACAGTTGTTCAACAAGTGGATATATTTTAACAAAGACTGACTTTCAGTTTGGTGTCACTGGGCACTGGTAATTAGAAGTCATCTTATGAAACGGAACTGCGTATTCGACCAGTGAATCACAATCACCAATTATGTGTCTCTTGTTAATGCACTATATATATAAAATTTAATTTTATTTGACTTACGATTCAGACCTTATATTTAAAAAACAATGTTGGTATCTCTGATCTCTAGGGCACTGTCTTATCTGTAATACAAGAAGATTAAGCAAGACATATTGTGGTATGGCAAACGCAGATGTTTGCCAGTTTCCAGTCAACTGAGTCCTCTTCAGATTCCCAAGACTGTTGAAACATAATTGATAGAGGTCTTGCAATGACATCAGCCAGCACTTTGGGTATTCTCAGATTCATCCCTTCAGATCCCATAGACTTTTAGGGAACCAGCTGGCACAGCAGATCCCACACAAGTTCAGGGTTGAGTGCATTTTATAGATTAGGAACTTCAATGAATGACAATGAAAACACTGCCCTGATCAGAGGAATAAAACTGTGGAAGCTATTCATGTTGAGTTGCAATGGCAAAGGCAATCTATTTACTCGACCTGGAATAACCAGCAGAGTTAAAAGGGCTCATTACTAGAATAAAATAACATTTGTTGGAAACAGTAACAGCTGATATTAGAGACAAATTACAGACTGATGTCTCCATTTATCTTGCCACTACACTATCAAAATACAAAACCTCAGTAATAGGAATGATTTTTCTGAATTCAGTATCTATTTCTCAGCGATGTATTTTAGTCACGCAATCAGATTCAGTGAGGCAACACACCCTTAGGCACAAAAGTTATGTCTTTGGGCAGGGTTAAATATCATATCTTCTTCATTGTTTCAAAGGGACAATTTTACCACCAGATATTTTTAGCTTTATTTTTATTCTTTTGCTTAGTCAATGCCTAAAAATGGATTTTTATGAATATTAAAACAGTCAGATACGCAACTATTATGAGGGTCCATAATCGAAACAAAATCTAAACATATCTTGGTAACCGAATCAAAACTTCTGTATCATGAAGATTATAGTATAATTCTTTGAAAATAGATTTTACAGTTATTAGAACTATAACAATCATTTGCATTGAAAAAGTTATTTATTTCTTACTCAGTAGTTCATCTTTTACATCTTTGTTTCCTAGTAGCTTACTGTGGATCTGTATGAAATGTGTGTAGACAATATCCTAATACTGTCTCAACACCCCCATAATATCTTAATTTTAAATATCCAGTCACATTCTATAACTAAACAACAATTTAACTGGGGCAAGCAATCATAGACTGGAGCCAAGTAACAGAAACACAGGAACAGATAACATTTGTAATGATGATACAAAGTAAGACTTATCTACATACACTATTTCAAGAGTCTTCTGTAGGAAAATGAGTACTGGTGATTAAGGAGTAACATTGCATATACATGGAATATAGAAACACATCCCACTCTGAGTAATGGGGAAACAAAATCTCTGGTGTCCAGATGATATTTGAGTTATGTATGAGAATAAATCCTAATTATGGTGAAATCAGGAACAGCAAGGGATTGGTACAATGTTCTGCTACTAGTAGTATCTTTTCTCCACTGGAAATCTTGAAGTTCTGTTTTTGTATGCAATGAGAAGTCTTTGCTTTGAGATCTTTGCTACAACTGAATAGTGAATCAATCTATGTACCTATGAATATCTGCACACTCTGAAGGTGTAAGTAATTTACTGTTAAGGAGCCTAAGAAAACAGAATTTATATACTTTCAGAAACTTTACACGGAAATTTTATTTTCATTTTTCTTTTTTTTTCTCCCAATGGCTTATTATACACAATTTTCATTGTAATTTCCCATAAATATATATGGACAAACTTGACATATTACACAGTAGTACAAGCCTGGAATAGAAGTTAATGAACAAAAATGCATTTAAATACAATTTAATGAAATGCATAAGCATTTTACAGGGTTAATATACATTATGAACAATGAATTTTGTCAGGTCAAAAAAAGGATTTGGCATCTAGAAAGAGGATGTTATCATTCACTCATATCTCTTTGGAACATAAATAGCACCTCTATCTAATAAATGATAGTCAAAAAAAAAATCTAGCCAATATATTCAAGTAAAAACCATACAGTATTGCAAAATACAGAAAGGAAGAAACAACTTTATTAGTCAACAAAAATGGTTACTGCATGTTTAATTATTGCATAGCAATACCAGGTTCTGTTGATAAACTGCAGATATGGTCAACTTTCCAAGTAGGCTGTAAATGGAAAATGCAGCTATATCACTCTTCAAGGAAGGGAATTTACGTAAGTGATTTATGTACCACTCTGAAAAAATCTCCCAGTAATTTTATGGTATAACTTTTTTAAGAGTGAGAGCCAAATGTAGACTTTCCATAGGCTTGCCTACTTGCAGACAAATTAAAAACACCAAAACCTGTAAAAGGTACGATAAATTGTCAGTGTTTTTAGTGACTAGTGTTCTGGAGAGTTTCACATGTTAATCTAACAGGAATATTGTTTGCAGGCGCTTGAGTATTCTTATTTTCCATACTTGTTACATAAATATCATGTCCACCAATACTTTGTATGAACTCATCATAAATACCGCACTAGATGAAAACTCAGTCTATTGGTTGCAGTCTGTTCAGAGATCATTTAGTTAATACTTCCCCAGCAACAACACCCCGCCAACAAGTTCACCAACAATGTAGGTTTTGTCGTCTACATCAATGAACATTCTCAGTGATCTTAGGCTGCTTTGAACTGAGTCATAGTTGGAAACCAGTGTTATGTAATACTGCAGCTTTTTGAATGAATTTCTACTATAAATAAATCTAGCAGAAACTGAAAAATAACATATGCTCTTACAGAAAAGCTTCAGATTTTTCTGTCATTTGTGGAAGTTTTTTATTTGTTTACAATTATGTTTCATTTATCAGGCACAATATGCAACTTACTCTAAAACCTTATATATATTTTATATATACATAAATATATATAATATATATAAATTAGAGTTTTATATATAAGGGAATACATATACACACACATACCACATCTGCATATATATTCCCTTATATATATATCCATATATACATTCACAGAAGACATAAACCATTTTCCCTGGAAATAAGAAAAATGAAGGTTATAAACTGCTGAAAGAAGGCTTGAAGGGAAATAGATAATTTCCTTTGGGGTTAACAGACTTGTTTGGATATTTATTTAAATATATCCTCTGTATTTTATAATCTACATTCAGAGTGTATGGTGGGATTTTTCAAAAATTTATTTACATAGGCTGTTAAAATAATACCTATTGTGCGTTAATTTAGGGACTGATTCATTAGGAATATTATGCAGGCATAGCAAATTTACCAGTTGTAATAAATCCTGCGTTTGCTGTGTTATATCTGACAGTCCTGAGATTTGGAATGGAGAAAATAAGGCTGAAACCTCCACTGAAGCCACATCACCTCCAATGTCTGATAAAGCTCTTTGATTGGTATTTGTATGTTGGCTTTAGTGGACTTTGAACTAGGTCCTAGAAGGCAAGAATGGTTTGAAGAGTATCTTTGAAGGAACAATCATCTCTGGTTTTGTAAAGAGCGCGTGAAGAAAAATCAATATTCCTTGGCCCCAACCTGTTATTTTGTGACTACCTTCTTCAACTGCCCCATGAAAAGAAAAGCAAACTAAAATTTGGTATTACTTCTAAATCAGAAACACAATTTATTTTTCAGGGATGCAAAAAGCAAAATGTTCTGTAATACTTTTAAAAACAGTTTGGATATATTAGCTTTGTTAATTTCCCTAACTCAGAAATTTTAAGAAAACAAAAAAGAGAGGGCCAGTGTGTCACAGGAAGATAATAGACTTTGGATATGTAAATGACATGTTGAGTTTTTATACCAGATCAGTGATGCAAAAACTTCAGAAGTATGGGTTAAGTGTTCAGACTTAATAAAGATATGCCAACTGATACAAAGATGTGGTCACAGATATGCACTGTCTTAAAAATAGAAGTGTAAGCAGCTTTAAATATTTGGGAGAATTTCTAATAGTCTGTACAGGTTTTACCATTATGCATTTTGTCACCTCTATTCTTCCATGGTTGTGCAAGTCTCCAAACTTCAACTGAGAGGTAGATGATGAGAAAAATTTGAACTGTAAAACTACAACATGCAAATTATGTTGAAATCACACAGCAATGCTTATGCAAATTCTGATCAAAAATATGATAGTACATGCAAGCACTTTCATTATATATATATTTGCACAAATATCAGAAGTGCACCCACCCCCAAAAAAATCCAAACAGCCTTGTTAAAACTGGTATGCCATCTCTGAAAATAATTATTTTAAAATTCCCTTTATATTCCTCTCTGTGAGTAGAAAAATAGTCATCTATAGAGAAACTAACAAAAATTGCCTGATTCAATTTTGTTATAGGCGAAACTGTCAGTGTAATTTATAGTATGTTCATCTATAAAAGTGATGACTGGCTTTGTTTAGTGAAATATTGACAGCAGCCCAAAATCTGGCTGTATGTGGTATCTGTAACTTATGTATATCCCAGTAATACCTCTCTACTAATATTCACAACCAGACATGAAAGAAGCAAGTGAAAAATGTTGCACTTGGCAATATGGCAAATGTGGCATTTCAGGAAAAACAACAACAAGAAAGAATATATACCTAGTCCAAATTTTTTGTGTTACATCAAAACAAAGTATGAGGTGGTACAGGTGGGGAACGTTTAAGAGGAACAAGAATTCTCTGAGAGGAACAATCATGTACACATTGCCAAATGTTTTCTAAGCACGGTGGATGCTGATATGCAACACAACCATTAAAATTCGTGTGAGTTTTGCATCAATGTCACTGAAATTGCTGCCATTCACTTCAGCAGTAAGTAAAGCTGAACTTCCTCTCATAAGCATCACTTAAAAAAATCTATTTGAAGATGAAATAAGATTTTCCCTAGCTCTGTCAAAACACACACAAATCACACTCCTGAAATAAAAGCATTGTAGTCTTCCATATAAAAAGATGCTTTTCTGAACTTCACGGAAATACAGAACTAACAACAACTGCAACCACAGTTAAATGGGGAGAGATGGGAGGGTGTGAAATTTCGATATGTTCCTGAAATATTATTGAGAATTTTTAGTGAGGAGTCTTTCTCTGGAGTTGGAAATGGCAATACAGGAGAACTCTCCAGCTAATAAAGTGTATGACATAAAAAACTCAAAAGAGAAGTATCTGGATGTGTACTTTAAAACAACTTGAAATTGAACCCTGATATTAAATAGGGAAAATATTATTGATGCTATCCATCTTCCTACTAATTTTAAAATTTTGGCATTATTTTTTTCTGGAAGAGAAAGAGGATTATCAGGCTTAGTGATACTGTGGCAGAGAAAGTAAAAGAATGAAGTATAAATGAGTATAAATGAGAGTAAGACCAATTAAGGATTTGCTTGCACTGACAGAGACTACAGATTCAGTGCATAAGAGATGCATGTGCTATGAAGTTTGGGAACATTTCTTCATCACTGGTCAGGGGAATGTCTTAGTCCTGACCCTTCAGTGGTTCAGACTGAGGGTGAGGTAATTAAGAGAAACCAGAGGAATTTAGAGAGATGATGTATATACCCAGGTCTAATCTTGAAAGCAGAAATGTAATCATGAAATGATTTACAGTACAAATTACAGGTCAGTACAAGTAAGAGTGATATTCAGGAGTTTGAAAGCGAGTTATACTCATTTTCCTACTTTGATGCTCAGAATAAAGTTGATTCAAGGCAATTTATTTTTATCATTACTTTTAGAAATAAGAGCTACCTCTACTAGGCAATTGCCCCTTTAGGACCTGTTATTTGGAAGACACAGGTTTTTAATTTGAGGCAGTTTTTGCATAGATATGGTTCCAATTTTCTTCCCTCGTCTCTGGGTTTTAACTTCTTTAATATTCAGTAGTATCAAGAGCATGCTGATGGGTTTTATTTTGTTGCTATTATTAAGAAGAAGAGTAATGAAAGAAGTGTAAGGAAATATTTCACTTGACTCTTCCTACTTTATATTGCTCCAGTTTCCTGCCATATAATTTTGCCTCATGGGATTAAAAACTGCATATTGGTGAGTGGTGGTAAAGCAGCTCTTGCACTCCAATAATCTTTTAACATAATTGACTAGAGAAGAAAGAGTAGCATCTCTGTAGAGCGTTTATAGAAATTTTTATTTCTTCTGAGATAGTAACATAATTTTTGCTACTGGTGGTCAGGTGTGTCTATGGCTCGAGGAACCTTGTTTTTCCCTTATTTCCTATGCCATGTCGTTTTGTATTCTGAGATCCTGCATAGAACAGACAAGTTGCCTGCATATTTCCTGAGAGACTTTTTTCCATCATCATTTTTCTGAATCCTTTATTTACTCAACAGCAACTTTAACAGCCTTCAGTCAAAAGTTGACACTTGTTGTCTTCTACCCTGTATTCTTAATCATGCTGCTTTTTCACAAAAAGATAATAAGCACCTACAATTTTGCCACAGACATTTTGGTTCAGCTCCTGTATTAATCTCTTTTCAAATAATCTCTGCCTTTCTATCAGTGGCTGTCAAGAGCAGAGTGATGTTCCTGATGACTACTCTTCAGCTAAAATTTCAGTTCATCTTTCACAATCCAGTATTTAGAACTGATATTCCTCACTGTATGAAAGCTTAGTGTCTATGAAACTCATCACTTTCTGGCTATAGGCACACAGGGCCTTCACAGATCCTGGAATGCACTCAGTGTGTTTGTACAGCCAAAAAGAGAGCAAAGCTTTCATGTCATGGGGTGCTGGCAAGGCTAAGGTTCAGAGGGAGGTGAAATGTATTTATTTCCTCTCTGAAGCTGTGGGTTGGGAGAGGAACTGTAATTTTACTGGGACTGAATCATTCCCCTTTACACAGTACACTACTCAAATCCAAACATGCAACCCGTATTTTCTCCCAAAACTCTGAAATGCATATATTTTGTTTCTGATGCTCCTAAAGCATTGCAAGATTTATTGGAGAAATTTGGTTTTCCTGAATATAATTAGGTAAAAATTAGGTAGTAAATTCTGTACCATGCTGAGAGCAGATTCATGATGTTTCTCCCCAAAACGGTGATGAGAAAATTAAAAAATTCAGCACTACTGTGGAACTTTATAAGATCATAAACCAGCAAAACAAAAGCAAGCACTACCAACATTTTTAGAAGAAAAATTAAAATAATATAGAACATTATAATATTAAGAAATAACTTTCTTAAAAGCCCTCCTACATCTACTAGATTTTACTATTAATTTTAAAATTTTGTTATTGGCACTTCAAAGTGTGTTTATCGCAGTTAGTTCTCTGTCCAATATATTTCCAACGTTTTTGAGATTCAGAAGAGGACTAAAATGAATGATATTCTTTTCCTGGAATTGAGTGTAGGTGTATCCTGCATAAACAGTGCATAAATGTTTTATGAATCAGACCCTTAATTTTCACAATTTCTGAGGCATTTATAAGCATCCCTCCAAAATGAATAGCACCTTTCCTTACCTACAAATAGAACAGAAATAATTTCACATATTTTCTTCAGAAGCTTGCACTTTTAACTTTCAAATGCAATACTAAAGGATTTCTGTGAAGTCAAATTGTAGACTTATGCTTTCTTTTGTCTAAAGGAAGAGGAACAATTGTGTACATTTTAATTTATATGAGTGTCTGCATGAAATTGTAGACACAAGACTAAACATCCTGCATAAAACTGATATGTCGATACAAAGCTTCCAGACTGGCATTGTCAAGGTGCCTTGCAGCATTTTTGCTCAAAGCAGCATTACAAAAAAAGAAGTAGCTTTTCAGTAAATTCCTGGGAAAGGGTAGTGAGCACTGGCATGAAGCTACCTCTCTGCGAAGATCTGAAGTTAGATCTTAAATCTCCTCTCAGGAAACCATCAAACAACTAACAACTTGTCAATAAAGCCAAGCATCTACTTTGAAGTCATCGTCATGAAACTGATTAAGGTCACAAAAACCAAGGGTTAGTATCCTTTTAACATCAGCAGATTCTGAATCTAGTCCCTTTAGGAAAGCAGATTCACAGTCTGATCCAGATCCTTCAGCTGCGCAGAAATACCTAATCAAACAAACTAATTGCCACTCTTGCTAGAAATCTAAATCTTGGGTTTAAATCTTTTATGTACAGGCAGATTTTAGCTTAATTTGAATTAGCAAGGTCTGAATGTACTTTGTATTCAAATGTATATGTTGAAGTACAATGTAATCAGCTATCACTGGAAGAAACTATTTCTGGAATATAGTATAAATCAGCTTTTTATTTTATTTTAGAGATGTGCTCACCAATTATTAGTCTCCTACCCTTAACTTTTATATCCATATTATAATTGCTAATGCAGCCATATTTTTTATCTAGTGGACGCACAAAAGAGAAGAATGTTTCAGTGTGCTTCAGTCAGGTATTATGTTTCTTTTGAAACAAAACTTTGATTTTATTTTCTCTTTAATATTAGTGGTAAGTAGAGTTTGGGCAGACCACTTCAATAGAATTTAACCACATCCTAAAGATGAATGCAAGCATCTTCCCAAATGAGAGTAGGAGATAATTCTGCATTAGCTATACTTTTGAAATAAAACTGTCATTGGAAGGCTTTATAGCCTGGTTTACCTGACTCTTGATTGTCCAGAGTCAAAATTTAATGGACTCTCTGCATTGAGTCACTACCTCTGCAATGGTAATTTTGTATTGCTGAAATAAATAAACTGTAGATAGTAATTTAGCTTAGAGTCTTGCCATAGGGCAAAAATCTGTTCCCATCCAATATTGTGACTGATCATTATTACCACAAAACCTGGCCTGTGTCTTGAAGACATATTCCTAATGGAAGTCATAAATGTTGCCTTCTGAGCTATATTTCAGATTAAATATTGGTTTCTCTTTCTGACGGATCTTCAAGAGCTTTATCAGCTCTACTGGAAGCATCTTCATTCTCATTGTTTGTTAATGGTTCTGCTTCCTTTGGGTCAGCATTCTTCTGTGCTTTCTGCTTCTCATCTTCTAACTTCTTTTCTTTTGCCAAAAGCCTGTAGTTGATGGCATTGCCAATGAACAACCAGATACTGGCCACAGTCACAATCACTCCGCAGACAAAATACATGTACTGATATTCACCAGTAACATCTACTAACCAACCTGAAATACAAAGACAAGAGGAGAGAAAAAGAGTATTTAGACTAGAATACCAAATGTAATCCACCTATTTCCCTTGGAGAAATATCTATATATTTCTTGGTTTTGAACTTGGAGCAGAAACACATTTTCAACATGTTAAAGTTGTCTAACAGTGTAATTCTTAAAAAACCCCTGTATTAGTTAAGATATCAATTGTCACTGAAGACACTGACAATAAAAAATATTGAAGAAAAAAGTAAGTAAAGCTTAATGAATAATGACAGACAGTTTTTCAGCTCTTTTATTTTCATTCTTTCATTGCCTTATTTTATTCACCTCCTAATTGTGTTTCCTATTGTTTGGAGTGACAGTCTGACACTCACTGAGGCTGCATACAGACAATAGGATGAAGAGGTATGTGCCTTTTTAGGCTTCTGTCTCCATGCATCAGCTGCCTGCTTTTCACATTTACTTTCCTGTGACTGGTGAAAGAGATAGAAAGGCTTGTCCCTTCAGCCATCATGCTCAACTGCTGAGTTTTAAACTCTGAGCCCTTTACCTAAAACTTACATTCAGACCTCTGAGATTAATTTCTTCAGGACAGGGAGAATAAAGTATAACACTTCTTCCAATTTATGAGCCATTCCTTTTAATTTTCCCAACTCCCAAATTAACATTTGCACGTATCAAAGTATTTAGCTCTGAACTTTCCTACAGTATGATTGAAGCTCCCAGGGTGACCTGCATACTTCAATGTAGTATGTTATTTAGATGCTTTTACTAAGTTGAAACCATAATACCAGCCTATTCACCTGATACACGTTTACAAGCCATCGAATTATTCCAGAATTTTCTTTTTTTCACACACCCAGTATAAGGAAAAACTCAAATAGCACTGCAAGTGTACAATGCACCTACTAGTGTAAATAGTGCAATTTGCTGATTTTTATCAATGAGCAGTCTAATAAAAAATGTTTGAAAAACAAAATTCTGAATTAGCATTGCTTCAGCATACTATTTTAAAGGATATGAACTAGCCAAAACTGGAGCTTAGCTTTTCCATGTGTTCATCCCCATTGTTGCCTCTGCTTAACAAGTTAAATCAATTATTCATAGTGTTATAGCACAAACAAACGTTTTCCAAAACTCCTGAAAACCCAATATACTGAAAAACAAATAACTGTGGAAGCTACTCCTCCATAAATATTAGATTTGAGTTGATACTGAACCTGACTGAAAAGGCTGGAGTCCAGTGGTTACAGGCTCAGACCTCCCACTAGGTGGCATAGAAAGAGTCTGTGTGAGAATATATTTTGCTCTACCTTTACCAAAGTGGATTTGTATATTAAGTGATGAGAAAATTATGGAATGCCTTTAGAAGTATTAAAAACTTATTTGTAAAAATATTACTGTACTTAAGCCAGTGGAATTGTTTTAGCATATTTAGAATTGCACATAACAATGTTATTTTTGTAGAAATACTGACAGTAATCTGAAGTACTTCGGTATGTATAAATGCTTTTAGGCACACATAATCTTGCTGACTTCTGAGGCAGTGCTCATGTGGATATAGTATATGTTCATAAGGCTGGCAATCTCACTATCTTTATGTTCTCATATTGTTGGGCTTATACTACAACACACACACCAAGATATACACCAATGCTTCTCAATAAGATTTGAGCATGTATTTTTTTAATAACTTATATCATCAGAAATCTCAATAATATAAAGCTTACTATCAGTATTACTGAATACTGACTAAAAAGCTAGCAAACAGAAAATACTCTCTGTAACACTTCATCATTTTTGCTGCTAGAAGCCCAAGTGTTATGAACATAGTCTGAGCTATACACCTAGGCTCCCTTTAATCTCTCTTTACACTTGAAAGAGGGAGGTTGGCAACACTGTCTTTGGTTGGCAACACTGATCTTTCAGTCAGTTCACGCTCTGAATTGCCTTACCCATATCTATTGGCTATAAAAACAAGGCTAAAGGACTGGCTGCGAGCAGAGATGGGGAGGGAAATCATGCCGGGGTGCGAAATCATGCCAGGGTGCAATGCTTTTAGCACCATGATGGAACCCCACTGTGTGTGCACCCTGCCTAAACAACTGAGCGTGCCTGTGTTTCTTCTGACACCTTCCTGCTAGTTTTTTCTCTCTGGAAATGCTAATTCTCTCTATTTAGACAAATTGAAGCTGTTTCAGCAAGTGTGAGTACTCTTCAAGCTGCCCGTAGGTTGGAGAAAAGTAAATGATGCAGTTACTTTTTACTATCAGGCTGTTGCAGTACATTTCAAGTCACAGTGAAAACATTAAATAACATTAAGAACAATGTTTATATTAATTCAATGTTACATTGCAAGTTTATGCTGTAATGTCTGAAAAATGGGAAGAAACAGATTCTTACCTCCGAGAGGAGGGCCTATGAGCACAGGGCAACATTCCACAATGGTGACAAGTCCCACTGCACTGGAAAATCTGGCAGCTCCAACAAGGTCCATCAATGTCTCGAAAAGAACGCTGCTAACCATTCCAAACGCAAACCCAAAAAATACAGCATATATCACCAAGCCAGTGTAATTTTTTGCCAGAGGGCACAAGATATGACAGACGCCATTGTACAAGACAGCAAAACTAAAAAAATATTGAATCTTTGGCCGGATAAACCTGGAGTTTGCTACGAGTCCCATGGAAGGCCTAGCAAACATGTCTACAAAGGCTAAGATAGAGAGCAAAAAAGCAGCAGAATATTCATCAATTCCCTTGTGCTTGGCATAAGGAGCCAAGAATACTATTGGAGCAAAGAAACCAATAAACATAATGACATTTCCTGACAAATAGATTAGAAACCCCCTGTGTTTGAAGAGGGACAGATCTAGATACTTATTCATAGTTTGCCAACAAGACTTCTTGTTGTTTTTGTTCAAGGAAGAATCTCCTGTGCCTTTTTCAATATCTTTTTTCACAGGAGGGACTTTTTTCGGTCCAACAGGTCTCATAAGTGACCCAGCCACACAGCAGTTCAAAAGAAGTCCTCCCAGAATAAGAAAGCTTCCTTTCCAGCCAAAAGCATTAAAGAGGAATTGATTGAGAGGTGCCAATGTGCTCAGAAACACTGGACTTCCAGCCATTGCCAATCCATTAGCGATGGGACGCTTCTTATAGAAATACTTGCCAATCATGGTCAAGGCAGGCTGTAAGTTGAATGCTAAACCCAGACCTAAACAACACATAAAAGACAGTATTATTGCAGGTCATGCAGTGAAAAGCATATCCCACCTCTTGCAAGTTATTTTTAAAATGACCAATATCCAATCCAGTGATTCTCAATTTAGAAACCAACCAGCATCAGAGAATGAAATACAGCCTCATTGCTGTCTATGAGTGCCAATACTAAGACTGTGTCATGGTGGCATTTGGTCATTTTCCCCCTGTAGCATTGCACTGAAAGGTAAAATTCCTTGTTCTGTTTCCCCAGTGATAAAGACAGTGGAATCTCATACAGAAGAATGATGGTATCAATGCCTTGACTCACCGTTTTTATATTTGCTAAGCTACAATACAATTCTCTCTTGGCTCATTTAACAAAAGTTATTAAATGTCACCTCAGCTACAACGAATGCAGGGTTTATTTAAATGCATAAATCTCCAAATTTCTTATTTCCAACCCTAATTAAAATCCAACTTGTCTGCAAAACTGGAGCATAAAATGGCAAATTATTTTCCAGCACATTCAGTTCCCCTTCCCCAAGTCACTATTAAAGGAGTTGTAAAGGGCACGCATGGGAGCAGACCACCCATCCACATCAGCTAAGTGTATAAACTGAAGCCTAAACTGAACGCCTTGGCCTTCTCTCTGTATTAAGACATCTAAGCCATAAACTCTAATATGCATCTGCTTGATGGTACAGGAGAGAAGCTTTCTTCCCTAATAGGCCCATTCTTGGACTCTGACTTTACTCTTTCAGTAGCCACCAAGTTTAGGATGTCAAAAATAAGAGATTTAAGGACTAATCACTGAACAAAGGACTCCTTTAGTCCCAACATAAAGGAAGATGAGCCCAAATATTCAAGTATTATTCATTTATTACCTGCCAATATTGCACCTCTCCTTCCTTATTCTAAGAAGGGAATTTAAAAAAAAACCTCACAACTTTTGATAAGGAGATTCTTTAATTTATTGGCATTATAATAAATTTAGTTCATTGCTTTAGGCCTTTGATAGATGATTATGAATAATTTTATTTGGTGATTCACCCTGGGGGATTTTAAAAAGAAAACTATTGAACTGAAAATTGTTATATTTTTCTGTGAGAGTATGTGTATGTACAAACCTACAGAAAGATGGTACAAGCTTTCACAATTCTACTAGAATTTAGCTAGCCTCTGCCACCCTGTTTGCAGTGCAACATGATTGAAAGCTAAAACAATGAATGGGAAATTGTACACAAATGACTGTAATAAGTGCTGTCACGAGCCAATCAATTTTTATACCATAATTATAGTGTGGAAAAGTACATATATACAGCATTTATTGAATAAATTCATTGGTTGTTTCTGAATTATCCTAAAAAAAATTTAACATCATACCAGCAAATTTCAGGTAGCTGAAATTAACTGATCTTACTGCCTTCTTAGATTGCATCTGTACACAGAAAATTCTTGATCAGTGAGGCCCATTTGTAGAACAATATAAGAAATAGTTCGATATAACATAACATAATATAACCTTTTAAACAGGACTCTTACCTCCAACCACACCAATACATATATACAATTCGAGGACGCTATTGCAGAAAGAGGATGCAATCATTCCAAATGAACACAGGATACCCCCTGCTATCATCACAGGCCGGCTACCATACTTATTCACCAAAATGCTGCTTATAGGACCTGTTGGTAGAAAGAAAATGCAATTTCAGGTAACAGGTAACTCTGTCTTTGTATTTACGACGTGTTGGAATGCTTTCCTCTTCCATCTGGGAAAATGTTAAACTGTTTCTACATCAATCTGTCTTACAAACAAACTCTGTGAGTTTGCAGACACAAGACTCGATGTGGATATACTGCCTCCATGACAATATAAATATTGATTAGTTATGGAGATGGATAAAAAGATTAAAGACATCAGACAAGCAAGAGGGATTGTTACAGTTCATGGACAATCAATACCGAGATCGGTCAATGGATATTTTGAAATTGCAAGGACTGAAGAATTTCAAGTATGAGACAGGTATCAGAACTCCGCAGAGCAGGAGGAACCTCCAGGCAAGCAGACTAAGATTACTTAATGCTGCAGCATGTCCTACACCCCCACTTAGAACAACACATAGCCTTAAAAATATCTGATATGTCAGACAGAACATAAATCTCTGGCCCCTGAGGCTTGTTTTCCCTTACCTCATCAAGAGGGGAGTGTTAATGGGCAGTAAGATGACTATAGGCTGTCTGGGAAAATCTAAAATATGGTTTAGCATAAAGACCTATAAACTTCTAAAATATTGCTGCAGGTTCATTTTTCAGTTTCAATTGCAATTCAGTTTATGGTATAATTACATCCATACTAACCAAACAGCTAACGTGCAATTTAGCGTGACATACATTATATATTTTTGAACAACCAAGGCTAGAATGGATGGTGTGCTACACATCAAGATTAAGAGGTTGTCAAAGCTCTTTAGGTAAACCTGCATAGCATCTGATTACACTATATTTGGCCCAACCCATCATGAATAGTCTTGCTTTTGCAATAACAAAACTTGTCCAACACAAAAATTAAAAAAAAAAAAATAAAAGCAAAAAACCCCCAGAACCCAATATCATAAAAAGCAAAACATTTCAAACTTAAGATAGAGCTGGCACCTAGAATGAAGCGGAATGTCTTGATTTGCATCTGAGTTCACTGCAAGTTATCCACTCTACTGGTAACAGTTTTAAGTCTCTGTTTTTACAAATATCTAAAGGAATAAACTTCATGCTGTGAAAAGCCGAATCCAGTGAAATTTAAGTGTGCTTTCACAGGCACAGTTATATTTTAGACTTCACTCTCTGAATTACCTTAAATGTATTAGAATATTATTATTGATGGGCTGCAAATGTTAATTATTATTTACATTTCCACAACAGAAGTCTTAAGGATATGCCAAATGATCAATTTTTAGCTTATTTCCGTATGGAAATAAACTTCTACAATAGACTTGGCCAGTGCATGCCTGTCTTTTCTAATAGCTAATGAATACAGAGATCAATTTGAAATTAACTCGACTGAAAAGCAAATATCTGAGTGATGTTTGGATCTTAGTTTGTATATTCATGAAATAGCTTGAGTCCCAAAGAGTCTTAAGCAAAACCGTATATTGAAGCCAACAGACCTAAACATGCACAGCATGGAATGGACACCCAAACAGACAACAGCCCAGGGATTTATTAAAAGACTTACGAACACTTATGAAGCACTAAAACATTAACTGACAGCTTATATGATGACATACCTAACATTTCCTTATTTCCATTTGAGGGGAACCACTAAGCAGAACTGCGACAAGCAAGGCTTTCCCCTTTGAGACCATATGAAGAAAGCAGCGATACACGATTTTTTTATTTATAGAGCTGTATTTGGAAAATCAGTGTTTGGGTTCATGTTTGAGTTAGAACGCAAGCTCTTTTGCAATATGTAAGCAATACAAATAATTTCTCTGACTCAAAAAAAACCCCCTTTTTACTGGAAATCTTTTTTTTTTTTAACTCAAAGCAGAAAGTTTCATTCCAATATCAAGTAATTGCTATAATTTGGAAACTAAATTAGATCAAGGCAATTTTAAAAAAAAAAAGTTGTTATTGCTAAATGCAGCACCAGTATTCACTTAAGAGATATCAAAATAATGATTTTTAAAATTATTTTTAAAAAAATACAGTTCTTCTTCCTGTGATGAGATGGAAGTATTTAAAAAATTGAAAATGAAAAATTTGTTTAGTATTTGTTAACAGACAGTTCCTTATCAGGAACAAGAAAACTGCATCTCTGCAGATCTTCACTGGGGCTGTTAGGCCAGCACTGTAAGTTACAGCATTCCAGATCAAAGCCCATGCTGTTAGCTTCACCTACAAGACCTAATAGCTGAGCTCAAATATGGATGCAGTCATTTAGGTAGGTAGTAGATATAGACACCAGTGGAAAGGCAAAGATTTTTGAGCCTGACTCTATACTTTCAAATGACATAAATCTGGAATGTATGATGACTTTAAAAAAACCTTTAAACACAATACTGTCTTTGAGACACTTTCTTTAAGTTAATTATGTGTATTTACCACCACAGCTCCACTTAATTTGAGGTTTTCTTTATGGATATTCCAGTATTTTGATTTAAAATTTGTCCATGTGAGAAATATTAATTGTTCTATAAGCCATAAAGTTAGTTTAAGCTCCCCAAGTATCTAGGAACACTTCCAATGTGATAAGTAGGTTAAACATTTTATTCTGACATCTGTGCACACACTTAATTATGAAGTCTCATAAAATAATGCATATTCATATTCATACCTTAACATAGATGAATCTACATAAACTCCAGCTGTTTGCCTGCCATCATATGTTTTATAGCCTTGTACAAATTCCATGTCACATCTAACATCTCAAACAATTATTTAAGCAATGCTCAAGTGCCAGCATGGGTCTATATTCCTTGTTTATTTTTTGTTTCTAGATGAAGGAAGATGAAGCTGTTTAAATACTATTACACTGGCAAAATCTTGCTATACATTAATGTATGTTATTGCACTAAAGGACTGCTGGATCTCTGAATCTACTTTCTTGAAGCCTGCAGTAACTGCATAACAGATGTTAAGTCAGGAGACCCACAAGAATATTTACTCTGATCTCCCCCTTAACACCTACAAACCATCAGCCACAAAAGATTACATACTCCCTAAACCGAATTTAAGACCATTATCGTAATATGCTAACACTCTCACAGCTGTATTTTTGTTTTATATCTTTCCATTTCAGGCAAATGACCAGGCTGTGAGAAGGTATAAGACAGCGACTGTGACCAGTGTCACTGAAAAACAGTTTCAGGAAGGGCTGTGCTTTAGAAGACAAGAAAAAACAGCCACTTTTCACATTGGTTGTCATTATGCCAAGGGAGAGATGGCAAAGGTCATTTCAGCTGTGTGAGCAGAGATGGGAACATGCATTTTGGAACTGTTTATGATGTTTCATACAAAGTCTATAATAGCGGGACACCTATGTTCTGTTTCAATGGCTCAAGAGAGCACTTGCACTTGCGCACAGAGAAATTGTGGATGCTGAGAGTACATTTAAATTAGACATCAAGAAGAAAGTCTTCCCTCTGAGGCTGGTGAGGCGCTGGAAGGGGCTGCCCAGAGAAGCTGTGGACGCCCCCTCCCCGTAAGTGTTCCATGCCAGGCTGGATGCGGCTCTGAACGATCTGGTCTACTGGCAGGTGTCCTGCCCATGGCAAGGGGGTTGGAACTAAATCATACCATCAGAGCCATAGAATGGCCTGGGTTGGAAGTGACTTTAAAAGTCATCTTCTTTCAGACCCTTTAAGGTCATTTGCAAAAAGTCTCTCCCCATCTTTCTTGTAGGCTCCCTTCAGGTACTGGAAGGCCACAATTAGGTCACCCCACAGCCCTCTCTTTTCCAGGTTGAACAATCCCTATTCTCTCAATCTTTCCTCACAGGAGAGATGGTCCAACTCTAATCATCTTGGTGGCCTCCTGTGGACTTGATCCAACAGGTCAATGTCCTTCCTGTGCTGGGAGCCCCAGAGTGGGATGCAGCACTGCAGGCTGCAGAGTATAGGGGCAGAACAGAGCAGAGCAGAGGGGCAGAATTCCCTCCCTTGCCCTGCTGCCCAGGCTGATTTGGATGCAGCCCAGGACACGTTTGGCTCTCTGGGCTGTGAGTGCCCATGGCTGGGTCATGTCCAGCCTCTCCTCCACCAGCACCCCCGAGTCCTTCTCGGCTGGGCTGCTCTGATCTGTTCATCCCCAGCCTGTGTTGATACCAGGGTTTGCCCCGATCCAGGTGCAGCACCTTGCACTTGGTCCCTCTGGATGGCATCCTGTGCTTCAGGTGTGTCAACTGCACCACTCAGCTCGGTGTCATCTGCAAACTTGCTGAGGGTGCACTTGATCCCTTCATACCTGTCATTAATGAACATATTAAATATTATAATTTATTAATATAATAAATGAGGTCCCAGTGGGACAGCATATGTCAAAGACGTCCATCAGAACTCTGAGCCATTGACCCTGAGCCCTCTGGATGTGGCTGTCTAACCAATTCATCTAAGAGTCCACTAACCAAGTCTATTTCTCTTCAATTTAGAGACAAGGATGTTGTGGGGGATCGGGTCAAAGACTTTACAGAAATCCAGGGAGATGACATCTGTAAACCTTCCCTTGTCCACTGATAAAGTCATTCCATCACAGAAGGCCAATAGGTTGGTCAGGCAGGACTTGCCTTTCATGTAGCTATTCTGACTGTCCTGAATCACCTCCCTGTTCTCCACGTGCCTTAGCAGAGCTTCTAGGAGGAGCTGTTCCATTTGTCCTAATTTGATTTCTCACTGCTGTAATACAGTATTATAATTAAAGATCATTCTGTTATTTGTTTTGCATACTGCCACTGCATTTATTTTGCTACCTCCATGAATTTTAGTATGGAACTAGAGATAAACTTTCCTGATAAAAGTAATATTTTTTAACATATATTGACAATGTCATTACTGCGTTCATAGTGTCATCGACCCAAAGCAACATGAAATGACTCAGTCTGAACAATATGACATTTATTTAAATGAAGTGAATTGCAGAAAGAAGTTGAGAATAAATGTAATAATATTTCAAATTGCACTAATGTTACATTGTAGATTGCATCCTGTCAAGTCAAGTGGTTTAAACACATTTTCAGCCATCTGCTCTGCACAGTCAATGCAGCTGTCTTTCCAGTCAAGGTTTATCTTTTATTTCTGTTTCCTACAAGGCTGGAAAAGCCCAAGGAGCTCCAAGAATTAATATTAGTATAAACTATTTGCTAAGATCAGTCCAACTTTCTTTTTCTCTTTCCTTTTTTTTTTTTTTTTAAATGTAATATGGAGTCCTCTAACAAAAACTCATTCAATCACAAAGGCTTTAAGCAAGTACATAGTACTGCTATTGGAATCCTCTCTGGTATTCAGATGAAAAGCAACTCAAAATGCTTAAAACCTGTTCATTAACTTGGAAAATACTTTCAAAATATGATGTTTTTCTCAATCAGGACTAAGTCAAAGCATTATGCATTCTGTGGCAGTATTATTTCACATTCAAAAACCTTTGGCTAAATTCTTTTAGTACTCTTGGAAAGGCTTTAGGCAGAAAAAAATTAAAAATATTAAAATGTCACATAATTGCTTTTGTATTTTTTTGGATATTTGTATTCTTTATCATGTTTCTGGGAATGGTAACCTGCATTTCTGACATATCCTATGTATTTGTGTAACAGCAATGAAGGTAAATTACTTCAAGAATCGTTGAAAAGTTTTCTCTATAGTTCCTTTGTGCATTTGGCAGCATTTTTTTTTTCAATTTCATATAACATTTACGACTGGCTGCACTGATTCCATAAACCTAGATAACACAGTAACCTTGACAGAAAGCAATGAGAAAAAATGCACTGGCAGTAAATACCACCAAACAGAAATGTGTAACACTGAGTTAGAGTTGTTAGACTATGAGTTAGGAGGGCTCAGCACCTAAAAGCTCAACCTTCCAGGGAGGATGCAGTCAGTCGTTCAGCTATCCATCACACTTTGCTCTCCGCTTCCCCTGCTCTTAACTACATTTCCTCAGTGGCATTACTCTGAATGCTCACATTCTCACCTGTCCTGAAGGAGCCTTGTATTCTATCAAATTTTTATCTTCTGATCTCTAATGAAGAATAATTCGACCTTCATCTATTCCTTAGGAGGTTTATAAGAAATGCAGTAACTGTGTATTTGGTTACACATCAGCCTGACTGACGGAAGAGTGCTCAGCACTCCAGCTGCCTCCTCATGGTTCCTGCTCCCAAAAAGGTTACATCTCCAAGTTTTAAAGTGAAGCGCTCAAGTCAGAAACACATATGTCTGACTGCAAATATAATCTGTCTTTTTCCTGTAATGTTCAGGAGAAACAAAATAAGCAATTAGTGGTGCTGGTACTTGCTCAACATGTATTGCTTTTATGGAGGAACCACAGATCCTTGATCTGCTTTGGTATTGTGTGTTTTTCTAGTGATACATCAGAGACATGAATCAAGGGCTTTACATATTTTCATTAAAGCTCTTGTTTGGCTTGCAGGTTTTTTTCTTGTTTGTTAGGGCGCAAATTTGTATGGAATTACGGACCATGTAATTTAGAAAACGTCTTCAAGTTAGCAAATTGCTCGATATCTATGAATTTTAAAAAGTTGGAAAAATGCCCAGTTTTTAATCAAGGAGTAGCCATGCTGATTATTATTTACATGGATACGTATCAGTGCTTTATATTAATTATGTTTTGCTTGCTCTGCTGCAGAATTTTTTTCATGAAAAGTAAAACACTTGATCACAATGCAGAAGACTTTAAGATAAATGATAGCATTTCTTTTGAAATGAGCAATATGAAACTTCATCATATTTAATAGGAAATTAGTGTAATTCTATGAGCTACTGAACACTCAACAGATTTCAGAAACATATATGGTCACTGACTAAAAACGTTCTGTCCCAAAATTAACTCCCCAAATTTCACATTGACATTTTTATTATGAATAGAAATCAGATGCAGAAAAATATTTCAGAATTTTTTAAAAATTTCCTTATATTTGGTTTCCTGCTACTTTCAATATCATGGAATAGAGTGAAGCCCATGCATACATATTTTCAAAAACTAGTCTTTCAACATAGAAAAAAGTAAGAAACAAGAAAGAAGAAAGGAGAGAACAAGCTAACAATGAGATGGAACAAAAGTATCTATAAGAGAGTTGTAAACAGAGACACTGTTAACACCAAGCACATATTTTTCCAACAATGGCCTGCATGCCTCTGTAAAGGGGATAGCTGGAAATAGCATCAGTGCATGATATGTGCATTGCAAGTAATCTTCTCAGAAAAATGTTAACTTCTTCACAGAAAACCAAAGCAACAAGCTTGTAACTTGAGCATGTAGTGTATTAACACTAACATTAGAAAATTCAGTGGCAAATAATGAGGTACTATGAAAAATTAATGAAAGTTTTCAGCAGAAGAAAACACAATGAATTTTAAAGGTTAGTATTTAACAGCAATTAAGTCCTCAGGATGTCATAAGTTCTCATGATTCTAAATTTAAAACAGCTTTTCTGACTCAAAAAATGTGCTGGGGATTTCACTTAAATAATATTACTGTTAATTGCACAATGAACCTGTGCCATTAAAAGCTGCTTCTCCTTCAAATGAAAAACCAAACAAGGTCTTATTCACTATTCTCCCCTGGAAATACAGTAAAGATAATAATACTAATATATAAATGTTAGCAAATGTAATTATCTACAGCAGCATACACTATAGAAGGTGATAATAAATTAAATTTCCATTTCTTTCAGGGATTCATTAGGAATTTCATGAGGCATAACTCTAAGGTATTTCATGAGGCATAACTCAAATGTTCTCATGAAAATGTGTAGTGTTTTTTTTTTAGAGGTATCATCTTCCAAGTGTTATCCTTCTTTATCTGCGGATGGCTGAAACGAAAGCCTACGTTCAATTTAGTCATATCTGTGTTTAAGCACATGAACTGAAAGCATCCCATTTCTGAATATTTAAAATAAATCCTACTAGGTCTACTTTCAGAGAACAAAGGCAAATTAGTACTAATCAGAAACTAGGTTCTGAGGTTTACTTATTTCTATCTAATAGTTCTTCTGTCTCAAAAATAACCTTATTAAAAAACTGCTATGCCCAGACATGGAGACTACATGCTCACACAAACACACTCATAAAACCAAAAAACCCCAATGCTTTTCCTCATCTGATTGATGGACTCAATGATAAAAATGGGGGTTTTTTTCCAGGGATAACAGAAGGTACTCAGCCCATTTATAGGTATTTTTCACCTGAAACCTGAACTCATTCTTTCTCTTTCAAAGAACTTGAAAATTTCTAATTGAACACTTAGTGTTAAGTACTTTGTGGCTTTCCAAAGCAGGTTACAATTTTTAGCTATCAAACTTGTCTTTACAGCTTGCTAACTGTGAACCAGATTGCCACACAAGTTCTGTATATTCTGCTGGGGTGATTTTCTGCAGATCATAAAACTGGAAAAAAAAAGGCAGAGGTTACACTATACCACTGTAACAATTATAAATATAGGAACTTGAAAATAAGACATATGTAGTTAATCTAAGAGACAACTGTTGAGAACAAAAAAGAATCAAAAAACGAAAAAAAAGACAAAATAACCAAACTGAAGAGTTGTCCTGGGGTGACTGTATGATACTGTATTCACTATCATCTGCCCTATGCCAGACATGAATCCTGTGCCTTCCTGTGTCTTTAAGCTGTTTCTCAGAAGAGGGGGGAGAGAAGCCAGGTGAATTTTCCAGAGCGGTTTATGCTCAAGGACACACACCCCGCACTGCTGCTGCTGCTGCTACAGAGACAAGGAAAGCAGCTTCCTGCTTTTTTTCCCAGCTCTCGGGAAAAAAAGAGAAAAGGAAAGGAAATTTTTAAAAAATTCTCATCTCCCTTTTCTTGGGAGAGAGATGGAGAATTAAAACTCTTTGCTTTTTAGCTAGCCTGCTAGGTGAGGCAAGAACTTTTCCTGGGACTGTTCAGCTCCGGACCAGAACACCATCCCTGGGAGGCCCCACACCACAGCCAGGAGGGGCCCACGCCGAACCCCAGCTCCAAAGAGGGCAGCGCCATACCCACAGGAAGGGCTCTGAAATCTACCCAGGTTTCTTCTCCACAGCGAGAGGTTTTACTATTCAGCATTATTCATTCTCTTTTCCATGTCTGCGTGCACCCTGCTTGTTAAATAAATAGTTTGTTTTTTTTTTCACTTTCCTCCGAGGAATTTCTTTCTGAACCTGGTGAGGGAGGGGCTGCTGAAATCTGCCTTCTAACAGAGTGACGTCCATTTCAGATGTTTTTCTCCAAATTTATCTCAAACCAGGACAACTGTTCATGCAAATATTTATTTTAATTCCTCATGGACATTTTTCCTAAACCATGTTATTGGATAGTTACAAAGGTTTTCCTTTTCTTCTTACTTCCTTCTTCTTTAAGGAATGACTGTCTCTTCTAAAAATCTGTGTATGCGCATGTGAACACATTATTTGTAAATGTTCATTACTCACCACTTCCTATTTATTATTCCCTATTATCATTCATTATTTTTTTACCCCTACTTAAAAATCCCTGGTTACTTTTCCTGGAAGCAGAATAATACTTTGTCAATTCTGCCTAGCAGTATTTTAGAGAGCAAAAAGTCATAACAAATATGATAGCCCAGGCTACTGAATGGTTCTTATGAATGTAGAGCATATTGCTTCCAACTCAAATCAGTACATTTTTCAGACAATGCATTCACACTGAAAAATTCAGCCAACTTTGGTTAAGATTAATATTGTCATTCGGATTTCTCTGTCTTCTACAAATTGTCCATCATAATAAAGTTCATCCAATATCTCGTTTTCATCCTGCACCTCATCCTACAGTTTGTTTTCTTCTAGAATAATATTATAACTAACTCAGCTTGTAAATGATTCCTTATATACTGTTATGTAATTACAGAGAAAGCACAATACACTTGCTTTTTCTCAGTTGCTCTTCTATCATACTCCTTTCCGGTCTCAGTTTTGCACTATACAATCAAACTTCAAATTGAAAATACTGAATCTATGACCTATGATGTTTCTGTGGACCACTTACTGTGAATTATGGATCATGACTGGATCATTAAATCTCATCTACATACTTAGAATAAGTGTGATGAGAAGTATAAATCTGGATGTATTTATAACTTAGAAAGGTCCAGAGAAGTCATCATATTTAGGTCATCGTCAATAACACTACAAGATTATTTCCAAATGCACTTAACACATTAGTATCATCAGGTTTAAACATTATTTTATAGAAAAAGACCCTAAAGCATTATTTTATCTTTTTAATTCTATTTTTTAATAATATCCAATAAAATGCATATGGTGGCTTTCAGTGCTCACATTTAGAAGCCTAAGTGTGTCAATTTCCCAAATTCCTTTACAAACCATAAATTAGATAATTTCTAAATAATTTGATCATATAACAAAACATTATATTTAGTAATATGATAAATATTTAATAATATGTACTTCCCTATGTGCTGAGGGAATGGGAACGGGGAGAGAAAGGGGAAAAGGGAAGAGTGAGGAGAAGAGAAATGACAAAAAAAATAGAAGGGGGAAGGGAATTTATTTGTGTTCCAAAGATATCATACAAAATGGGAACAAAGCATTCTCATTAGTTTTTGGCACCTATTTAGAGGGTAAGTGCAGACAGTAGTAGTGTATTAATGGGATCATACCAGACACAGAAATTACATTTTTCTGACTATTTTTCAAAATACATTCAGTTGCCAATTAAAACGGAGAATCTTTGTGGAGCTTCATTTGCCTTGTTTTTTCCCCTGTTTTCAGACAAGTGAAAAAATAACGTGTTTATATTGAGAAAAATCTATTAAACTATAGAATGATATGTAAAGTAACACTGAATATTTATCTTCCTGGTCAAAAAGACTAAAAGCAGTATAAACTGTTAAATGCCTAGAAACATGAAGAAAAAAAATCAGAACTAGAATAATGAACAGCCAAAAGTTATCAAAATAACTCTTGACCAAAAACAGTAAGAAGATTTATGTGATGTTTTCCATTTTTCAATGCATTTTCATTGCAACTGTGCTCAAATTAGTAGCCTTTATTACACCCTAAAAGAAATGGAAACTTTGATGACAACTCAGTCAACACAAACAAAACTCTCAAAGAGTCCCAACCCAACCATTCTATGAGCCTATTATTTCCAATTTGCTTAAATTTAAGGCAACTCACATTTAACTGCTTTCTAAAAATAATATTCAGGAAAATATTTCCTGATTAATCAATAGTTTAAGAGTGGTTTCTAATCTCTTCTGTCCTCATTCTATTTTCCTTTCATCTCCCTAGCCTTTTACAGCCGAATACATGCCTCAGAACAACTCTATCCAATAAAACTGAAGGAGAAAACAGATACATTTTTTAAATCTTTACATCTGAGTAGATGTCAGTTTATTTCTGCATATTCCCATACCCACCTCACATATGCTTTCTCAGCAGAGTTGTATTTGCCATTGAACTGTCACTTTTAGATTTTCATCTACGTTAGAAAGAGTTTGATGCTCTTTCAAATTTTTAAATGTTCTCCGTGTATAGTCACATGCCATTTATTTTGTGGACTCAATCAAAATTATCATGAATTATGACCAAGTTAGGATGAAGGAGTCATGAAAAATTAGTAGAAGAAGCCTGGGACTTGGACAGTGGAAAATAAATATATTACGAGGGAGTTGAACAAAGGCCTTTATGGCATTTGCATTTTGGCTGGACTAGAGAGGAAACAATGTTTATAATATTCTCTACATGGTCCTTTCTCTTGCAGGAGCAGAGGATACACCTCCATGGACAAGGTTTTCTGAAAATATGAGGGTTCGGAAGTCTAGGTTGGGTCTGAACAAGGAGTATTTGAGCTCTGCTTCAAAAAGCAACATGAAGTGGCTTGGTGACCTAGTACCACCTTGTTGCACTTGAAGGTAGTATTTGTGTGGCTTTTGAACCAGGGAGAGGTTTTTTCCTGCCATGAAGAAATAGAACAACCTGCCACTGGCAGAAACATTACTCTCCACCTAGTAATGTGAAGCAGCTTCCTTCTAATGATTGTGATGCATCATCAATTCAAAATAAATTAGTGCCCATTAAAACATAGGATTCCCATGATTTGTATTACAGATACTGTCTAAGCATTCATGCATTTCTGGAGCCACCTTTCAACTAAAGAATTATGTTGACATTCTTCAGCAAGAACATATAAAAATAATCCGATGAAATATACCTACTTCTGCAAAGATTTACCTTGTGTGCCTGTGAGGAGAATATTACTTAGGTTAACTGAGGAAAGTAGTATCTTCTTCCTATAGGAGGAACTATGTTTCTTTTGTAAGTTATAATACATCTTACTGGAAAGTAATTGGTCAGAACTTTGACTGATCTAGGCAATATGTATATCTGAACACCTTGTCAGGTAATTTTTTATAACATCAGGTGAAATAATCTGGAAGAAATTCCATGATACAAATTTGTTCTTGTCTTAATCCCATTTGCCACTTCAGCTCTCTTTCTCTGAGCATAGGGTCAAGTGCTTTGCACTTGAGTTACTGTTTACATTTGAGTGAGTAAATATGAAGAGCTTCTAAATCAGAATGGCAAATGTAACCTTGCACACTCTTTGCACAGGTATAAACTATGGTGCTGTGCGAAAGACAAGAGAATCACTCCAACATATTATGTGGCATGCTAGTTGATTTTTAAGGAACAATAAAGAAGATTAAAACAATCATTGCATGAACCAACTTTATGCTTTAACATCCATTTTATTCCCAAGCTGAAATAAAAATTTCAAGCCTCAGAATTTTCAGTTAAATTAAAACTCTCCAAAAAAATCACTCTAAAATATCTCAAATGTCTTCTACCATATAAATAAACAAATTAAAAATATAACTGAGTGGCATTACCATGAACTAATTCTCCCTCGTAGCTCAAAATAATTACAAAGATTTTGTTCAAGGTTATTAGGTACCATACTGCATTTTATTACCAAAGAGTCTTAGAAACCTTGCAACTCTACAGTTTCTTATCTTAGTAGAAGCCCAATTTCTGGACTGTGTTTTTCATTACTGTATATGCAGTCACCTAACACACACTGAACCTCTCTCTGAGATGAACTGCAACACCTCATTCTGTGAGGTGTAGTCCTCCAAGTCTAGCGCATAGGACACAGTGGCTTGTGGGCATTTTTTGTTGGGTTTTTGTTTGTTTATTTATTTGTTTTTTCAAACTATTTTCTTTTTTTCACTTTTCTGTACCTTCTATTCCAATAGAAACCTGTTAAGCCAAAGTGATTGTTCGTGCAAGGGGGCATGAACCCCTTAGAATCACCTCCAATGTTGACTACATTCTCTTCCCATCTGAGAATCATACAATTTCAGGTCACTACCTGGAAGTGTTTTGTTACAGAATCTGTTGCTTAAATGAATAATCAGAATAATCCTTACAGTCGTAGTGCCTGATTCTTGACTCCTCAGTTCACTTTGCAGCACTGGAACTCTATGGAATCCAATAAAATAAAACTGAATTTAGGAGACTCATACTTAAGGTCAAATTGTACTGTGTCTTTAGATTTTTGTTTTCCATTTATGAGGCAGAGATAAGCTTACTAACAAATAAGTCAAAAGTTTTATCAAATGATTATTTCAATAAAGTGAATACCACCAGCTTTGCTTAAATACTGTAAATCTTCAAAGCCAGTATTCTATATTTTATTTATATTTTTTCTGGGGAAAAAGACACGACTCATTTATGTATCATGTCTTTTTAAGGTGAATATAAATAAAAATGAGATTTTAATGAATGCCTCTGGGATCACTTAAGTAATTGAAGGTACACTGTCAAGAAATTTTGATGTTGCAAACAGCTAAGGATGAACATATTTGCATAAATATATTAACATGTTTATATGTTGACTTTAGGTAGGTGAAAAAAAGATTAATTTAACTTTGAACTTTATGAGATCACTAAGGTATTTAAAATGAAGTATTTCTTGCAGGATAAGCACAAATGCCCATACTTGGAATGGAGTTCCATGCAGTTATTTTAGATGTCTCTGATAAGAGCATGACATCATCCATGAAAATGTTCCTTCTCTCCAGCTGTAAACCCTTATGTTCCTTAACTAAATGTTTCATGGCAACAGTTATGGAGTCTTGGTTTCTTACAGATTGTATAGTTCCTGAAAAGCCAGTCTTTAGGTTAAATATCCAGAAGCAAAACCTCCAGCACTTTGTTTATTTACTTGCTGCTCTACAACTATTACAACTATTACAATTATTCTGATGAGGCAAGTAATAGCAGATTCATACACTTTATTGCATATACTTAAAGCTTAGCAATGCCACAGTATGTAGAGATTAATTCTGCCAGTTGGCTATATGCTAATAATTCAAACACTTAGACCAGAACTGCTCTAGAAGCTTTTCCAAGTGAAATTTTACTTCCAAGGACATAAGATAACTCCACCTTCTAGGGAAGGCCAAATAGGACATCTGCTGCCTTCTCTTGTGCCAGTCCTATCTTGAAAGCTGGTACACAGTTCTTGGGAAATCCTGAAAATCTGGAAGCAATATGTGTGGGACAGAGAAGCTCATCCTTGTAAAAGAACTAAAAATTTCAGGCAAGTAAGTTCTGTTCCAGGAAGAGCAAAGGATTGCTCCATAGGAGGGCAGTGTGAGTAAGGTTTGTACCATGACAAAATCGGTGCTGCCATCTGATACTGATAAGAGAAGTGTTTGGGGATCTTATTACAAAGAGACTGAACTGTATTTAACTTTAAAATCATTCACAGAACATAAGAAAACATAAGAGATCCATAGATTTCTGTCAGCTTATAATCAGCTGCAGAAGAATGCAAACCTGGCCAATTATTAGACAGGCCAGTTATTCTCCCAGTAGTGTTTTTTCTTAGCTGGTTATGGAAGAAAGGGAATTACGGGTATGAGGAAAGTCATTGCAAGATAAGAGAAGATTTACAAGCTAAAAAGGTGGTCTTAAAATTACCAGGTATTTTTAAGAGCATCAAAACTAATGCAACTGAGTCAGTGTCACTGGAACTTGGAAGAATTACAACCTATGCGACATACAAGAAGATTAAAGAAGAAAATCAAGCCTTAAACACAACAAGCTCAAAATCACTAACCATGGGTGTTTATCTCTAATAAGAATGTTCTTAGATTTCAAGGTCTCCATGTAGCAAAATATAATGTATTAGTATAGGGCAACAACCATGTAGGGTGGCATCAACTCAGATTCGTGCAAAATGGACATTTGAACTTTACCTCTAGATTTTTTTAGCACTCAAAAGACAAAGAAGTCTTTAAAATATGGTTTATTTGATGTGTTTTGGACATTTAACTTAGGAAAGAATGAATTAGAAATTCCCATCTTTATTGACTGACAACAGAAGATGTCTAAACGACTGGATCAGATGTAGGTGCCTATGCTGAGGAAGACTAAACACCTGTTCATATTATCTGCAGGTACTGTTGCTAGAAACCTGTAAGGATACCACTACTTTCTTCAAAGTTTTCTAAAAGTTAAAGCTCTTCATGGTGTTTCAAAGCATTACACATAGGGCACCAAAACCAAACAGGGCACACATTCCCATCATCAGTGAGATTGTTGCAAGAAGTGTTTGAGCCATATGAGGAAATCAACGCCGGAGTTCATAATACAGCTCCTGTTTTAATCACATTCTTTCATTTGGATGTCTACTCATAGTAGATATTCCCCCAAACAAAAGTCAGGTAGAACTCCAATGCAAATACTTAACTGTTTCTTGACAATGAAAAAACACCTGCCAAAATTTGTGGAAAAGAAAGCTAAGCTTTTCTTTGGCTTGTATACACCAAAAATCATGTATAACCTACTAAAGCTGCATTTGTTTGTATTCTTTGACGTACAGAATCTTAATAGAATATCACTATTAGATGAAAAGGTTCTGACTCCTCAAAAACTCTTCATACTGTTTATACATTTCAATACATGGTCTTTTCCAAAATCTTCAAAACCAGAAAATGAATTAAAAGAGTGCTTAATATAATCATAAAATACATTCTAAACCACCTCATTTTTTGATTTCTGTTGTTCCTCTGGCATCACCATAAATCTATCACTAAGTCCCTGGCCCACTTACCTCTTTTAATGACTACAGAACTACATATCTTTATGAATCATGGTACATCTCAGCTGTTGCTATTTGATACTGGCTTAGAATATCTTCTAAACATATCAGTACAACTGTGTTTTCCTTGAATATACTCTCGAAAATAAACAAGGGGGTAGTTCTTAGACATTCCAAAACAATGGACCAGTAAAATTCTATAATAAGTTCTTTGTAAAATGCTAGGTTTATTATTTCATTTGAAGTGCTGGGTGACTACAATGGTATACACAGACTTTTCCTTCCCCACAGTTCTCTGGTATCTGCTTAAATATCTCATGATTCCCAGTTGCTAGACCATTGTTTCATTACCTTTGAATTACCCAACACACATCACGAACACAACCATTGTATGATCCAGTGAAAAACTATATGGGAACTAATCCAACATCTGCAGTACACACAAAATAAGCATTCTTTCGTCAAAGTCCTACAAGCTCAATGAACATATCAAAGGCCTCAGCTTGTCCCTTGATACCTTTCTTAAACAAACCTGAAGTTTTAGCCCCTTAGAAAATGATGCATGCTATTTATTATTGTTAGACTTTGACCTATTACTTGAAACTAAGTGGGAATCAAAGAAAGAATCATCTTTGTAGATAAAAAAGCTGTCAATATTGATTTAATTATAGAAATCTCTATCTATAAAACCAAATTAAGGTCAAGACAAATACAAAATCTTACAAAGAGAAGGAGTGATTAATTAATGTTCATTATGTAATCCACATTGCCTACTTGGATGTAAATGAGACCTATTTCAGTAAAAGGCTCAAGTTAATTAAATTTAAGTTACCACAAATATTTCTATAGAATCATTGAATCGTTAAGGTTGGAAAAGACCTTTAATATCATCAAGTACAACCATTAACCCAGCACTGCCATGTTCACCACTAAACCATGTCCCTGGGTGATCATGTATCAAACCATTACTAATACCCTATGGCTGGAACACCAAAAGAGGTTAGTAGAAGCACAGTGGGAACTCTGTATCATGTAATGTCTTTCTGTCAATGACTCAAAATTAACACGAGCATACAGTAAAAGACAAAAACCTCCTTATTTCTCTCAGTGGAAGCATGTCCTTAATTTTGAGACTGGCTTCCTGAGTATACCTCAGTAGATCCCAGCAAAACTTCTGTTTCATGAAAACTTGAAGAAATCAGATCCCCAAAAGGCACTGAATATTTAGCAATTAGATCTTTTCTGTTCAGCCAAATGTAACAAGTTGCAGAGTAAAAAACCAGCTTGTTCCTGTACAAGGACGACAAACCTGTTTGAAAAGAAAATGTAGAAAACCATCTACAATAGATATGCTTTCTTTTTCCCACCTCTCTTGCCATGACCATTTTAAAGAGTGTTTTCTAAATATCTAGGAAGGTGTCTGTTTAAAACATTCGTTGCTACTGCAGAAGACTACCCTACAAATTCCAGTTTTACTAAAACCCAAAGCCTTCCAAGAAATGTAAGACCTAGCTGTATTACCTTTCACAGGCTTTAGCATTCAGGTCTTGTTTTTTAAGAACTGAAATAATGTATATATATAATATTTTTTGTTACTCTTATCTCCATTTGCTAGAAAGATTCAAAATGCTCTGTTCTTGTGAAACCTCATTATGACTCTTTTTCCTTTATCTGTGAGTCTCAAATTAACTTGACATAGATGTTTTACATATATCTTAGGCTAAAAGTGAAGTATTCCCTTATGCCCACGAGGCACTCAGAAAGTTGGTAAGTTCTGCTTTCAAGGACACTCTAAATGAGATTATTAAAATTCAACACTTTGCATATTCTGATGGGGAAAAACACTTGCCCCTGAGAGCAAAGGAGGTAGGTCAATTCAAGAAAGCTTCTCAATCTCCATATGGATGGCCATTGAATTCTTTGTGCCAGTATTTGTAAAACCAAAATTAGAAAATGTTATCAGGGAGGAAGAAAAGTGTAGGAACCCAGGCCCTGCCCCAAAGTAAAAATCCATAACCATCTGTTGTTTGTGTTACATGGATTTCACAACTGTCATCTCCACTGTGCACGCCATTTCATCTTCACAGCAATATCACCAAAACACCCGCTGAGATAAAATCACAAATATTTTGAACATACCATATGATACGTTATTTTACAATTTAATATTAAAGTCCAAATGAGGACTTTTCTATAGGTTACTTTCATGCTGTCACATGAAAAATCCTTCAAGGGTTTGCTACTGTTTGGAAATACTTAACTTCAAACTTGAATAACTTAAGCAATTACAGAAGAGAAAGGAAGATATTAAATGCTGCATTTTTTAAGTATAAGCGTGTTTTGAAAAATTGTAATGGCCACTCCATACACTCATATAGCATCTTTCTTCAAAAGCAGTCTAAAGCCTTTTTAAATTATTTCCTTAGAAATATTATCCAGAATTTAAATGAACCATTTATGTTTTCTGAACTTCAGACTAGCAAGACTGTCCCACATTTCAGAGCTGAGTATGGCTTGAAGGATTTATCAGCTATCAAGGTAATCTTCATAGCCCAATATTATACCCATAAAGTTCTTTTTGAGAAAAAACCAAACAAACTAAAGAAACAAAAACCCCAAACTGAAACTGTCCTCAGAAAAATGACAGAAAAAGAGTTAAGGACTGGTGAGTAAACCACTTGCTTTTTTCCTGAGGAAATCTAAAACTCAAGGTCAGATCTGTCTGAAATCACCGGACCTGTCACATGGCTTTCACAGCTGCCATTATGGCTCCTATCAAACCCACACTGAAAGCAATGAAAACATTTTTACTGGAAACAGATTGAGCTCTGATAAGAAGTTCCCTAATCACCTTTGGCTGATAACACTGCACCAAGTGAGAGGTGAAGTTTGGAAAAAGAGAAGAATGAACTAAGAGAACTTGAGGTCAAATGTATTTGATCTTTTTCTTTAATTCCTTGATGTCTCTGTGTGTTGGAGCAGAAATATGACTCTGCAAGTGTATGGATACATATATATATATAGTTTATATATATAACAATACATACATGCACATGCACTTTATATACATATCTGTTCATATATGTACAGGAACACAGATTGTGCTGCCAGGATAACTCAACCACTTTATCCCAGCTTCTGTCCTCTAGTAACAAAAGTCTGGTGGTTCCAATCTCAGCCTCTTGGGTGTAGGAATCCATCACAAAACCATCACCCTTAATTTAATGCAATTGACAGTCTCTGCTCAAGAGAGGCAGAAGAATGAGTTACCATGGAGACTGAACTACTGCTCTTCTCCAGAGGATGCTTTTATCAAGCATGGCCTGAACAGTAGAGGCTGTGCAATACTTGTAACCTTAATCACATCACTGGATCTTGCTTTTTGGGATGCCTTTTTAGTAAACTCTAGCAAATATCAAAAGATTGGGGGGTGGGGGAAGAAGGAAGAGAGAGCTTAAGAACACAAAAAAACCAGCCCCCTAAAACACAACAAAAAACAGTATGAAACTGCGCGTTGTGCCAGATTGAGAGAGAACGGAGTTTCATATTGATTTGATTTATCAGATTTGTCACCTCTGCCTGGTGCTTGCCTAACAGGGTGAATGCTGTGCTTGACCTATTTGCTGGAATTAACCAGGACTGCAGGAGACCATATGGATTGCCAGATGGTCTGCTATAATTTAATGCCATTTATTCTAAGTATGAAGTAAGTGATAAATATAATTAACATTCTTTTAGCTCCTTACTGGAGCTTTTTTCTCAGGCACTGAAAGGTAAGTTAATACCTTGTTGCAGAAACACAGATGCCAGCTAATTACTGCAAGAGGCTGCAGCCTCCAAAGCAAAATGTGTATGCACAGACTCTAACTTATTCACTGACCCTACTGTGATGATTAATAGGTTGAATGCTAAGCTGTAATGAGGATGACAGATCTTAGATGTTTTCAGGTTACCTTAATTAGTAGTATGATGAACACTGTTCATTGCAGATGTACGTATCACACTCCATAGTAAACAATGCACCTTGTACTTGCGGCCTGAATGTGTATTTCACATGACAGCACATCAAATGTAAAGGAAGAATCAAACCACCTTCAGACAGTTAAAACAATGAAGTGGTTTCCTTCAGAAATGTTTTTCCGGATTGCCATTTCATATTCTGCCAGTGATTGTCTAAACGGCCTATTTTTTAGGAAGTGGACCTAGAGAAGCTTTGGCTTCAAAGAATGTTTATATCAGACAGGGTCGTCGCTCTCAGCATTTTAAAATCACGAGTCTGTAACAAGATATCCAAACAACTTTGCCCTCTGTTCCTGTGCTGATAATCTTCGTAGTAAACGGGGTAGGTGTTAGCAGAATGAATAGGAAACCATTTTGTAGTTTTTAATGTCAATATGCAAGCGGACTTAGTATCTGGTAATCAGAACAGTCAAAGAAGTATTTCAGAAAGGGCAGAAATACGGAATCTTTTGTATTTAAGATGAAAAGTTGTGCACGTTGAACCTCGCAGATAAAAATGACCACCCCTAAATGTCCTGAGATTTGCAGGTGTACTTTTAATAAAACCTGGGTGAACTTTGACCTGACAGAAAGGGCATAAATTAAATGCTATGCAGAGAATACAACATAACAGCGCCTGCACTATAGAGCAAACTTGCTTTACCTTGTTAAAGGAGCCCAGGGTCAGCAAGTCACAGGATATGGAAAGCAGAAAAAAAATCCAGCTTTTCAACACGTGTGTTCTTCCCATGCTCCAGATGGGTTCAGCACTTGTTCAGAGGCCTCCAGAGTTACACACTCCACTGTGCAAGTGCTGATGCACCCTTAAGAAGGCGCTACATTAGAGGGGACCTGAATGTGATGAGACATACCTTCTTTTACTCCACTCTTGATTGCATCAAGTTATTTCTTCACCTGGTGATTTTTGGTCAATCACTTGACTACTGTCACTGGTACTATAAAATCCTTTATACTTCTCCACCAGCATATGAATAACTTATGATTTTCTATTTGTACACGAATAAAAATAGCTTCAAAATGTCTGAATAGTATGCTTTTGTTGATATTGATATCATTTGTCAAGATGTCTTCATAAGGTCTCTGTGACTGCCAGAATTTGAAAAAAGATCCATTTTTCCATCCCATCAACTGAAAAATATTTACCTGAGCTGCTAAAGCTAATGCTATGATGGCTCCAGCTTCCTTATTATACTCAGAGGGGAAAAACAGGTAGTTGGAGAGAGCAATCCAGGTAGCCTGATCTTCTTTGTAAGCACGCTCCTCACTTCCCTGACTGCTAACTCAGCTACAGCCATTCATGTGTCAAAACTCAGGGAGGCTGAAATAAGAGATAAAAAAAACTACCATGCTGAAAATGAGACTTCATGTATCCTTCAATAGATCATTTTTTGGACCTGATAACACTATACTTTACTATTACACAGATACCACTTCTGAAAAATCCTAGAGTGATACTCTTCAGTGACTAAAGAGTTTTAATATCAGTACACTATCGGCACGTTTTCAGTCTCTATGTATATACACTCACACATACGTACATATTCATAAACACACACAGGTTTATAAATGTATGCATTTAATTGCTCCATCAGTGCAAATAGTCAGATGTTCCAGGTGGTTACCTCTTAACATTAAAAGAAAGGGAAATACCAGATCTGTTGCCTGAATTAACGTAATTCACACCTCTGAACTAAGTGTTTTGTGTTTTGTGTTTTGCCTAAGCAGCAGCTAGCTCTCACCAATACTTAAAAAAGAAAAAAATTCTGAAAAAATTAAGAAACCATGCAGAATTTAACAAGTTAGACTTTGGGGCTGATAGACACAAAGCCTGTCAAAGCAGATTTGACACTTAGTTCCTAAACATAGCTTTATACTTTAAAATCCTTTTTCATCTGTCTTGTTCTTTACTTGCTTGCTTATAAGAAAAAAGGTATCAGAGAATTTATGTTCACTGTTCAGTCCCAAGAATAAGATTGTCTGCATCTTAGCTGTCATGCAGATGGCATGTTTGAAACATCACTCTTGGCCTAAAGGGAAAATAGGACTTTAGGACATATGAGGACAAAATATAAACCCCGTCTACAGAGGAATACCTGTGTCTCACTAATGAACCCTCATTACCATAATAATTTTCTGTGATTAAGCTTCATTATTGGATTTGCTGAGAGATCTTACAAAGGCAATGGAAACTCACTAACTTTACCCCTAGACCCAGAAGAAATTATTAGGCATTGATTTGTTGGAAAATTGTACTCTCAAAAACTGTGAATGTAGGGAAAGATTGCAAATTTTTTTACCTAAATTACCTAAATCTTAGGTAGAGGAATAAAGAAAAAGCCGTAAGGGGAAAAAAATGCTTTAGGACCATATGAAAAAAACCAACCAAACAATGTTATTTACTAATTTCACAAATGTCTTACCTCCTGCATACATGACAGCCAACATTATCGATGATATCCAAGCTATCTCACTATATGATGTGTGGAAGATCTCTTGTATTTCTTTGAAGAATACTGTGATGGCTTTGGGGAAGGCATAGGAAAATCCAATGGAGATAAATGCCCCAAAGACTACAACCCATCCCCAGCCTCCATCAGGAGGTGGGTAATCCGGCGCTCCCGTTGCAGGTGGCATTTTTTGGTCTCTGTCTCTTCTCCAACTAGACTGAAAAACAAGGAAAGAAACAGGATGTCAAGATTTTTTCCCTTTTTCCCATATCAAACTACAATATTCAACAGTCATCTGTAGGGATCATAAAGAATCCTCAGAACAAAGACCAATTTCCAGCTTTCATGGGCCCACAGAATGAGAGTAGCTGTTTCTAGAAGCAAAAGCTGTTCTGCAAAAAACTTGTGGCAAGAATATTTCCAACAGCCTAGTCAATATGTGGCAACTGTTACAAATCACTGATCTCAGTCAATGAAGTTGTATTTGCAATTAGTCACTTACTGCAAAGTGACTAGTTTGTGTGGATCAATTTATGTAGCTCTACCATCTATAGTGTGGAGAAGAAACAATAGAAAAAAGTTACACCTAATTATAACTAAATGCTGTAAATAAGTGTTAGTGAGATGTATTAGCACCACAGCAAAATCATCAGCAACAACAGAGAGGAACAAATTGCAAACATCTGAAAGCAGGTTCTAAGCAGAGATTTCTAAGCTAAAATTCCCTGCATATCCATAAAATAAATACATAATATTAAAATTCCATATTTTACTTTTAAGATTTTGATACTTTGATGTTGATATTACTTGCAGGAACAAGGTGGAGCTTGATGGTACTAATTTTGCTGTTTCCACATGTCAGAAGACATCAGGAAGCCTTTCACTAATAAACCTCACAAGCTTTCCACAACTCTTCTCTAATTTAGAATTGGCCATAAGACCTGCCACCACAATGATACCTTGCAGAGGTTCTGAGAGGTGTAGCCAACACATTCAGGCAGCTCAGGAAATCATAGGAAATTCACATAAAGCTTCTAAGGCCCGAAATAAATTTCATATTGCTAATATCATCCTCATATCTAAAACCTTAAGTTTTTTTACATTCTGCATTACCTTTTTAGAAAATATGTAGCAGTGAAAATGCATTTTTTATTTCTGAGATTTTTTCCACTATTAAATCCCTTTATTATTAAATGTTGAACTGGAGTCCACTGTGATTTTTTCTGTGTAATCCAGCCCACACAGTCAGTATGAACTGCAAATTCCTCTTTCCTCTCTGTTTCTTTCTTGGGCATTTAGGCAACTTATTACTCTTGATTGGTCTCCTGCCATACTAGTATTGAAAACCGTGGATGATAACAGTGAGTAGGTTACTGTTATGCTTATGATTACCAGCAAGTCTCTACATGATTTCTTCTGTGCCACTTATAGCATATTCCAATTTCTCACAGTAAACTGCATTAGCAGTGGGAGTGAGATGATTACCTTAACAAAAACTAAAAAAAACAATTGTGTCAGCTTATACTTATCTCTTAGGATAGCGCCTGGAATACTTTCAGGGTAAATGCCATGTAGCACTGTATGCAATATATGCCACAAAACAAGCAAAATGTTGTTTTTAAGATTACCCATCACTAGGCTAGCCCTGGTGATAGAAACCCAGCATACTTCTGATTTTCCACTCCACTGAAGCTGACTGTAGACATCAGCTACAGTCTGATGTAGCTGCCACATCTCTGGGGAAAGTTAAATCAATGACTAAAATATCTGGCTTTTAGGCAAAATTTAAAAAGCCCAGGGAGTTTGGCTTCTGCACCATATAACTGAGATTTCCCACTGGCAGCAATAGGTATCTATTGCTCTGTACACAGAGCATATAAATCTTTTCTACGTGCATGTCCAGAAAGAACTTCTGGTATGTACTTTGTTTCTGCTTATTCTAGTCTCAGTTTAATATTAATTCACTGAGAAAACTCAGAGAGGAAAACCTGGGCCTGCCACTAGAACACGTGTGACAAACAGAAACAATTCTGGTTGCTGAGACTTAACTTTGTCAAAACCGTTAAATACTACTTTGTTTTTTTGCTAATCAGGATCCATTAGAAGAAAGAGTATCTCAGAAAACCCACTATAAATTAGAGCACAAATAAAATGATCGATTGCATGTTCAAGAGCACAAACCCTCAAATTAGCCATAAAAAGCAGAATTCTATTTCTGTGAGTTAAGTGGAAGTAAACAAGAAGAGTTTGCTATCTAACCCAGAAAAGCTGTTATTCTGCTCATCTGAGAAAACTTTCGGTTGTTTCACGAAAAAAAGGTTAACTATTGTTTTCTTACACTTCAAAGGCTTGAGCATATTTGTTTTCATACTTAATATTCACATGACAACACTTCTATCGCTATTATAAATTTTTGTAATGGCAAACAACATCAACACACTGCTCTTCATAAAAATGGAAGGGGTTTATCAATTTACTGAGGAAGCACTCCTTTTCCTAAAAGTAATACAAAAGCGCTTTGAAAAATCACAGCCACCACATTAGTCAAAAGAATGTTGAAGTTTCCTGAAAGTCACTAATGAATGGTTTGGAGAGATCCCATTACATCCATCCCTTTAGGGTAAAAGAACAGGCTCTGACAGTTCAGTGCTTTCCTCCCTTCAAAAGCTTCACAGCAAATTACAGGATCATTAAGGAGAGAAGCAAATGGGCAGGGGCTGCTCCTGCGCCTTAGCCTAGAGGCAAACTGGTGCAAAGGCCACTGCATGTTCCTGTCTGCCAACCTACACTGAGCATTACGCTGTCACAAAGAAGAGCCTGGATCACTGTATCTCACACCTCCTGTTTATCCCACGAAGTAGGGCTAAGAATAGCTTCCCTGATATTCCTTTATGATCATCATGGCCAATATTAGCTCCAGTTAATAAAAGGTGAAGAGGAAAGAAATAATAAATATATGTTTGTACCAAGACGAAAATAAGTATTCATTTTCTCACAAACATTAAATCCAACATCTCAAACATTCCATACATGCTCAGGAGCTATAGCAATATTCTCCTGTAAAATCTGCACTTAATATCCCTGAAACTGAATCCCTTCTAAAGAAGTCTAACCCATTAACATACCCAGCTCTAACCTAAGCCTAACTAGTAAGATTTGGGTAGTATAGGTAGTATTAAGACAAGTGCAAAATCCATTAGCAACCGAAAAAACCCAGGATTTTACATGAGTAGATAAAAATGTTGATAAAGGAAAAAGCAAAAGATGAAGGAATGAAGCAGTTACAAGCAAAATGCCTTTTCAGAACTCTTAGAGGTTATTATGGGCTGTGAAGAATAAAAAGAAATATGGTAGAAATCGTAAAAACAAACGTGTGAAGATGTTCACAGGAAGGACACAGTACCAGACCAAGATAAGAAAAAAGAAACAGCACTTGAGTAAATAAAGGTCACCACCAGTGTTTTCAGTCAGTCATATGAATTCTATCATGTGCCTAAAGCTAGCAAGAGAGCATTGCTCATGCCTATGACTTTCTGGGCAAGCAGTGGGTGAGGAACACTGCTTGCCCTCTCCCGGGGAACCAGCAGGGGAACAGTGACTGGAGTGGGTCCTGAGTGAAGCCATCAATCTCACTTCTCGCTGCCAAATACACAGAGATTGCTCAGCCTTTACACACCCTGAGTCAGATGTGCACAAGGATTTTCTCCTAAGCTCCTTCTTGTTTCCCCTGTATAAATCCCACTTATGAAAGCAGTGAACAAGAACACAGCTTACTGTAATAAGAGCTGCATGTGTCTGCTAACAAATAATGGAAGAGAAACAAGATAAGAGGGCACTTCTATAACATCTGATACACAACATTTTTATTGCATTTTTCAGCCCATTTGAACTTAATTAGGCATAGGAGAACTAGTGAACAAAAGAGAGAAAGAAAGAAGGAAGGAAGGAGGCAGGAAGGGAGAAATGAAAGAAGTGAAAGGAAGTAAAAAAGGGAGAAAGAAAAAAGGAAAAAAGCAGTAAGCAAGCAATAAGGTCAAACTAGGAGCAAATGCTACAAATAATGTATCTTGATATCATGCATTGTAGACTTCAGTCAGTTATAATCAACCTGTTCAAACTGCTCATGTACCTACCAACACTTCATTAATATTCTGCAGTTGCCAGCTGCCAGAATCAGCTATCAATACAACAGCTTGTCAAAGACCCTTCTGAGAGGAGTTTATAGTGTTCTCTTTCTTACTGAGACTGATTTCATTGAGAGCTTTAGTTTTGTTTTTCTGCAACATTAGAGGAACTGTTTGTTTTCCTGCTTGCATTTTATCCACCTTGTCCTCAATGAGCCCCATCACCACTTGACTCCACAGCCACTTGTGCCAGAGTAAAAGAACTGGCATGTGAAAAATCTGTCCCCAGTTGCTGTAGGATAGCAGGAATACTTGGCATTTGTGTACTGCCCTCCAGCTCCACTCAGTAAGCCAAGAACTGCAAAAAGCTTTGCAAACTTGAGCAAAGTCAGTCTTAAAACATCCCTGTGAGGTGTCTGAGAAGTATCATCCACTTTTAGACATGGGAAACAAATGTGGTAACAGACTGAGTAACCCTAAGTCTTGTCCCAGATCAGAGCTGGGATATGGACAAATGTCCAAATAAGATGTGAGTTATGACTGAGATTTTTCAGTGTGTTTTTTAGAATCTCATTAAGTAGCAAATGCAGATTATTTGTACCGCTCAACACTAGAGCTAGGAGCTCAGGTCGGGTAGAGTGCTTACTTTATAGGTTTGAATAGTCTGCTGCTCCAACTTACTCTTAACACATGTTAATTACACTGCTGTAGTTGAAATAAATGCATTAGAAAATAATGAGTTACATAAGAATTATAGTCCATCCTTATAAAAGATCCTTGCTTAAATGCTTCAAGTTTTTCAGTTTTCATTAACTACTCTTTTAATGAGTTCTAAGTAGGATGGCAGAATAGCAGGTACCATCTCATCAAATAGTATTGCCTCACCAACACTTTATAAGCTATTGTCATAATCTTGGGAACAACTTTCAGCCTTTGAAGAAAAATGTATCTTGTTAGTTTTGTGAGAAGGCTTTGCTCCTACTTGTGATTTTTTTTCTTTTGGAGAAAGGGAGGATGAGCAAAGACTCTTGACTGTAAGGTTGCAAGAGTCTGTTCTCTGCTTTTAGCTCTAACTACTCAGATCTAGAGGCAAAGTAGTTTCTAAGGAGCTCTGGCACCTCGCCTTAAAGAACAGGTTAATTGCCCTGAGAGGGGAAAATAGTCTCCTTTTCGTCTGTATTCAGAGACTAATGGGTGTGTGATAAATAAACCCCAGGTAGATTAAAGATAGACTCAGAGTCCGGCTTCACTGCCTTTTTTCCACTTGGGTCTAATCTTCAGGACAAATACACCCTGTATGAGACCAAAACAACTGAAAATGCCCAGGCTGCATTTTTAGTAGCATTTTAATATCATTTTAGAAAGATATTAGGTTTTGTAAAGTTTCTCCAGCAGGTTTCGATCTAAGGGTCGTGTCTGTAAATGCTTTCCAGACGTCTACACGACAATAAAATAACTCACATATAATATATTATATTAAATTGTATTTGCGGGGCTTATGTTAGGATTTGCTACTCTTGCTAAAAGTCTAAGGAAAAATAATCCCAAAAATAACCATTCTTACTTAAAGCCTATTTCACTTCATTCTTTAATAGCACAATATCCAGCATTGTTAAAAATATATCTACAGGTATTTTAAGTCTAAAGCTCCAGCTTATTGAGAAAAAAACCCTTTTTTTTTCTTTCAAGAGCAGATGAAGGAACTAGCTCTAAATATTCATATCTATGAAACAAATGTGGAGTTATTTACAGTTAAAAATCAGTAGTGCAGTATACTTGTCATCCCACTACAGCACTAACAAAACAAGTGCAAGAAGCAGTTTGGGAAAGTAAGAGCCCCTCACACATCCAAGGCAGACATACTCATATCATTGTTCCAATTCTAGGATGTTGGCAGAGGCAGGCTTCACAGAGGGAAGCAGAAAAGAGTGAGAGGCTCATGCTGTAAGATAAAACTAAATTAACAATCCCCATAACTTTCTTTCTTCTTAGAGTCCAGAATTTTAATGGACTGATTCTCAGGAACAGCATCAACTGGGCAGATAATTGGATGTTAAAGCTAGAACTGTTTGCTGAGCTATACAAGGATGATTACAGATGTGATTTCCTGATGGCTGTGGGAATATTAACAGAATATGCTGAGTTGGAAGGGACTCACAAGGATCGAGACCAACTTTTACCCCCGCCCAGGATACCCCAAGAGCCACACCATGCACATAAGAGAATTGTACAAACACTTCTTGAACTCTGTCAGGCTGGTGCTGTGCCCACTTCCCTGGGGAGCCTGTGCCAGGGCCCAACCACCCTCTGGGTGAAGAGTATTTTTTCTAATATCCAACCTAAACATCTCCTGAAACAACTTCAGGCCCTTCCCTCTGTCCTGTCACTGATCACCACAGAGGAGCAATCAGTGTCTCCGCTCCTCTTACTCACAAGGAAGTTGTAACTGCAATGAGGTCTCTCCTCAGTCTCCTCCTCTCCAGACTGAACAGACCAAGTGGCCTCGGCTGCTCCTCACACAGCTTCCCCTCAAGGCCCTTTACCATCTTTGTTACCCTCCTTTGGACACTCTAATAGTTTAATGTCTCTTTTATATTGTGGTGATCAAAACTTCAGACAATATCCAAGCTGAGGCCACACCAGTGCAGAGTGTATTTGAAGGTCTTGTTCACTTTTACCAAGAAGACTGAAATAAAGGCCCATCATCTAATTCCTTTCTTCCTCTTAGAGGACTCAAAATACAATTACTGACACAGAAGTGAGTCCTATAAGAAGCAAAAACATAGAAATTATGCTGTTAGTGTAATTAAAATTCCATTTGCACTAATGCCAAAAGCTATTACTAAGTCAGTAACTAAAGTGAGATTTTTACAGTACTGGAACCTCTATCTGAGAAAATTATATTGTAAATATACTGGAATTGTTACATCATTGAAATCAAATCTGGAGCATTGCTGAGTCAGTAGTGAGATGACTAACATAATCTGTCAAAACTAATATTAATGCAGTATTTGTAATTAATTTGATTTTTGTTGGTGGGTTTGGTTTTTCAGTTGTTTTTATTTTAAACCTCATATATTGTGCTGCTGCATTCTCCTGGGAAACCATTATCTGTATCCACAGTCAAAGTCACGAGCTGGACTTCCATTCATCATGCCTTCTGCTATTACCTTTTTTCATTGATTTTAAGGGAAACCTATATGACTGGCTTACTCTGGATGACTAAATACCTACACAACTAGAGTTAAGTGAAATGAATTCCCAACGAAGTGATTGCAATTCTGTTTTAATTACTTCAAAAAGACAGTCAATAGAATAGCTAACCTAAAGTGGTTGTTGCTCGCTCCACCCAAATTGAAGTGCACTGAAATGAACTGTTGATGGCTAAATTGAAAATGCTGGTGATCCAGTCTGAAGAATTAATCAGATTTAACAATAAGTTGATTGAAGTTGATGAAAAATTCTCCGGACCTGAAAAAAAATAAACCACCAAACTAATCAACCTTTCAAAAAAACCCAACCCAAAACTTTCTTCTGCCATTAAAGAACTAGTTTTAATAAGCTCAGCTAACCCCTTCATAAGTCAAAGTCTTAACTCCCTACACTGCAAGGGTATTGATAAACTTATTAATTAATTTCTAACCACTTGTACCATCTCTCAAATTCTAGCACTACTCCGTCATATTTAAGTACGGTAGTTACCAGCTTTAAAACTTACAGATCCTTGATATTTTAACTCTTTTTAGACCAATATTGAACAATTTTTTGGTAAAATTAGCCTTTCAACTACATCAGCACACTCATCTCCTCCAAAACTCACACTGAATAAATGTTTTAAAAAGAAGACTTCCCAGAATAACAGAAGTCGTGTAAATTTGGAGTTGTATGCTTGATATATATTTTGAAGAGTTCTGATGTTTGGAAGCAGGGAGTTATATATTCATGCATTTTTAATATTCTATAAATGGAAGAACTAAGGTTTCAAGTCAATGTTAATGGAGTTGTCTGTACAGCTGTTGCACATTGCTTGAAAAAAAAATAGCATAATCTTTCTAAAGCAGCAGATTTTCCATTATCAATAATAACAGATATTAATTTTAATACCATTCTTTCAATACTAAGCAGCAGGAAAAAATATCAGTTATGGGAAAAGCTAGCCTATTCTTAGGCTGCACCATTAGTTAATATTTTCAAAATCTAAATTTGTATCTTTTTACATAAACATGTAATTTGGAAGTGGCAATATTTAATTAATTTATTGCTGAAGATGATATTCATGCGCATCTATGAGCTGAATATTTGACATTAGGAAGATACAATAGATTCCAATTGAAATTCTGCTGACATTAGTCTCTGTAAACTTTATGAAAGTTACTCCAAGCTCTTGCACTTAGAATTCAACCCTTGGCTGTCTCCTCTGCTCCAGTATTATGGCCCGGTGTATTTTTTGTATATGTCCTACCACTTGTCTAAATCTCGGCCTAAAAGAATCATCTCACACATAAAGGGAAAATATTTTTCTTCTATTCTCATGCAACACATCACTCCCATGGATGGAAATAGTTACTAATGCTTAAGTCTCAGTGACAACTACTTAGATTATGTAATAGGAAGTAAACTGATCTGGATTTTTTTCCTAAGAGCATGTGACGGGGAATATATAACAGGCCAATGCTGGAAAACAACTCCAGACTGAAAAAGTTTATACAAGGCTCACATTTCATTTATTCCTGCCAGTGTGGAAATTGTTACTAGTTTAAGAAATTTTTCTCTATTACTAATATAATGGAAAAACTTAGGAATGCTTCTGATGACATAGCCTTTTAGAAGTGTGAACTGGGAAAGCTAATTAATTATAAATCATCTTTTAGCAAAGCTACAGTTATCTTATGCACTTTATAGAAAAATAAGTAAATAAGGCAAAAGGAAAAGGGCAGAACTACCAAAATTTACAATGAGGAAAATATCTTTTTAAAAAGAAATTACTTGGGGACCACTGCATCTTGAAAAAGCAGCAAAATTTCTTCTATTCTGGGTATCCAGTCTAAAAACCTCCCCAGAACTTAGGTCATAAATAAGAAGCTGTTCAGTTAATAAAGATTTTAAAAGTTGTGTGAGAGTAGAGGAAGTAAGCCATCTATTTGCATAAAACTAAAAACTAAAAACATATAGATAATTGCAACTGAAAAATCCAATTGATTCAGCTGTGCCCGTAAAGGCTTGATGTGCGATCTCTTTTTACCAGTGAAAGTTAAAATGTGAGCCACTGATTCCGAACAAAATACAGCCAAAACTTAGATTAATCCAAAAGTTGTTCTGGAATTCCTAAAGCATATTAGGTTGCATATATGGTTAGCAGTGAGAGAGAGAGAGAGAGCAAGAAAGAAAAGAAAGAAAGAAAGAAAGAAAGAAAGAAAGAAAGAAAGAAAGAAAGAAAGAAAACATTTTCCCTGCTTAATAGAATTTAGCAGAGATGAGAGTTTTTATGCATTTATAAAAAAGCATTTTTAGAGCTAAATCAATGTGGCTTTGCAAAACAAAGTGGAAGAATTACAAAATGTCAACATTTTTCTCACAGAGATGTCTAACTGAAAGTTTTTTCAAGCCAGAGGCATAAATTTTCATTAATTTTCATCTCATGACCAATGGTAACCATGGCTCTGAAAAAAGCAAAACGTGACAGTAAGGTGTGCTCCCCTCTCCAACTGTTTCCAGTTCCTGGCAAATAGATAATCACACAGGTATGCTAACACGGTGCTCATGCTTGGCACCAACCAGGGGCCATCCCTGAAGATGCACCTGCCATTTCTTAAGTGCAGAAATCAGATGCTAATAGCACCTTGAGGACTGTGCAGGAGAATCTATCTTCTCCAACCACCAATCATTAAAGTCAACAGCTCTGTCCAGCCCACTCAACTTTCAGCCCTACTTATGCTGATATTTATGCTGGTAAGAGATCATAAAAGAAAGCCTATTCCTATTTAATAACTCACAACTTTGAGCACGCCGCTAAACAAACAGGGAGGCATACGCTTACATGGGACAGTGTAGTACTACACAGATACACTTGCCGTCTCTTGATGGCTAAACATGGCTAGCAAGAACAGAGGAGCTGTGTTAGCTCAGCATCCCACTGATGCAACTTAGCTCTGCTCGAGTATCATGGCATGGTGCTACATAAAATAAGTACATGTATGATGTTTACTTGTGCAGTCTGAAACACGACGATAAAAAAATTCATTTGAAGTATGTACCAAAACTAATATAATTTAGGCAGTGGCAATACTCTAACATAAATAAATACAGGGAAGGATGAAGTTATGATTGTATTTGATTTCCATGGGAAGGAAGAGGATGTTTAATTACAAACTTACTATGTACTTTGTCCAAGCATTAATGAGATGACCTGCTGATATATATACAAAACAACTTTAAAGACCAAGATGGTTTAATCAAATTCTGACATGTACTCCTCCACCCATTGTAAGAAACTGAACATGGGGAGATCAAAAAACCTCTCTTGATTATTGAAGAGGAGACTTTTTCCTAACACAGGAAGTACACAACACCCAAAGAGTACAACACACTGCTGTACATCTTAGAGAACATTCTATGATGCTACAACAAAAACAACCTTCAACATTTTCAATAAGCTTTAGAATTTATCAAGAGTTTTATGTAAATCATATTGTTCATACATGTATCATTTGCAATTTTTTTACTCTGCCATTTACTAACTCCTCATAGAATACCCAGAATATATGCATGAATCCCATGGTTCTGCTCTGGCACAGTGGCACTGAAAATTATTTGGTGCTTGTCAATACACTCAAAGAGATGACCAACCACTGAAGGATGCATGAGAAATGCTAGATCTTTCTGAAAACCCTCTCTTCTCATGCTGACATCAAGAATTTCTGAAGAATCTAGAAATCAATTTTTTCCTGATATTTTGGTCATATTTTCCATATTCAAATCTCCCATTATAGATTTTCCATTTAATCCCAGCACATGGATTTAAGTTAAAACCATCCATTTTCTGTTTCATTTACAATGAGAAACATAAGCCTTCTGGAACAAAAGCCTTTTGACCAGCTATCTCAGGCTGGTATGAAAGTGCTCCTTTTAAATGTTAACACAAAAGGAAATCTTTATGTTACTATGGGCAATCCAGATAGGCCACTGCCTGGGTTGCAGACCCAAAAGCTAGACCTGAAAGATGAAGCCCTGAAGTGCAACAGCCTGTTAGTTACAGGATATGAACTTGTTAATGCATTAGCTGTGGTTTAGCTGGCAAATGTCTCATTTTGCTTGACAGAGCATATGGGGTAGCATTGCTTCATTGCTCAGAAGCAACCTGATAAATCCACTACAAGATTCATTGTTGTTGGGTTAGCTGGACTCTTAACTGTGAAACTTCTCCAATGTGCCAAAGTGCTTTGCTCTACATAACCCTTCTTTGCCAAAGCCATAGCTATGTAAACAGACTCACAAGCATCAGCTTTTACATTTCTGTATCATCACAAGAAAGGCTTTATGCCTCAGATTATTTTTCTGCAAACTGAGATAACATAACACTCCTTATTCTCATTATTGAGAATCTAGAACAATAGAATTCAAATCCTCAAAATTTGACTGTAATAGCTACATAGAAACAGTAGTAGAGTTCACAAAAATATATATCAAATGAGACAAGAAATAAAAAGATCTCTGTAGCATTTGCATCCTTCCAATTAACAAAAGGGCACAGGAAAAATATTCACAGAAGACACTAGTTGAGTCATATTTACCTGGAAGCTTAATAAATCAAGGGCAAGCCTTATCCACTGTAGGGCAACAAGCACATCAATTTAAGAAATGAGTCTATTGTCCCTTTCAGGACAGAAGTTTAATTAGTTCAGAGACAAAACACTGAGTTGGGTTTTTCCTTGTAAAAAGCAGATATATACACACATTTGGTTGCTCATGAGTTCTACTGAAAGCCAATGTACTAATGAGTTTAGCCAAACTTTCTACATGCAAAATTTTTTGTAACACATAAAAACATGTACAGCACACTCCACACACCTATTCATTTTCTCTTGATAACAAGACAAAGAAGTGGCAGTGGAGTTGTGTAAATACCAAGGTTTTTCCTAGAGAAAGCACTACAATTCTGGGATTCAGAGCCTAAGCATTATAGCCCCCTGAAGACCACTTTCAGTCTTCAAGACAGTAATATTCTTCTTTGTGTACAAAACAACTCTGGAGTTTATGCATTTTTCTAAAGACTTTAAAGACACCTCTCTTACTTATTTTTAGAGAAGTCTTAAACTATTATCTACCTATGCCTAGGTATGCATAGACTATGCATACACTTCCTATACATAAACTTTCACATACAGCCCAACTGACTTCAAAGGGGAGTAAACTGATTTGAACTCCACTCAAGTTTTATTTAGCTAGATCCTTTCTCAGTCAATAGCTGCAGATGAAACAATCACTGCCTGCTGGGATGACTGGGTTTAACTACAACTTTGTTTCTTTGCAGATTCTTCTCCAAACACATTTTTCAATATTTCTCTTACCTCTCAAAATATTACTAGATACATTGTGAGGTGTTCTTGAGGGGAAGTTGCTCTTGGTGTAATCTGATTCAAGCATAATAACTTTTTTATTCAATCTTAGCATTATTATTCCATTTTCTTTATATTTTGCAATTTGAATATTAAATGTGGAATTTGGGTCTGTCCTTTTTCTTTTCTTCCCTTGAAGTTAAGCATTGTGAGATTCATCAGCCAACAAAATGTTTACATGAAAAAAGAAATATGGGTAAAATGAACTCCTCCCTAAGGAACTCCAAATAAATCTGTATGGCTTTTATGTGTAGAAAAAGCAAGGGTTGTTTCTTTCCTTTTTTCCTAATATAACTTACTGATTCAAAAACCATGTCTGTAAAATGCCACATGCATTTCTTGCACCCTCTACATGATGAAAGAAGCATATGGTGGAAAAACATATTTAAGCTGGGGGTTTGTGCCTGTGCATCTCAGGAAATGGTGCAAAATACGTAGATGATAGCATGAATGAATGAAATTTCTATGCACAGAGTTTTTCATTTGACCTTTGTAGGAAAAACTGTGATTGGCCTCTGCATAATAAAGATGACTGTTAAAAGATGCAGCACTGATAAATCTTGAATTTTTAGGAAGTGAAAAAGGACAGTAACAGAATATACCTGTTCAGATTTCCAGAGAAAGTATCAGAGAGCAAAAAGATGAAGTAAAGAGTGTTGTTTTCATCTCCAAAATGTGAGTAAAGCTGTAAATCCTCTGCAAAACAGTACAGGATTTTGAGGTGGGAGGGCATGAGATGTTATGTAGCTCTGGCTATTTATGAGTCTTTCAATTTGCTCTAGCTTCTATCTGTTCTGCATCAGATCCAAACCTGCTTTGTAGGGCGAGCTGTATGCTTGTATACATTTCCAGTTCATACACATAACAAGATAGATATTATTACTACCCCTGATAGCTGAGAATATCTTAAATGGTAAATTAACACAAAGTACTGTTTAATTTCCACCAATCAAAAGAAAATCATAATCTTTTTCTAGCACCATCCCTAAATAAGACTACTTTTTCATATGCCAGTTCATAGATGTTTTTACAACTATTAAAAGGAAAAAAAATAGAAATGCAAAGATGATGTAAAAATTCTGAAAGTAAGTGAATAAAATGTTTTCTAATACAGACTTCTTCAGTCTTATTTCTAGAAAAGACAGTGGGGATTCCATACCTTACACACCAGTACAACAACAGAGCAGAAAAGCAGTAACATATAATGCAAAAATCTGATTTTGAATGATGGTGAACTTTTAAGTACTTCTGATGCTTTTCACACCCCACATTTGAACATGAAGGTAGGTGGCGGTTTCTAACAAGTGGATGTTCATGTATCTACCTCCTGTAAAATAAGGCATGAGTGCTCGCTGAAGTTTAAAAAAAAAAGCTCCCTTGAACTTAATTTGGATTTGAAAATTAATCTGGAAGACTGTCCCATAAAAACAAAGATTAAACCTTTTTTAAACAGAAGAAGTACTCTAATAATTGAATTGTTCTTAGATATAAAATTAACAGATTGAAGCTCTACGCTTAGAATATTTGTTCTCTTATACTGAATTTGTACTATTAGAAAAGTCAATCACAGACCTACAATATAGTTCTTAATAAGAGTACTCGACCAAAATTGTGACCAGAAGCACTATAAGAAAACTTAAATACAAAACCAATCATAATCAACACTCCTGTCATATAAAGTTGCATGCGTTCTGTGATCCAGGAAAAAAAATATAAAACAAAGCAGTCACCTCCTTTGAGGAGCACAGGATAATATCACATGTAAAGCTAAAGCAATACTTCAGTAGATTCAAGGTAAAGACTGAGTGATTACTCATTACTTAAAGCTAAGCGGACGTGTTTCAGACCAGTGGCAGGATCACCTAATACAAATTGCACTTTTATAAATGCTCCTGTTTATCCTGATTTCTTAAATATCAAGAAAACAAACCCTTCTGGAAGAATATACTATGTCTATCTGCATTTTTCATTGCTATGAGATGCTCCTAAGCAAGTGTTGTAAAGGGCTAGTCTGTCCATTATCTGAGCCCTGAATCATCCATGGTCACCCTCTTCAACACTTTTATATCATTCACTGAAATTCACTGTAGATTGCTTCTGCATGAGGAATGCCTCCAAGGTTCATTGGAAAATAAGTTAATGCAAATACTGTGGAATTATTTAATGTCTTGGGTTTTTTTGGTGATTATAATAAAAGCATATTTACAAGTTAACACAGTCTGAAAGAAAATGTTTACAAACAGTATCTTTAAAAACCTAAGACAGTGAAATAGGACAATATCACTTGTCAATAATAATTATATAATGTCAAAAATCATTCAAAATTGTGAAAATTACATAGCCATAGTAATGATGTTGACATAAGCTAAACAAAAAGGTTGTACTCAGGCCTACCTCATAACCACATAAGGAAAAAATAACTTATCATTACATATTTCACATACCTGGTGTATCTACAAGTCTTTATGATGAAGCTACGCACAGCTACATACTACTTTAAGAATTATTTTTTTGTCTGTTAACAGAGCAAAGTGATGGTTTATTTGTTTCAATATATTCTACATACCTGCTCTGATGTGAATAATGCAGTATCACACTGCCATTTGCTGCCGAGTAACTACAAAATCATTGGTAATTGCCAATAAAGCACTTGAAACAAAGTACTTATTTAAGCACAGCAAAGATGGCTCTAGGGCATATTTGCATTATGGGACTGACATAAAATGGTTCCCATACAATTTGAGATGGAGTCTTTATCTGTATCAATGACAAAGAAAGATGTATTTTATTAACAAAGAATTATCCAAAATAGAATTATTATCTCCATTCCAGGATATTACACTTCACAGAAGAATGTGCATACAGATAACCTTAAATACAATAATTGGTTGTAGATTTTTGTTTTATCTGGATATCAATGCTGAGTAGCTGAAAGTGAAAAATATGCAGCCTTTCTAAATTACAATGTTTATTTTATAAATAGGCTGATGTACCCAGCACAGGAACATGGAGCAGAGAGATGTACTAAGTCTTTCAAAGTGTACATCAAGTCTTTCCATTTGTAACAAAATTACACTCCAGTAGGAGTTGATTAGTTTGTATCAAGTTGTTTGACATTTAATTTCTGCTTTTTTGAAAATTCTTGCTTTTTCATAGATTCCACTATATTTATTCCTTCATCTTAATGATGATTTTTTCATTATCTGTACTTGTGGGTGTACCAATATGATTAAGTATACACCTGACTATTTTTAACTGTATGCCTGACATATAAGCACAGTCTTCCAGTCAAGGCTGACTTAGGTTTCTCGTGACCTGAACCCATTCTCTCATTCTGCATCAAACTGTTCTCGTACTTTTAGGCAAGACTTTCATCTCTCAATTCCACAAAGAGCTTAATAATGTGCATACATCCATTTTTATTTCAAATAAAATATTTAGGCTCAAGACCTTTGCAAGAAGCTGATTGTTGGTTACAGTTGTCTAATGCCTGTAGAGGAAAGACAGTCACTTCAGGAAAACCTAAAGTCTACATATCCATCTCCAAAGTGGCAATTTCTCCTGCTCAGGGTACATTTTGTTAGTACTAGCATTTACAGCAGCCAAGGAATATGAGAGTATTTTCTTCAAAATAGAACAATTTTATCAAGATCAACTGACAGTGTCCTCCTGAATAGTCTCAGAATTAAAATTCTCTCCTGAAAGAGAAAAGATGTTGGCTAGAATCTTCTTGCATAGAAAGCAAACTTAAACATTAAGAAATGTCCTAATTACTGTGCAAGTGCCTAAGAAGGAAGTACCAGTGTCACTCAACAAAACCAACAGTGTGTTGGCACCTTATTAGACAGGTAATCTCCAAAAAATGAGTCCAGACCCAAAAGCGGACCTTATGTTGTTTACCTAATAGACCCAAAGGGAGCAAGACATCCAGCATAATTAAAGCTGAGGCATTTCTGACCATGCTAGAAGCAGAACTTTAGCCCTGTAAATCAACTAGGAAAAGAAATTTAAGAACCCTCACTATCATACAGCAGTTTTTTGAGGTTTTGATTTCTAGAGTTTATGTGTATGCTTATTTTTATTATCATGTATGTATGAAACATATACCAAGCTTACATATGAAACTCATACTCCCTTCTGTATCAAACTTTATTGTAGTGAACTAAAGGATGATGAGATCTGGTCAAATACATGTCTCCAATGCAAATAGCAAACGACCATTTTCTCCAACTATGAAAACCTCACAGTTTAAGTGTATGTATATATGTATGTATATATATGAAATTGGTGTTGTTATCTCTGTTTTGGCCATTATGGGAATTTAGTGATGAGCAGGGCTGTTGTAGAATATATTGTCTACCAGCTTCTTTTCTCATTCAGTTTTCAGTGTGGGAGCCTATGTATTCTACTCAATGAAAGGTCTCTAATACTGTAATAGTTTTGCTCTTTGAAGCTGCCTTTTGCACAGATCACTGTCACAAGTTACTTAACCTATCTGCATTTTTAAAGCATTTATTGCTGTGGCACTGCCAACAGAGTGGTGTCAAAGATTAAAAAAGGTTGTCTGCAGGTAAGCAGTGGAATTCATGTGTTCAGAATACTGTGAGACCATGAAGTTTCTCTTGAACAATCAAGGGTAACATAAAAAAATTAAATTCTGCAAAAACTTTCCAAAATGAGAGTGGTGGCGGGGAATCCCAAATTTCATATTTTTTGTAATGTATTTATTTTCCCTTATTCACGAAAAACCATCAGTGGTTTGTTTAAACAAATAACCTTACCTCAACAGAGAAAAGGTTATTTCAGAAACTGGTTTCTCTCTGTCTCTCTTTCAAAATGAAATGAAACTAAAAAAAAAAAAAAAAACCAAAACAAAACAGCCACAAAACAGCTACAAAAAGAATGA
>VZRR01007600.1:1803297-2065258 GCA_013398015.1 Oreocharis arfaki
ATAATCGTATAATTGCATAATTAAAGCCTTTACCAAAATGCCTATTCTCGTGTAAAGGTTGCACATTATATGCAATACTTAAGTACTGAGAGGAGACCGGATTAATTATAGTTGTTGACATTGTGTTGCAAAATATAAAAAAGGAAATCTTGGCATCGATTTTTTTAAAAAAAACTTGATTGCAAGCACTTTGTTAGACCTTTATGAACAGGATCTTTACAGGAATGTTAGGAGCTGAGACTGCCTGTGTACGGACAGGAGGAGAGCTTGGGCTGTAGCTGGAAGTATTCAAGTTTGCTGACCTGCTAGTAAAGGAAGGAAAGACTTGCAGTTTATTTTTGTCTTTTTATTTTCCATTAATAACATTTGAATCCCTTAGCTAGCATCAGCCACAATGAACAAAAAGTTTTGAAAAATAATCTGGAAAGGAGCGTATCACCCCTCAAAAAAAATAGTAGCATGAATGGCAATACCTATTACATCAAAGAATCCATCCACAGAGGACTGCTGTCTGAAGCACAGATTAATAGAAATCAGGTTTCTTTGTCTCCTTTTATTATGAATTGATTTGTTTTTATGTGAGAAGTATTAGGAACTTTTCTGTGTTTTAAACCGTAACCATTAAATCAGAAAACACAGACCTGGAAATATCAGTAATGTAACATTTTAGCATTCCTTTATTCTTTAGGATGATATTGTAATTATTTATGTATCATCACTTTCCAGGGCAAGTTTTCCGGATTCAGGAAGGAATACTTTGTCACATGTTTGTAAAGCAGCCAGGTCTCTATAGCCTCTCTGGAGATTCTGTCACATAAGGAACAGAAAGTAGTTCACTGGTAGAGCCAGCAAACACTGCTCTTCCTGGAACAAACTCAACAGTGTGGAGTCGTTTTTGTGACATTGCAGAAGCTAAGTAGTACTTGAGTTATATATCTGAGTCCAGGGGCATTTTTAGGAACAAACATGGTGACTGCCAGGGCAGCTAGGGGAAGTCACAGTTGCATTGATTTAGGTAGCAATATCAGTCATCTCTCATGCTAGTATGTCAAAGGAGCCTGTGCCCAGCATCCTCACAGCCACAGTGTCTGTCCTGGAAGCAGGTTGCACTACAGGCTTTGGAAGACCAAGGGCCCATGAGAGGCCCACTAAGCCAATTGGAGGGAAGAACAAACACTAAGCCATGACTCTTGGGCATGCGAGCAAACAAAGCTTGTGTACTGATGCCCATGGTCAAACTCTTCCAGGCAGGCCCACAATAACAGGGTTACAAATGTTGAAATTTGGATGAAATCTGTTGTAAAATCTTTTGTAAAAAAAAGCTGCTGCTGCTGAAATCAAAGTCGTATACTTGGCATTACAGTAGTGATGCCTTGAAAGGTTACTTAAAAACAGAGATTAGACAGGAGTAAGGGAATAAAGGTAGATATTTATTTGAAAGGCTTTTAAAGTTACACTCTGGGGAGCTAAAGGTTATGGCTAAGATGGATCCCAAGATGGATGACAAGTCATGAGTTCTTCACACTTTTATAGGTTTGGTCCATTTGCATATCAGCAAAAATTTGCCAGTTAAAACTTTAGTAAATGATGTAATTTTCCTAAGCTTATCCCCCTTCCCAAGGTGTTGGTTTACATATTTTGGGCCTAGGACATTCTGGGTGTCCTTGAAGAGCAGGCTTGGAGAGGCTTTGTTACAACTACTTGGCCTGAGAGAACAGCAGCTAGCAGGCTGCAAGAAACTTCAGAGCTACACACTAGAAGTACAGGGTCTGAAAACCATAAAAGTGAAAACCTGAGGTATCAGTAATCTAAAGCTCTCGTCCCTATTCAAACACTTTTTATGCCTTGAAGAAAACTGTAGGCCATATAGGATCTCATACAGTTCCTGTAAAATGCAAAGCATGTCTACGTTGCCCTTTACAGTGAAATAGTACAGTTCACATGCTGTTTTATATAATATTATAAAAGTAATTTTCTAAGTGAACTGGAAAATGAATACATGAAGATAGAAATTATACCTGTTTTTCATTGCATAGTTCTATTTCCTCCACTGATATGCCCTAACTAAAATAAATATGTATTTATATAGACATAAATATATATTTTTAATTTATAAATGTATCCTATATATTATACACAATAAATTTTTCTCAGCTATATATGTGATAAGGTATATCACTTACGCAGTATTTGCCATACTACACAGTGCATGCTGCATGCTGTATGTAACATACTGCTACATACAGTATAAGTTGATATATTCTGTGCTTATAAATAAATTTGTATTTATATTATACTGCATATAGTAGCATCTATAAAGAAATACCATGTTATGTTATCGTATGTTAACCATTACAGGCATATACATCTTCTGTATATACCTATGTGCCTTATGCAACTTCTTTCAATACCTCTTTTCAGAACATCCTTTGTAGGAAAGGTGATCTTAATTGACTTACTGTTGCTGTGTGCTTCATTGCATTGGTGGCTTCTAGTCCAAGGCAGAGTCAGAACATAAACCAGTTGCAGTTATAAGAGTGTGGGATTCCGGCCTGCAGTCTGCACAAGTTCAGATACAGGTTGTTAAGTGCCCGCGACCTGCTTAAAGCCACAAAAATTGCCATGAGCCCTCAGACTAGAAGCTGATGTATGAATTTTTTATTCTGACTTTTATTGCAGTGATATGTTTTTAAGTGAATACACTCCTCTGTGAGTGTCTGTGAGTGTCTGTGAGTGAAGGCACTGAAGTAATTTGGTTCTCAGTTGCAGATTGAAAAAACCCTGTTGTCATTTTGCATCTTTCCAGTCTTGGTGCACCTTTGCTGTAGGAAGCCCATTATTCAAAGTAAAAATGTTCATAGTTACCTCTAAGGGTAAGAATTAAAAGTGTTTGAGTGACAGCAATTAATAATTTCTGAGTGAGTTTTAAGAAGCTACTAAATGTTCAGAGCTCTGTGTGCACATATGTGTGTCTGTATATGGGAGTGCGACATTCTGTATTTTTCAGTGAACTAATTGTTAAGAAGAAATTAAATCAACTTATCTATCATATCTGTATGAAAAGAGTCACCTGTCTTGTTGTTAGTTTTGTGTCCAGTTGATAGATTTTTGTGAGCTTGCTTGTTAAACATTATCCTGTTTTGTTGTAACATCTTGACATTTTTTAGTGATATTAACATAAAAGATTTGTAAGTATTATTTTTCTCTAGAGAAAAAGAAAATGCTACACAAAATGCAGTATTTGTTGAATACCTTACGATATTTTCTGTAAGTCTCTCCACTAACTGTTTGGGTAAGTCTCCTACTGGAATAGTCCCTTTTCCCCACATGCCACTTGTCACACAGTTTAAGCTGGATCCAGAATTTTACAGGTCCTCTCCTAAGCCTAGATCTCTCTGCTACATTGCAAGTTGTATCTTCTTGTCGCAGAGTCTGAATCTAAAGGGTGCATGTTTATGATCATGTGTTGTTCTGGCCTACATCGGATTACATTCTGATTATGTTCTGTTTTTCTGGACTGATTTTGGTTCCATAAATACACAACTCAAACTCCTCTCATGTCCATAAGCAGGCTGGTGTGGTGCACATTCTTCTAATCTCCAAGTGATACACAGGATAATATGATGAATACTATATTGGCAAATCATCTAGGCCACCTTCTGTAAGCTTTATATCAACAGCTAATAATTGTTAGCCTGTCTCACTCCACCCTCATTCATACACACAAATAGCTCTGTCACTAGCATAAAATTTAATCCTAGTCCTCTCAGTGAAAGAGATACATGTACTTCAAGTTTTGTGATGAAATTCATATAAATATGATTAGAATGTAGAATTCGATGGTAATGTGTAGACAAATCATGTCTTTCCATTGAGGTTAGTTTTTTCTGTAACCATCAACAATGTCTATCCTAGGCCAAATAAAATTCTTTTCTTTTGCAGCTCATGGTGACGCAGAACACAGCACATTGTAACTACAGGAACAGACTCGACTGTGAAAGATCTCTATCAGGCATCACAGAGAATTTGAGGCAGCTGGCAGTAATCAGCTGAAGCAGTTAGTCAGTAGAACTGTACAAGATAAATAGATAATTGAAAAGCCATCTGGAAACCTGAGAGAGATAATAAGCCTCTCTTCTAGAATGGAGGTAACAACTTAGGTAGGTCACTGATGAACTCAACTTCCAGATCAGTGCTTTGTCTAATATCACTTAAAATACAGTGATGGTTCATGCCTGTCAGCTCTGAAGTAATATTCAAGTTGTTGTTGGAAGTGCAGTTTGGCACATTCAGTTATACAAATCATTATTGCAACAGAGTGAAGAAGGACTGTACTGCTGAAGGGTGGGTGATCAAAATTCCCGGGGCAACACGGCCCTTTGTTAAATTACAGTTGCCAAAATAGAAAACTAGTTACACTCCCTTTTTACACTCCATGCTACTTTGTTTATACTGCCAAACAACCAGTAGTATTCCTGCCACATTGACCACGGTTGTCTGTGGGGCAGATGATTTCTTTTTTTGTGTAATTTATATTTATATTAAAATAATGGAGCTATTCTGGTTTCTCTACCACGAGCACAGAGGAGGGAGGGAAAAGGCCAATATCTGTAAGTAAAAGAATATCTTGATCTTAGTTGCTGCATTTTAAAGGAGTCCTAAAAAATATCTTCCTGTTTCAGTCACTCTCACGATTCTCAAATTTCTGACTACAGAAAGTGTGAAATCTTGTATGAACATGCAAGGAAACTGATACCATTTGGTAACTCTTCTTGCTGGGTTCTGATCTCTTGAAGAAATATATTGGTTTTAGGGAGTTAGCATGAGATATTTTTGTGAGAGTGGGCACAGAAAAGAAGTTTTTGACCTTTTTCAAAAAAGGAAGTGGCGTCTTTCCACCAGAGAAGTGCTTGAATCGATCCACTGACATCTATCTATTTTGTTAAATCACTCAGTTGGACCAGAGGAATAACTGATACCAGTGTAATATGAATTCTTGTGGAGCCGAACAAAACAGAAAAAAAAGCCCTCAAACAACCAACACAAACCAAAACAAAAAGAAATACTTTGCTGCTCGATGTATTGTTTTAATATTTGTTTTACTGTGATACTGGACATGAATTAGTTGTGTGCCTCTATGAATTCTGCTTTTAAGTAGTGACTGTCGAGTATGTCTTTCCTTTCATATCTTGTTCTATGACTGCTAGAATAAAAAAAGGCAAAGTTTTAAAGCTTACAAATGCACCAGAAGTTTTAAATTACCATTTTCTATTTCGAAGCCTGATTCATCTTTCCATTATAGTCCTAGTGATAGAATTCAGGGGAGTCTAGATCCATTTTTTCTATCAGTTTCTCAGTTTAGACAATTGCACAATTGTAAATTACCATTGTGTTATAAGATATGCCTAACTTCATTAGATTACAAAATTTCTTAGGTAGCAGGAGAATTTTCTTTCTGACTTAAATATTTTTATTTGCTTTTAAAAGAATATTAAATGAAATAGCAAAAAAAAAAGGTTTTTAGATAAAATTCCATAATCTGCCTAAATATGTATTCTATAAGAATCCAGTATCTCAGTAATTATAATCTAAAAAGATGTTGACAGCATGCTGCTGTAAACAGTGCAAATAATACTTAGAGTAATACACACAGACAGAAGTAAGAAAGCATCACTCCCAGGGAAACATCCTTATAATTAGGATAGAAACAGAGGAATTTTAGTTTTTTCTCTCTCTTATGAATCCCTTGAGTATTTCAGTCTTTTTCTGAGCTGTGATCCAGATTCAACAGGAAAAGTGGAGAATAAATAGATCAGCTCAGGCTCATGCTATATGACTCTCTGAGATTTAGGTACTACTATAAGAGGTCTGAACCAAGGAAGTATTTAGAAACTCTTTGTGGGCAAGTTCACTAATTGTGCATGAAGGGAGTGATGCCTGAAAGGGCGACCTAAAAAACAGAGACCAGACAGGAATAAGGGAATAAAGGTAGGTATTTATTTGAAGGGCCTTCAAAGGTACACCCTGGGGCGTCCAGAGGCTACTGCCAAGATGGACCCCAAGATGGACCCCAGGTCACGAGTTCTTCCAACTTTTATGGGTTTGGTTCATTTGCATATCACAGTTAATTATCCAATTCAAGCTTCAGTTAATGATGTAACTTCTCCAAGCTCACCCCCCCCTTCCCAAGATGTTGGTTTACACATTTTGGGCCTGGGACAGTCTGGGCGTCCTTGGAGAGCAAGCCTGGAGAGGGCTTGTTATGTCTATCTGGCATAAGAGAGCAGAAGCTAACAGACTACAAGAAACTTCAGAGTTACGCACTAGGCAGCAGAGGGTTTGAAAAATATGGAAGTTAAAACCCAAGGCATCAGGAGACATCCTTCATTATCTATTGTGCTCTGTGTGTGTGGTTCTAAAGTAAAGTATGAGGAAAGAGAAGTCAACTTTCTGTTTGGGGAAGGTCTCAGACTGCTAATCCAAACCCTATTTTCCCAAAAAAATATGTAGCATGGCAATGTGTTTGCAGGTGTGTTCACATGTCCTCTTACTTTTTGGTGACTTTCTTATACTTTAATGATTAGGCCTGATGGAGCTTCTGCTGGTGCCCCAGGATCACACTATTCTGTTTTGTTTATTCTGCAAAATCAGTAATAATAATTTCTTTTCTAAAGTTTCCATTTTAATGTCAGTCATTGTCTCATTGTCAGTAATGTCTTTGGATGCACAAGTCTGATACTGAAGTGGCATTCAAATATCTACTTCTTGTCAAGTAGCTTGAATTCTGTAATAATTTATTGTGGTCTAGCGTGAGACAGGTGGAGATTGAGACATCTTAGGCATCTATATGGAAGGGCTCAGGTGTAAACTGTATGTGTAACCTCTTGCTCTAGACAACAGAGTCAATGCAATCTGTGGACCCTTCTTGGTGCCTTGTCTGCTGATGAACTGCTTCACATCTGTTTCAGAGGGAGCTGAGTTGCTCTCTAAGCTCCATCTGAACACAGAGAAAAATTATGGCATAATGTGAAATATACTGCCAGTTTGTGTCTTGCAGCTCTCTACAGGATGAAATTCCCAGAAACTGGAGAAATATTATGCTGTAATCACTAAGTTCCTGACAAAAATAGTGAAAAGAACTTTCTTGCGTTTCTCCCAAAGACAAATCAGGATTCTGTAAAGTTGTTGGACCTTCACTTATCATTTACTGTGACTCATGCCCGTCATACGACAGTATTTGAAGCTATTGGCCAGGTAAAGCGATTTTGGATATCTTCATGTGCCTTTATTCTGAAAATATGTGTCAAAGTAATGACAGTTCTTGGACCTCTTGGGTTTATTCAATGCATTTAAGATATTAACAGGACTATTTGAGTTGGTAACCTGAAATAATCTGACACTGCGTTTATTGATGCAGAAGGTTATTCTGAATTTTGTCTTACTTACTTACTTACTTTGCTTACAGTTCCATGTGAATAAAATACTTTTCTTTGAACACAGTTTTTCGTTTCCTTTGTAGTAATTCTGTCTGCTGTGGAAAGTCATCTGTCCCTTATCCTAGAGATTTTTGCTTCTCGTAGCACCAACATCACAGGGTTTTTTAGAGCATTGGGTTAATCTGAAGATCTCCAGCTAATATACTACGGAGCAGGTTGGAATGCAACCATGAAATAAGATCAGAAAGCAATAGCAAAGGACACAATCCAAGTTATGGTCAAATTAAGGTTACACAGTGTGGCTACTGCCCCAGCTACAGAGACAGAGCCTAGACAGCTGCAGAGCAGTGGCAGCCAGCCAGCATGCCTGAATAGATGAAGATGAAGCCAAAAAGAGGAGGACTTAAATCTCAGATATTAGCTGCTTTAATATAGAATGAACAAGCTATATAAGAACCTTACACACCCAGAAAAGAACTAGAACAGCTAGTTGAAAACAAAGTCCTTGAAGTTTCTTGTGCAACTTTTCAAATAGAAATTATCATAGCCTAAGTATTTAAAAAATATTAGCTTTTAAGATGTATTTAGTTGTAAAAATTCACTTGTACTAGGTACATAATAAACAATCTTTGCCTCCAAATACATCATATACCCTGTAATTTTTTTTTTTTTTCTTTTTACTGTGAGGCCATTAAATTGAGGCCATGTCTTCACAGGCACATTACAGTTTATGCAGAGATAATCCTGGTTTTCTTTCTTTGGCAGGGAATTAGAAGCTGTTATCCCAACTATACTTTTTTCAGTATCTTAACTAACCCACTCTTCATGTAGGCAAGTTAGGATACTCTGCTGTGTCTTATGTACTTTAATTGTTCTTTGAACAAACAAAAACTATTTATGAAAGCCCCATTCCTCTGAGAAGTACATTTTTCAGGTGTAATGTGTAAGCTATGTTATCTCCTCTGGCTGAAAAGATTATTTTTCCCATTCTATTTATAAAGGATATTAATGTTTTACAGAATAGTTCCAGACCCTGACACAAAGATATAGCAATTAAAAAACAGTCCATTAAATAGCTCAAAAAGGTGGAAAAGAAATGCAATACAAAAAGTTTTATGCAGAGAAACGATAGCTATTTGCAACCCTCCCCATTATTCTGTGTAGGAAGTAGTCAGGATTAGCTACGGATACAGATGATGTCAGAACCAGTTCTCTAAACATTTTCAATTTTCCAATATGAAAATATGCTGTAGAAAATATGTGCTATGGTATTGGATATGAAACAAAGTGTTTGGGTGGGGTTTTTTTATGTCAATAGAATTTTTTTTCCATTAGATTTTAGTTCATCTGTGCTGTATACTGTGTATATTTTTTTCCTATTGAATAAAAAATCTTTCCTGATAAGGACATCTTTTCTGCAAGCACTTCTTAAAATAGACTAGCTTGATGCTGTGAATAGCACTTTGACATTGAAGAAAACCAGTGAGATGCAAACAAATTCTTGCAAGTCTGGAGTTGATGCCTGTATACTTTAGAAATGGTTTGACTCATTAGTAGATTAATAGGCTGCACAGAGAGCTGGATCTTTGAAAGAAGTCAGTGAATTAAGGGCAGACTATTACCCTGTAGCTCCCATTAGCCTGCACATTAACCATCTAGATCTACAGATATTTCTGTCCCATACAAATCAGTGGAATAATGGGTATAGGTTTTGTATAAAATCCTCATGGCCATAAAATGGAATGTAGGAGCACTTTACAACTACTGCAGTTAGAGTGGCCAAAGTGTTTGAATACAGCTTTGTCAGGATTTTTATTCTCAAGAGCCCACGTATTCACAATTCTGGTGTAGCTGAACATCACAGAGTTAAGTTTCCTAGTATGGTTATTTTTTTCTCAGTAACAATTCATAAAATCATTTAACTACTTTCATGGAAAAATATGATTTGACAAATCTAATAGAAAATATACCTGCTCTTGGCTGAGGGCAAAGGACGGGCTAAGAGGATCTGTCATCTCTGTTTGCAAGCTACTTTTCCTATCCTTTATCTTTCAAACAGTGATGAGTTGTGGTGACAGACACAGTGAAATATAGCAGCCCCTTCCAAAGGGCTTATAGTGCTCTGTGTGTGCAGGAAGGTCATAGGGAAGGTCAGCAAGGTCGCAAACACTCCACATTAAAGAGTTCCTTCATGGGGAGGAGCCTTGCCAGTGGCATTTTGAACTTCAGTTACTTTATGTGAGATTCATAAAATCAAATGAAACTTGCAAAGTAGTAGCTACAGTGGAGCTAAGCATCTTGGTTTATTCTCAGTGATTAGAAATAGGTATCTGAAGGACACAGTTAATTTCATCAAAAAGGTCTAAAATGGGTCAATGGAATTGTGTTCTGGAAGTACCCATTTGTCTCTATTGACTACAAAGACTAGCCAGTGTGTTAGTACAAGTATAAACAGCGGCAGTTTAAAAATCTAAAGGTAAATGAAATTACTTTATTTCTGACTTTTCCCTCATTTGCATATTGCCATCCTTTTTCATGTAAAAACTGATCAGTGGACTCAAAACAGATTTATCATACTGCCTTTAGCTGATTTTTGACTGCTCAATAGTTTGTTATATCCACTCTGCGTCCTATATTACAATAACTTATCACAGATGTCAAATTTTGGGTGATACTTCTGTATAGATAAGCACATTATTAATTAAACTGAAAAAAAATAAAGCCAAAACCCCATGTAATGCATGCTAACTTATGAATTTCCATGGTAATAGATTTTCTTTTACAGTCTTCAACATTGAACAGTGACAAAAAAGCAAAAGATGAGGATTCCAATATCTTCCCTGATTTTATTTTAGATGTAATAAGAGAAGTTTCAGCCTAGTCCTGCCTGCCCACCAATGTACACACGTAAACATAAAGACTTAAAACTTTGTTGGTCATTTCACTTAACTGCAGGTTGATAAAGTACTCCCAGGTTGCTAATGTGCTCCCTTTGAAAAGTGTGCTTTGAAAGGATCCTGTAGTGGGGATATAACATCCAATAGAAGCAAAAAAATGGCACAATTTTTCTGCACTGGTATTTCATGTAATTTATAAAGAATCTTCTTACAGATGGTGTGAACCCCCATAAAGCTCTGCAGGAACAGGAGTGTTTTACTCACTGACAAGCCCAAAGCTATGGCTAATGAACCCAGGCCAGCAATGCAACTACCACAGACCCGCCCTCAGCTGGCAGCTGAGCTGTGATATTCATGGAGCAAATACTTTTCTGATGTGTGCAACATCTCTGTGCTGAGTGTGTTCAGACTTGGCACAGGTAGCAATATTCAATGTTCAGCCATTTTCTGCTTAGATAGGAAATAGTGGTGTTTGGTGACTTTTTTCTACCACGTTTGAGAGCTATAGTCTCTCTTTCTTATAGACCTCATCAAAAACTTAGCTAGCCATAGTTACAAAAATACAGTAAAAGAAGTAATATTCATTAAAAAACTCTGCCTACCAGTCATCTCGTAGTGATATGGATCATTTAGAATTTTCAAATAAAATACGGGAATGACACTCAAAGGGGAGCAAATTGGATGTACACATAGTGAATTCAATTTCCATTCACTTCTCAGTGAGAATTTTTAAAGGAGAGAAAGTTTTAAAATTACAGTCATGTTTTGAGTGAATACAATGAGACTGATTTCTTGTTTATAAACCAATACTCATGTTTTGTTTTGCATATGTAACTATATAGTTAATTGTTTATTTAGTGCTTTTGCCATACATTTCTATCATTATCCTGAACAAAAGAAGTGAACACAGTGTGTCTTAAAAACTAAAAAAAAAAACCACCCAGACAAACAGCTCACCCTCCAAAAAAATCCCAAACCAAAACAAAAGTTCTGATGGAGAAAATCTCTCTCTACATTGGAGTAATATTTGGGGTAATTTATTGGTGTTTGTCTGAGTGTTTCATTTTGATGGTGGTATGGTAATTATTTTTATTGTGAATGAACTCAGAAGTGCTCAGATTAGCAAGTGAGTGCCTTTCTAAATCTTAATAATGAAAGATCAATAAGTGATACTAAAATTACTTGTGACAGATCTCAGCAATAACAGGGGAATATAGTTTTCAATTCACTTGTGTACTTCAGTGCATTTATGTCAATGAGACTGATTATATGTTATGGCTGTGCAAAGAATTGATTTTTTAATTTAGCTTCTGAATTAAGCAATAGAAATAATTTTAGTTCTGAGAAACCAGTGTTCTGCAGTTGGGTTTGGTTTTCTTTTCACTTTAGGTCCCAGAATGATGAAAAAAAAAAAATCACTTAGTTTGAGACTAAAGTGTTTTGTGGCCTGTATAAACAATTTTCTTGAAGCACAGGTAAGAAAAAGCAAAGAAGATGAACCAGGTCCAGACAAAGCTGCTGGAGAAAGCCGAATCTTTTTGTTTGAGTATTATAATATCCATCTGCACTGTGCAGCTTAGGTTTAGTTTTCAGTTCATATTATGGGAATTAAATCTTAGACTTCTCTAATCCTAAATGCCAAGTTTTGAATGGTTTTGAAGAGAGGACAATTCTAGCACAATTAAGAGAAGCCTCATCTCCTCTCTTTTCTGCAGTATTGTCAGAATATCTATAGCCTCCGGAGAAATTAATAATTTAAACTATGAAATAAACTGTTTCAGATTCCTATCCTCAATCGGAAGGAGAACAAACCTGAGTTCAGACAAGCACCATAAAATGTTGGATGTGAAGCTTGTTAATGCAGGGAAATTTGTGGATGAGATATCCATGTGTTGGGGATACGCCATTTTATATGAGACATCATCACTGAGTCAGAGGGGGCAATAGCTTGATAATATGAGATTCAGAAAACCTTTCAAGAACCACTGGATTTAAAAGCACTAATAAAATACAACAGAGTTAAAGCTAAATATGCTCTCCCATTTCTGCTTTGTACCCTGAAGTCAGGATGCTAACCCAGGATCTGTGAGAAACCTGGGCATTTACTCTTGGACTGCCATATTTTGCATGAATGTCAGGAGCACTAGATTAAACAGGCATGATGAGAGTCCTACATTTGTGTGTATGTAACAAAATTTTGAAAACTCTGGTAATGAGCACATTTGGCTTGCACTCACATCATTTTGAAGTGACTGAAATGCCTTTTGTGGAAGAATTTATACTTTGTCAAATTATCATCATCACCATCGTCATCTGTACTCATATCTCCTCATCTGTCACCAGCCTTAGTTGCAGTCCTTCAATGGATGAAGATGGAGCAGAAATAAAAGATACCATGGAGAACACTTAGCAAAATAAGGGTGTTTGATATGGAGTATGTTTCATTTTGCTTCCTCTTACTAAATTTCTGCAGTTACAGGAAAGGGGAGAAGAACAGTTCCTAGTTTGTCAAATGCATCAAGTGTTGAACTTAAAGAATAAAAATGTTTGACTTCAAGAACTTAAATGCAGATTCAAGAAAAAAATTAAGATACTGATGCATTGCAGATTTGGAACATGACTGTATGAAAAAGGGCAATGGGCAAACACAGCAGTAGCTCCTTCTGTTCCTCTGCTTATGAGGTGTAGTGACTTCCTTGACTCTATTTGGACAGATTTTGTTTTCTTTGTCATGTATCTCAGTATTTTGTAGACTGAACAAAGGGACGTCAATCCAAATTATGACAGATCCTGTTTCCTGCAGTGTTTTTACCTCCTTAATACAAAAGTCTTCTTTCTCTCTGTCCCATTGTCATATTTACACTTAGACACAGAAAATTAAGAATAAGTGAGTTTTCATAACCTGATAGTTTAAGTTTGTGGATCAGATTGGAGCCTAAACTAAATCCAAACTAGTAAGAGGAAACAAGAGGCCATTTTAACCTAATAGTGTTAAAGAAACTTGGTTTTGAAAGAAGTAACATGAATTATTAAATTTGTAAATTATATTTGTTTAAACTAAAATAACTCTTGATTATGCAGTTTTGAAGTTTCTACGAAAGTCATGAAAGCGTCTTACTGAGAACTTAAAATTTTTTGTGGAGGGAGTATGCATGCACAGTACTATCACAGGTTTGTTTTCTGTAACTCTCAGAAAGAGGATTTCAAAGGCCATTTTTGGCAATCAAGTTCCGTTTTCTGCTATTTCTGACTATGCTGTTACAATAATTTTTAAGATTTGGACATCTACATTAAAATAAACTTTTCTTCCCAGAGACCCTCAATATTTTCTTCCCAAAGTTCCTCACTCCAGATGGATGGATTTCAGAGCTTCTGTTACCTGATAAGTGTTATGATCTCTTTCTACTGAAATGGTATAGAGTATTAGCCACATCCAAGGTTTCTGTTTACTCTCCTTACTCACATATTTATCTTTAACTTCTTTTGACATTGCTTTAAAATTAAGCTCTGAATTAGCTTTTGGAATATATGTCTTCTTTTTTTAGCCAAGCTTCAATTTGCTCCCTGTAATTACTGACCTGTTAGCTATGTATTGACTCAAGAAAGGATAAAACTTATTCATTCAAAGAATTCATGGTGTAAATTTATGAGTGAAATATTTTCCTTCACTGCACTGTGTAGTTAGATAAAGCTGTCCAATAAGAAGTGTATTAATACAAGCGTTTTCACCCATCTATGGAGTTTACCCTGATTCTTAATTGAGGCCATTCACAACAGTAGGCAATCATTGATTTAACAATAGTCTTCAGATGACTCATACACAGAACTATTTTTGAAATACACCATAAAAATTTTGCCATAAGACAAGTAGTTATTCTCTCCAAAGCTGATAATCTTTTGCTGCATTTGCAGAGGCCAGGCAGATTCTCCCCCAGCACTTTTTTTTTCCCCTTCAACTTCCTACGCAAACTGAGAATATAATTCTTAACCCCTCCAGCACTGAATTCCCTACTCTCTGCAGCTGTTCTAATTCAGAGAGTAGCCTTTATATTACTTTTATGGAGCAATGTCTTTTGCTAAGTGTCTTTAAAAGTGATTTTCTGTGATGCACATAGATTGAATTTTCAGTTCTATTCTTTCCATACCTGAAACTGATCAAAATACTTCAGAAGGCACATACTGCTATTCTGAATCTGGTGATATCTGTACGTAATGAGCCCCTCTTTTTCTGTCTAAAGCTACGTGGTAATGTATTTGATTGCAGAATTATTTTGTTTTGCAAAGCACTGCTTTCTCCACATTTGAACTCCATTATGTTTTAGAAACCTACAGACTGTTTTCCAAAAGATCCAGTCTAGAAACTGCTTGTTGGACAGTCTCATGAACTGGCAAGAGAGAGTTCAATCTGTGACAAGACACAAGTGCTTCCTCCAGAATCCATTGTTTGGAAAAAGATGCAATTACTAGGGTGTGTTCACTTGTCACACTGCTTAGAGGTTGGAGCATCCTAGTGGAAGGCAATATACATAGATTTAATCATCTCTCCCTAGATAATATAAGCACATTACATTCAGTGTAGGATTAATACAAAATAACCAACAACATTATTCATCCACTATGGAGCCTATCCAAAACTAATGGTTCTAGCTGGGTGTTTTGGTTATCACTGGCAGCCTCAAGCTAAGCTATAGCTTTATTGGGAGGCAGTTTGCTTGAGGTATGAAAGCTGTGGATTTAAGCTTGTTGGAGTTGAAGGGAAAGACATAATTCTCTGTAACATGTTTATATAGTGAGCTACATTCAAAGGGTAGGTAGCATCAGACACCCTTCTAGATTGTTTATGTGTTTAGCCTAAGGAAAGAATTTAGTGCCTGAGTCCAAATTGTTTAGTGAAGTCTCTTTAGATTAAAAAAAACCCCAAAAACTATAAACTCTGTATCCCTCCAGAATTCCTCACTGAGAATGTGGAATAGCTAAGTCTTGACAAGTTTAGTGACTTTCTGTATCAACAGTAACATTGACCTGCATCTTCACCCTGCAAAAACTGGTGATACCTGTACTTCCAACAGCCAGGGAATGCTCTTCAGTTCTAAGGACAACTGACATAGACGCCACAGCCACAAAATATTCTTAGCCTTGGGCCTGTTGTTGGGGCAGTATCCTTGGATCCAAAGACAGTAATGGCTTTTCATTTTCTTCATTTTTCTGTTAATATGCTTGAAATAATGAAGGAACGTTGAAGCCCAGAATGTTGTTTGCAGAGCTTGTTACTGGGGGCATCTGTTATAGGTTCTGAGGTGTCATAGACAGGACTTGTGGGTGTATTCAAGGTGCAAGACTTTCTGGAGTTGGTAGTAGGTTAGTAGGGGACAGCAGGGTGGAGAGAGATCTGGGTGGAGGAACGGCCTTTTGTTCTTGCAATACCAAGTGTTTTCCAGAAGATTGTTAGAGCGTACAGGTGAAAATGATGCCAGAGACTATGTTAATTATTAAGCAGTATGAATGGTTGAGCTCTGGGTTTGCTAATCCTACTTTATTCAGCAGTGTAGACATAGACAAATGAGATAAGGTTTTACTGCTGGGGTCATTTTCCCCTAATCCAAAAAATGTTCAAACATGAGCAGGTAAGGAGATAGAAGCAGATAACATCCGGCTGGTTTCAATAACAAGGACTGGGCAAAGGTAGCACAAAAGGCTTGGTTTTCCCCTTCACAGCTGAAGTAAACTGTTCTTTTACCCTCTACTACACATACATGTTTAGTGGATTTTGTTAGAATGGGAATGCTGAAGGGACACCAGAGCAGAAATGGAAAGTAAAAGAGGAAACCAGATCACAAAGGTGCAAAGAAAGAACTATGAATGTGTTATAAACCCAGAACTACAGAAGTGAGTAAAGAGGAGTCTTAAACAGGACTTTCAACAAACAACAGATTGCAATGACACCTTCATCACAGGCCCACAATAGATCTTTGGAAGGGCTACTGAAGTCACTTCTATGGTATCACATTTTTTTCAGGTATTTGTTTTAAATAGCAGTTCCAAGTAATAAATTAGTCTAGAGATATGTCAGTAAAACAGAACAGCTTCCTGAATTTTAAAAAGGAGCTGATACATCTTTGGACAACCCTGGTATCCAAATCTATACCTCTTAAAAATTATTAAAGTAGACCCCATCCTTTGAAACATTTTGAGACAGTATATCTATAAAGTACAATAAAATAAGAAATATGCAGATACATTCAAAACATAAACAAAAATATGGCAGTTTATTTAATTCTTTATAGATTTTTATATTATCACTCAATTCTAAATGATGATTTTGCAGCTTTCCTAATTACCCAAATTCCTACCTTTAGCATCATTTGTGAGTCTTTGGTTGAAAATTACTGTAGTCAATTCCTTAAGGTCAACAGAAATGACAAGAGATTTTGCAGTTGGCAGGTTTCTGAAAAAAATACATAAAGAAAAAAAATTCTAATTATATTATTTTCAATTAATTGTAATTATATTATAATTCAGTTGTAATAGTGTTTTAAAATGCAGAACACTGTTGTTCCTTGAAAAAAATCTCTTTTAATATAATTTTCCTCATAACAGTCCATGCTGTTGGTTTTGTGGTGTAGTTATTTAGAGGAATGTTAAATCACTTTTTAACATATTATAGGTGATCATCAGTTACATGCTTATGCTATTTATTTCAATAAGACAAATTAAATGCTGTGACTACACCCTCGACCAAGTGCATTGACTGCTGTAGAAATGTGGATGTGTAAAGGGCTGAACTGGCAGGTCATTCTCCACACAGTGCTTTTACCCTTCAGTTCCAGTATGATTTTTGAGACTTAGAGTGAGAGGTACTTCACAGAATAATGGCCTGAAGTGAAGAAGAGCTGATCAAGTCTTTTGTCATTGAAAAGTAAGTCATCAGCCTGCTGGTTTTAGAATCTCATGGACATGGCTTTATAGTGTCTCTCTGAGAAATATTATTTCAAATTTTTCAAGGGGATAAGCAAATCTGTAAGAAATGTTTGCTGAGAAGTCAAGATCCCAATCTGGGAAGGAGGCATAAGATATAACTGTAACACATTTGATTCCTTGATGATCCCCACACTATAACTCTCTCTTACTTCTGGCAGGAGCACTAGCCTATTATTTTTTAGTACATTGACAGCCATATAAAGCTGCAAAGGTACTGAATCAAGTACATTATTTACTAGCAAAGATGACAGTGGGAAAAGCTTGAATGGCAGCTTTAGGCTCTGAATTACCATCTAAAGCTCAAGGTCTGAGGAGAAATCTATCATAAGGGCTTTGTACCATAAGGACTTCTCTTTCAGAACAAAACCCAAAGGGCTGCAGTCACGTACTGATGAGCCTGAGAAATCCAGGTCTCCCTGGTGAGTAGGAGAAAAGGTGCTGCACTACTTCTTCCAATGGCCAGTTACAAGCAGAAATCCCAATAACATTCATTTAAGTACAGTGTGTGTATACTGTATTAAAAGGTTTTTAAACTGTCTTCCTTAAAAAGATCTCTGATCTGCATAGACGAGATGGTGATGATCAGCCTTAGCGACCCAGTCAAGTAATATATTAAGAGCATGGATTTTGTCCAGATTCTGCTTGCTCTGTTTTGTGAGTTGCTGTCCTGGACACCCTAAATCCTGAGGAAACTAAATTAATTTCCTCACCTGTGTACAGTTCTCCACCTCATTCGCCAATGACAAATATTGGCCCTATATGATGATAAAATAATCTGGTTTTTTTCTTATGTAAAAGAAATCCATCTTGGAACTAAACAACTTGCTGCCAGGTTTTTGTTTTTTTTTTTTTTAATTGGGCTGACGTGATATTTTCAGATAGCATGAGAGACTGTAATCAGGCAGTCTCTACAGGTGGTATTATTTGACAGTGAAACTGGGAAAACCTTTCTCTGTCCTTGCACCTTAAAAAGCAGGGAACATGTTCAGATGAAGTATACAAATATCATTGTGGATGAAGTGAGAAGGTCAAAATGCACTCACAAGGACTGGAAAGGGTTGCTGTAAGCTTTGGTGATTACATTTGCTTTGCATTAATCCTCTTTATAAAGGAAGGAAGGCACTTCATACAACAGATTGATTCAGGGTGTTTGGGAGACTCAGAGAATCCCTTGTCAAGGCAAGTGTGAATCATTTTTGTGAGAGAGAAAAATCAGATTAAGAAAAAGGAAAGGGACAGCTCAACATCAGAGAGATGTTTCTCTGAGAGGCAGAGAGCCATATTCAACATTGTCCTCCATGTGATTTAGAGCAGAAATTAAAACACTGGTCTCATTCTGCATTTAAGAACAGAAATCTCATTTTGAGTAACACCAATGACGTGAAATTGGTATTATGTGTAATTGTGTAAATAAGCCTACTTATGCAGTAGCTGTAGTTTATGTAAGTAACTGCCGTATTTCCAAGTTACTGGGAATGAATATCTGAATGCAGATATTTTCCATGATGACGTAAATGTTTCACGCCTAATTTTCAAGTACTTGTGGTAAAATAAATGGCATTTTTTCCTGCTGATGTGGCTGGATTCTTGTAGCATTCTTTTGCTAGCTAGTAAATCAGCTAGCAAAAAACATCACAGGGTTTTTTTATAATTTATGGTCATACCCAAGGAAAGCATTCAAATGGATGTCTCTCAGTAAATAAATGAGTGGCCGTCTTGACTTCAGAAAGGTAAGGCGAAGCTTTCATTTGCTTCTTCAGTAAGATAACTACATTCTACAAATAGCCTTGATCTTTCTCCTCAGAGATAATTTATCATTATCTTCTAGAACTTCCTTGTTGTGGAATTTAAATCTGAATTTCATCTTTAAGGGAAAATGTATGAACATTTTTTACTTAAGAGAGAACAGATGAACCCACATTTACTGAATAAATTTTGAAAATTATAGAAACAGTAATTTATATCCAAGAAGTACCTGACTTTTCTGATTAACAAGTTAACAATATCTATGGCCCAGGTTGTAATTTCTATCACTATAAGCTATATTAACAAATAACTATATATTGTAAGAGTGGTGAATGCAAAGCTTCATGTTAAGCCCTACATTTCATGATACAGCTTTTTATCAGTAAATTTTATGATATGATAATGGAGCTTGGTAATCATAAAAACAGCATTATGCCAGCTGGGTAATTAAGGAAATTAAAAAAACAAAAGACTAAAAACAAGCAAACAAACAAAACAAAACAAAAAAAACCAACCAATGGGCAGGTACTAGGATAGAAATGTCTATGAAATAAATGTTTACATAGTATTGAATTTGAATAAACAATTCAAAACAATTTTTTATCTTTGTTTGTGAAGTATTTCCACACAATAAAAGCTCCCACATGTAGGTGAATGAATGTTAAAAACCGCAGATGAAATTCGACACTGATAATAGCGGAGAAATGCACAAAGAAAGAAAAACAGTCTCAGCCATAGATACAATCACAAGCATCAGTGTAACTGTTTCCACAGGAAAAGAGATCTTGGGAGGTTTTCGTGGTCAGTTCCCTGACAATCTGAGTTTGATATAGAGCCAAGCAGGGAACATAAATGTACCGACGTTTAAAAGCGGTATGTGCAAGTAGTAACTCTCTTATTAATTTCTGAAAATACAAGCATATAAAAAGCCTCTAAAACTGTAAAAAGCATGGAGAAGGGTGTATGGCATTTTAAGAGGTAAAAAACTGCTTAGGAAAAGTGGAAAATCAAATTAAGATTTTTTGTGTTTCAAATTCTGATTGCTTTGCCTTCAGATATAAAATTTCCAGACCATGTGCTTGGCATGTTTTTATCAAAAGGACAAATAATTTTGTACATTCCAGGATGCTCGCTAGGATTGTATGTATTTTTTCTAAATTAAGTATTTGAAAATTAGAGACTAAATTTAGTCTTAGCTACCCACCTTGGCTATGCTATCTAATCAACAGGAAAAAATAGACACTACAGAAAATTTTCAGCTCACCTTAACATAGTGATCCAAAATTGCTCCAATGAGTTGCCCTTGAGGTGTCTAGTTTCATCCATCAATTCTAAAGATGGCTCAGAGTGTCTAACTCAGCTACAGTAATGTGCTACTGTTATTTCTGCCATATGCATTTCTGCCACCCTTTGGTCTACAGCACTGTCCTGAAGAAATCCTCTATAATGACGGAGGGTTGATCAGCTTTCACGTCACTTCTGAGGTACCTAACTTGTCACAGACTATTGGCCATTATTTTATCATACAAACCTCTAACTGAGGAGAAATCAACTAGTGAGTAGTTTATAAAAGAAAGCCTGAAAAAGTCCCCAAACAATCAGCTAGGCATGCAAAACTAATTCTAGTGCAAGCACTAGCCAGGAGAGAGGAGAGTTTGCATATTGTGTCCACTGCTTACCTCTCTGCAATGTATGCTTATTTCAGAGCTTCTACTGTTTCAAGAGAGGTTAGTAATTACAGAAGAAAACAAATTTTTGATGGAGCATGATGATTTGAATGGAATGGGAACACATGAAACACTAATAATATCTAACAGGTCATGAGTTATTGAAATAATTTTTCAGTTTTCTTGCAAACCATCATGCTTTTCCTACCCTTGAAAAAATCGGAATGTTTAAATCTCACTGCAAAGAATTGTTTGTGAGGGTTGAAATTAAGGTTCAAAATCAGCTGTAGCCAAAAGATTGCATTTTGTATGTGCATAGGATTTTTCTGAATGGTTTTATTGGTTAAGGCTGTAGTATTTCCAGTTTTATTGTTACCTGAGAAATCCATTTCAATCACAGTTTGTTCATGACACTGCTCACCCACTGTAAGCACATAAGATTTGTCCTTCAGACACTGCATAACCTTCCTGTCAGTTTTTGGGATGATTTAATAAAATCGTTGTTGACTTTAGCATGCTTAATGGTTTGGAACATTTTTGTATTAACAATTTGCATATTCCTAATGAAAACATTGTGAGGTATTTCACTGTCAGCTGTTTGCCAGTCATAAATACCGCCTTGCAACATTTGGACAGAAAAGCATTTTTTTCTCCATGTGCCCTTATTATATGTTTTTGCTCCTTGCTATTTTTAGCTTAGCATTGAAGCTGATGTGATATAAGGTGCATAAATACACATTTTCTTATATATTATTGCACAAGACTGTAAAGTGGCAAAACTGAACCTTCTGTGTTTAGTAGGACAAGTCCAACCTAAAAATGCAGGAGTTTGATCTGGTTCAGTGGAAGCACAATCATATATCAAAGAAGGAAAATAAAGGTATCAAGACTAAGTACAGATTTAGATATGGAAGACTATTTGGTAGAATTAATGAACATTATCCTTTTATTCTTAAGTAGTGAATGTAAGAGTTATTTTATTCCAGGCCATTATCATTATCTATATCCAGCATGAACTGTGGAAAATGTACAGTGATTTGCATTTTATAAAAGAGAAGTTATGTTTGTGTTAGAATTAGAAATACGAAATATGTAGTAATTTCACTCTTGGAGTGTCCCTGTTGATATGGTAACTATTATATTTGGTTTTTATTAAGTAGGAAAGATTATCTTTCATCTTAACAAATGTCTCACACTTTTACTTTCCAATGAGACAAAATGCCTTCCACAGTAAATTTGGTTGTAAGTTTTGTCAGTAGAAGTTTGCCCTATTTAACATTGTTCTTTCTGGAACTTCTCTCTCTTTAGGTTATTATAGAATGCTATTGTTTAGGGGGTTTTTTTGTGAAATTATTAGTACAGTGTCTCTACACAAGACATCAACACTGGAGTTAGAGAAAGGGAAAAAAGGAAATAAAAAGGCTTTTCTCTTCCAAGAAGTTAGTGAACTGTCATGAATTCAGAACTAAATTTTTGGGCACTCAGCAGAGCAGAAGAGGATCCTTCTGAGGAAACAGCTTATTGCTAAGTTCAAATCACTCAAAATAATTCGAAATTACAGACATTCCAGATTTTTCCTTCTGAAAATGTTTTTCTTTTCCAAGGTGACACCTGTTCATGCTTCATTACTATTTTTTTTAAACCTTATTGCCTCTTCTCTCAAATAAATGCCTAAAACATGAGACAACTGTACAAGCAGAAAAGGTCTCTCTTCACATCTTCTGTTGCAATTAATTTTCCACATAGATATAACTGAAGCAGAGAATTCACCTTCACTGTGGTTCTTCACAGGAGTCAACTTAATTTCAAAACACTTAGTTTCCTTCTCTCAAGCAAGAATATTTAGCCATTTATATGAAGAGAAGCAACTGAATGGAGATATTTATGTTTAAGACAACCACTTGACATGTACAAAGGGCAGGAGAGTTCCAAAAAGTCTCCACATTTTCAGTAAATATCAGATATATTCTTTAACCAAATGATCCCCTTCAGTCTGTTTATCCACAATCTCCCAATGTTCAGTGCTTTGTCAAGAGGCCATCACATGTCCTGGTGACATAGCTTATGCTGAGTTTCTTCATCTTATAAGTTCAGGATAGCTGAACCTTTTCTGGGATCTTTATTTTCTTTTTTATTTTTTTTTTAGGAGTTTTCTCTGAACACCTGACATTCCCACTTACTTTTCAAGCATTTCCTTTCATACCCATATAACCTATGCATGGCCACCATTCTTCAACTTTCTCTCATGCAAATTAGCCTAATAATCTCATTAAAAAAAAACAGACTGAACCAAAACAGTTTTCTCCCAGCTCCTATGTTTAACAGAAAATTACCCTTACAAATTGAATTCTAAAAATTTCTTTCTGTCCTTGACAGATTGCTCCATCTTTACAACATAATGAAATACACATGCTTCACAAGCATGGCCATGGACAAAACTGGTTCATAGGTGTTCTCTTTTCCTTCCAAACAAAAGGACAGGCAAGAGAGGAGCATAATTTGCAATCCCTCTCTTCAGGAGGGAGTTTATAGCTCTCGTCTTGAGTTAAATAGCCAGCTGAACAGCTGAAAGACATGTAGTCCAGAGCTCTGCCTGTGGTCTTGGGGTGTGTGCATGTGTGTGTGGGGGGGTGGGGGTGTTCCTGCTACAAAAGAATGGTGCCTGCTTTAAAAGCCCTTGCTTCTGTCACATATTCCTAAATTGGACACACAGGTAGTTTCAACAGGAAATAATAGCTGTCTTTAAAATATTCAGATCCCTAGCATTTGATAAACTACAATATCAATTCAACAATTTTTCCTCTGTTTTTCTGAAAATTATTATTACCAAAACTGAAAGTGAAAAATGAGTCTGTGACAAATAAGGTCAGACTTGCTCCTAAATATAATTTGCTCTTAGCATGCTGCCATTACTGTTATGTCTATTATGACATTTCTATGAATAAATAGTTCATATTATAAGAAGATCTATTTCCATTCCAAGTGACACTTTTTCATTTTTTCCCTAGAAATATTCAGCCAGAATGTGATTTACAAGTATTACCCAGTTTTTATGTTGCAGGGTCATTTTTTCTGTTAGATTATTACATACACAAATTCATACATATATAAGCATACATATATTCATATATACTTTTCTACAGTTTTGAATCTGCCAATTTGAATTATGAAATCATATAACTGCTGCAAACAGAGCAAGCAATTCTTGTTGCATCAAAAGACTCAATGTACAAACTTACGATGATTATAAGAACATTTCTTCACAGTGAAAATATTACTATTTCAAATATTAAGTTACAGTGACAAGGTCCCCTTTGGAATGTGACTTTACATACTTCTTCAATCTTTCATAATCTCTCCACAAATGCTGTCAAAGAAATGAATGCACACGTTTTTTATGTAACCCTGGAATCACTATGCATAGAGCTCAGAAGCAGACCAAAGGAGACATACCAAAGCAAAAAAGAAAGGAAATCCTTATGTTCCTTCCACATATGAGACTCTATGAAGGATATACTTGAATGAGTAAGATAATCAAGCTACAGGGATTAGACATCAATGTTATTTTAGAGCAGTTACTGCAGATGAACAGAATTTCTGGAAACCAGCAAGACAGGAAACCACTTCATGCATTCAGGTATCAAGAGGATAAACTCTGCCTCATAGAATATTTAGCCTTTTGCCATCATGAAAGTCATTCTTCTGTTTTGCAGTTCTGGATGGTGAGTGCCATATTCTTATAGAGATTACACGGAATTGCAAAATTTCTAAGCTACTGGGTTTTGTGTCTACCTAAATAAATGTGTACACTCCTCTAAAAAGGTTTGATGGCTTTTTATTTCATAGGAAAACATTGCAATTGACAGGATAAACATTACATGTTTACACAGTTGAATAAATATTTTACAGGGAAAATATTAAATCAGTTTTCCATTTAGGTGGTCTGGGATAGTTGGAAGACATTTACTTTTATAGCATCCTCTCTCTTAGTGAGGGGAAGGGATTTCAAGAGGAATAGTGTAAATTTATGGCTGATAAAGCTGTATTCTTTGACAGAACTCCATACACTGTATTAGGAGTGTAAGTACAGTGGGAAAAAAGTGGCTCCAGAGAAACATGTTTTAGACTATGAAGTTTTCTTTTGTGGTTTTGTTTTCCTGTTTTGTAGTGGGTTGGTTGTTGGGCTTTTTCCCTCACGGAAATTCCTTAGCAATAGAAAGAGTAACTCTGATGCTAATGAGGATTTCTACACTGGCAACTGGCAATATAGTGGTGTCAGAGTGTGTGTTTCCATCATGGGTTTCCCAGGGGACCAGTATGAAATTAACCTAGTTAGCAATCACAGCCAGTGATATCAGGCTTCCTTAAAATTCCCTTTTCAATTAAAGCAGCCTCATCTGTTGGCAATATCACTGTGCTCCATAGGAGATATGGAAGCCAAATGCATTGGGAATTGTTTTGTTGAAAACATTTTTATTAAAGTATTGTTATTGTTGTTATTATTATCTCTCATAAGTGATGACTAGGCCATCTTTCATGTAGTAAAGTATTCTATTCCATCTCGCATTCTATACATTTTTATGATAATAATTTAAAATTAAGAATTATACCAAGAATTTGACATGGAATTAATTTGCTAATTCCTTCTTTCTTGTTCTTAATTTCTGTCCTCAGGGAAAAGTAAATAATACAGTTCAACACTGAGTTTCCCACTGGATTATTGCAGTATTCTTTTAAAGCATAACAAAGACGTTAGGGCTCAGAAAGGCTCCACAAAACTTTTCTATGTAGATATCATAGTGTAACATATTTTGATATATCATCTTATTTAAATTCTAGTCTGGGTAACCAGATCCAGAATAACAAATTTCTCTGCGTTTCGACTGAGAATTTCAGGGCTGTCTGTGAGGTGAAGTGTGAGTCTCCTGTTGACAGTACTGGAGACTACAGGGACTTGATTAGATACAGTATCTGTAGAAAAACAGGCAGGTTTATAGACGGCATCTAGAGGAATGGCATAATAGGCGAAGATTTGAGTTATGCAATGATCAAGGCCGGCAGGATTAGCAGGAAAGAGGGTGCGAAGAGAAATGCAGTTTGATGGGTTTTTCACGATGGAAGAATTCTTTCAAGAAACTCAAAGTATTGCAATAAGTCATTCATTATTCAACACTTAAAATCAACAGCCTTATCTGAAGCAAGGGAGCAAATCAGAAAACAAAACTGTCTAAAATCTGGACATCATAGTAATTGAAGGAAGTAACTAATGGTTTTGATCTTTTGAACATCATACTTGCAACTGAAATACGCTCCTTGATCCTGGGTGGTAGAGCTTGGATAAATAGCAATGAAATATTGATGACATCTCTGCCATTATAATCCAACTTTATAAATGGAGGGGAAATGTTGCTAAAGTTTATGACTTGGCAGTTTCTAATTCATAGTTGGATATTCTGCCTAAAAAAAATCTGGGGAATAAGAAAGCTAAACTTGTAAGCTTTTGAAATGCATCTAAAAGCATTACATCATGTTGCTTGGGGCTTCTCATACAGAGTGAGATTTCAGTAGTTAACAGGGAAAAGTGTGATTAATTTCCAGAAACAGTGTGAAAGTTGTTGCAGTGGTCAGTTTTTGTGAGCACAGTTTGCATCATTCACCAACTGTGGCTTGGTCCAAGATGAATTTCATAAGTACGAATTTTGGATTAATTTTAGTCCAAGGTTTTGAAAACTAATCTCTTGTTTACTTGATAATACAGTTGTGATTAAAAAGATTGAAAGCATCCTCAACATAGTACAAGAGGCTGGGCTGACAAGACAGGAATGAAAGAGAGACTGGCCAAAGGTTGCATGTGGATTTGAGTGACAAGAGCAATAGAAGTTTCAGGGTTTTGTCAGGTCAGCACCTTTGGCAGCATGAAGTTTACTTATCCCTCCAGTCTTGCACTACCTGCAGCTTGTTAATCACTTGCAGTTCCTGTACACCAGTATTTTTCATACATCTCTATGAACAAAAACCCCAAAACATGGCGGAAAAATAGAAGCATTGTGAATAAAGCAAGTATATTTGTCAAGCTTATTTTTATATTTTTCCCTGGGTCCTTTCTGCAGTTGAATGACTAGAGGCATAATTCATCTGATATTTCACAAGAAACTCAATATAATACCTTGGGTTTTTTTCTTTTTTTAATTTTTCGGTTTTTACATCTAAATGTGGTCAGACATGACTGACAACCCATTTTCTAGGACCACTGGAAATGCACCATAGAGCATCCATACAGATGCTTTCTCCCCTGAAAATATTTTCATAGATTTATGTGCATGATGCAATATCATGCAGGAATATCCAAATGTGTTTTGAAAGACCTAGTTTGGTTACTTGCTTATCTGAGCATTGTTTAACCCATACTAATACATCTTGTTACTTAAACCCTTGGACTTTCTCCTGCTTTGTACGTCAGTGGATCAGCCATCAAAGTACAAGGTTTCACATGTTATATTCAGTTGTATTTTGACCAAAAAATTCAAGTGGGGACATTGTAGCACTGAGGTCCACAATTTAGGAAAATATTGTTTTACAGAGGTCTCGGGTAGTATTTTTCTGACTATTTTTGCAGATTTTGGCTTATGCAAAAAAGTGTGCTTGCAATACCTTAAAAATTAAAAGCTGATCCCTGAAACAAACTGATAAGAGCTGATTCTGAGGCAGATGATCTAGATGACAAAACTAAAATACTTCCAAGGGTTCTGCTCTAATATCTGTATCAGAGACCCCTTGACTTCAAGCAAAAAGAACATACCACAAATGGGATCTTCTCTTTTGGACAAACTGTGAAATCCGATATTCTTAGTGCAAAAGATAGGTTGCTACTAGCTAGGAATTCAGACAGAGTTTATATATTTTAAGTTAATCCTTTTCCATATTTTTCCTGAAAATGTCAATTAATGTCTATATGATCAATGCCACAGGAATAGAGGTGATTTCTGTCACACACCCCTTCTGGTACTATCCAAATTTCCCATTACTGTACATATGTGTCTTTTAAGTATGCAGGTGCAATAATAAGATTAGCATAAATAATTATGAAGTTCATCAATAGCAGTATTGGGTAATGACTAGAAATCTGAAATCTACTCACAGTTCTGCTCATAGGTTTTCTGCCCCAGAAAACAGCTCTCTGCCCCGTCTTCATTCCTCCATAAAGTTAAAACAACAGTCTGTTTCCATTGTAAATTTGTGGTGAGATTTCCTAATAGAAAGATTTGTCTGAATGATGGAAAGAATGGCAACGGTTACCTAACCACATTTTTGTTGCAGATGCATTTATATGCCAGTGCAAATTCAGTTATTATAAAATAGGTGCCATGTTTGTCTTTTAAATCTACGCTCAGCTCAATGCAGACTTTTCTGACAAAAGAAAGTGTTTTATTAAATCTGAGTTAAAGGTGCCCTTGTATTTGTGCATTACCTAAGAATTACGGTCAGTGAAATGTAACATTTTAAAATCAGAAAATTCTGAATCGTAGGACGTGCAGTTGTTAATCTGCCACCTTTGAGCAACGTCTTTAAAAGTCCACAATTATACAGATTCACACCTGGTCTTAGCCAACAAGGTCATATTTGAGAGCAAACAGAATGATATCTAACACTTTTTTTATCTTTTCAAAGGTAAATGTGTGGCTAAAGGAACTAGTGGGTTCAAGATACCCCCAACAGCTGTAACAGTGGATTACAACTAGGAAGTAACCCCAATAGGCAATTTATATATCACTTTTATATATTTCCATATATTAAGTTGATTTTTCTGCAGGATTTTCACTCTCACAGCACTGAAAGATCAAGGTCAAGAGATGGCTTGGATTTTTTTACATTGATACTGGATTAAGAAACACATACATATTTCTTTCCTTGAATAAGGCCAGTACAGGCTCAGACCCACATCTCCTTATGCTGCCAAGCTTCTTGAACAAATCCCTTCACCATTCAGTACCACTGCACTTAGCACAGTAAATCCATCTGAAATTCATGTGGATTTTTGCCAGCAAGGGAGGAAGAGTACAGTCAATATTTCACTCTCATATTTTAGTATTACTTTTCTAGATATTCACAAGTTTAAGTTACATATGCATCAGCTCCTTGTTTCCTGGCTTTCAGATATCTGAAAGTCACTGTATTAAACATTCTGGAAAGGAACACGACTGTACTGATATTTTAGATCCCGGTAAAAGACATTTTTGTCAGACATTTGTTATGTACCACACGCTTCAGATCCAAACAAACACGATTTTACTGCATGCCAAGGTAAGTTGCCAAGAAATGTTTTATATAGAGTGTGGAGAAACAGGGAGGGGGATTATGTAGCTGTTAGGAGCTGCTGTAAATTCTTGAGGTCATGAAAAAGTTTGCGGAATAGAGCAAAGTAAAAAGAATGCACGAGATTCAGTAAGAAAAATAAGGTAAGGTCAGAAGATGTTTTCTTGATTTAAAGCCCTGGAGTTGGGATCTGAAGTAGATGACAGACAAAAAGGTTTCTCTGTAGTGCTTGCTGCTGGCAGTGATTATGGGTGTCCTGGGACTAAGCAGAAGGAAACAGAGACATTGTGAATACCAGAGGGAACGAGATCAAGAACAGAATCTGCAAGAATTTCAGCAGACAGTTTAGCCCAAAAGTAAAATATAGTTTAATGGATTCCTTTTGAACTGGGGGATGTCTGTGGCATTGTTTTGTATAGGAAAAGTGAATAGCTTTGTTCTGTGTTTGTCCTAGAAGTCTGAGACTTGGGAGAGAAAAATATTGCCAAACCACCAGTCACCCAGCAAAACATGAAGAGACTGTGATAACTCATCAAGGATCCAGTAGGGCCTGTGGAAGCAAACCCAGAATAAATGTTGGAGAAAATGCATCATTCATCTCTGGAGCAGCTACACGCATGCAATGACATTGTACAAGAGATGATTACTGATGAGGTGATAAAAGGCAATAGGGAGCCATGAATAAATATATCCAAGGAAAGTCACAAACACATGATTCATCAAAAAGGGGTATCTTTAGAAACATTTCACTGTTCAAATTGTTATGCAAGGTTTCCTTTAGGAAAAAATTTCAAGTCATGAAATCAAATCAGTTCCTTGTTCCTTTCTCTTAATAAAAAAATGCTCTAATTTTTTACCTTGGAAAGAGACTCCACAGTGAAAAACAAGAACAGAAACAAAAAACCAAAACCAAGCTGCTTTCAAAAAAAATTCCGACTTTGAATTTGCCAAAGTTTTGAAACTTTATAACATTATGAAAATTAAATGCCAGATTGCCACACAGTTTGGATCATAAGATACAATGTAGGTGTTTTCATGCTGCAGGATAATTACACATAAATCTTCAGTTTCTACCTACAGGAACAGCTACTGAACTTGCTCAACTATGATTAACAATAACTAATAAATAATACAGATAAATAGTTGAGAATAGCTCCAGCTGAGAAAACTTTTGGCTGTAAGAAGGAGGGCATAAAGGGAAAATCAAAGGAGAAAACAAAAAATACAAATGTTTGGACATTAATTTGACTGTATACAAAACCTCCAGAGTTCAAGATCTTGCCCAATAACCCTCTAAATAATCTATTGTCTCAACAGAGTTTTAGAAGTGCATGGTGGATTATAGTGCGAATCTCAAATAGTCATAAAATCCACCAATATCATATTTTTTTAATATTTCCTTTGTTACTGTACCACAGAGACTGCATATGAATACAATATTTCTGCATCTGTAGTTAGCAGAGCTAGATTTGTGTTATCAATGTTCAACGGTGTAATTGGAATAGTGGTGCTACACAGAAAAACCCAGTGTTACCCCCAGCTCCCAGTGTCTGGGGCCTACCAGGATTTCTGGATAGTGCCATAATTTCAGATGTGGATAATACTGCAAATACACCACAATATGTTGTCCCCTGTCCCCTGTCCCAGATGAACTCACGAAGTTTGCATCCTCAACAACTTACATCTTTGGAACAAAGTTTTCACAACACAGTCTATGTGTTTATCCTTTCTCATGTAAAATAGCCTTCCCATACTAAAATTCATTACTTAGTAGGAAATTATCAGCATCAGTATTCAAATAACACCCTTCTCACTCACAAGAAAAGGATGTCAGATTAATCCTAATATTGAGATCTTTTTTGTCTTAATGAATGGCTACTCATCAAATGTACTTTCCCTAAAATATAAAATATATTTTATATTTTTCTTGTTTGTGACACCATCTCTCATTTAAATTCTCAGTGAAGCAGAAGCACACTCAGAAGAATTTGCACACCCTAAAATTGTAAACTCCTGAGTTCACAGTATCCATGATAATGTGGATGGATACTTTGTGCTTATACTATGTGTTGCATGTTGAGCTTGAAGTTTTATTTGTTCTTTACTATCTTTAAATCTGAGATAACTCCTTAATGGCATTTTTCAATGCTGACAGTAAAGAAAAATCTGTTCTGTTTATTTTTAGATATCATGGACGTGTTCAAAGTTTTCTATTGGAATAAATAATCTTTGAATTCATATTGCTTACATTATCTTTAGTTATTGTTCCATTTAGAAAGTACAGCCAGTACTTAAGCTTCATTAAAATATACAACAGATACGACTTACTTTAAAGTCATTAATAAATAATTTTCCTAACCATTAGCAAGTATGAGCAGAAGGAAGTGGGTTTTGACATCATACAGTTTATGAAATATTTCTGTCTTAGGTTCTAAATTATGTAAACAGCTGCTTAAAAATATGCACTTTTTTCCCATTAAGACCTTTATTTGCATTGTATATGTATTACAAAGCACCTAAGGAATAAGAATGTAATATTAAAGCTAGGGAGTATTCCTAAACTCTGAAATAGTACATTTTATTACTTAAAAAAATATAAAAAACAAAACCAAAAGAAAACTCAGAAGAATTAAACTTTTATTGGTTGGAATTTAAAAATCTTTTAACAATGACAACTATTATTTATTATTTATGCCAAAGAAAGAATCCTAAAGGTCTTAAATCATGGAAGAAAAAACAGAAACTGAAATCCAGGAACCAGCTGAGCTTTGATTACTCTTCATGATTACCCACAGACTAGCAGTCTTCAGAATTGAGTGTATCATCATGGACAATAGGGTGATAACAGCTGCTAAAATAAAATGGATCATGGTTGTATAGGGATTTGTAAATAATCAAGAGTACTATAAAGAGAGTTAGTCTCAGCAAACTGAGACTCATTGCTGGCACCTCCAGGGAAAGCGTGAATGCTGAGAGAATGTGCAAGTCGCTCCTTTGAATTAGCTTTTCCTTGTGTAGTGTAGGAGTTATTTCTAGAGGTTATCAAAGATTAGGTGATCCATTTGGTCTGGTTGTGCATCATGTGTGATCAGAATCAAATAATCAAAATAAAATGGAACCAGCAGTGCATTGAAGAGAGGAATAGAAAGCCCAGCCTATGTGGTAAATCTCATTTATCTGTTTTGAACAATGAAGGCTTTCTTCTGAAAAGCCCTTTCAGGAAATGAAGGACTTGACAAAGTCAGGGGTCTATGTTTTAGCACTTATCTACATTACAGAAAACTCTTAATCAAGATATGCTACACCATTATGAAACTGAGCTTGCATACACTGTAGACTGTAGTTCAGACAACCTCTTCATATTGATGAACTCAGCCTGTTCAGGCAACAGACCTATAAAAGGCAAAAATCTTTTGGAAATATCACCTTGTCAGTAATCACTCATTTTCAGAAGACTAACTAAAATGATTATGAACTGGCCACACCCCTTTTCAAAGCAATACATAGGTTTTAAAATTTAATATATCTCAGGATCCCCCACTCTTACCCACTCTTTTCTCACATGTGACAGCAACTATTTCTCTTTTGGGCAATCAGCTGCGAGGGGAAGAAAGAAACATGGGCTCTACTGACTTTTCTTGCACACTGCTTTTTGTGCCCTGAAAGAAAAGACCCAAAGTGTTCCAGATTCTAATCCCTTATCTACACAGGGGTTTGTGCACGTATACTAGTTTTTGCAAATTTTCTAGCTGATTCCAGCTATTCTAACCTGGTGAGGGGTGGTATGGGGAAATCATTCACAGAATCATGGAAAATCCTGGGTTGGAAGGTACCCACTAGTATCATCAAATTTGAGCTCCTGGCTCTGCACGGGACCACCCTAAGAATCACACCATGTGCCTAAGAGTGTTGTCCATATGTTTCTTGAACTCTGTCAGCCTTAGTGCTCTAACATCATCCCTGGGGAGCCTGTTTGAGTGCCCAACCACCCTCTGAACAAAGAGCCTTTTTCTAATGTCTAATCTAACTGCCCATCCCATCCCCTCCCCTCTACCCAACACAGCTTCAAGCCATTCCCTTGGGTCCTATCCTGGTCAGCAGAGAGAAGATTAGCAGTGCTTAGCACATTAGCAGTATCTAATGCTCCTTGAGAGGGATGTTCATGACTACAATGTAAATTAACCTCCCGGGGTCTGCTGAAGCAAATGTGGAATGCCAGAAGGGGAGGTGCCAGAGAAGATGTCAGAAGCAGAAGTGGTAGTGGAGCAAAAAACAAGACTTCATCATGAAAATGAAAAGAATTAGACAAATAGGTTTTATCCAAAATTAACTATTAGCATGTAAAGCTTTTAGATTCAATATCTCTGCCCACTCAGGGCCAGCTTACTGTGCTTCTTTCTTCTTCAGTGCTCTTCAAGGTAACTTTACTTGTATTTTGACTAAATCAAATAAGTGACATGCATCTGAAACATCTAAGACAGCCCACAATAATTTTATCTATCTTTCAGTGTTTGAAATAACTTTGTTTTCAAAATTCCTTGAGAGATTCCAAGCATGTCTATCCATTTATTATGGACTGACAATTACTGAAGAGAACATTTTGAAGATTGTAAAGCTGGCCACTCAAAAAATTGATGAATGTCAGTTCTGTTTGTCTGTTTAACCTTGTTTAGATTATACATTGATTTTGAGATAGTGTTTAATGACAAAATTGCTATCCAGTTTTCTGCCTTCCTAATAAAAACAGCATGTTGTGCAAAGGCTCCAGTATATACTGATGTAGTGATAAAGCAATAATTTAATTTCCATATTAAGTAAACAGAGGGAAAAACACATCTGTAGAAAAGGTCTAGTTTACTGAGGGTGCGGTCTGATATTGTAGATAAGCTTATCTAACTCCTGTTTCCGGATCTTAGACTGTATGTCCCGTCTGCATCATGGTCCTGAATTATTGGCTTTTTTGTTTGTTTCATTGACTGTTTTTTAACCCAAACTGTTCATGGAATTAAAGTGTGAGAAAGATTTTTACATTTATATGGGTTAGATTACTTTTTTCATGCTATTTTTACCATTGAATAGGGCCTCAAAAACCGCAGAGTTAGCAGAAGACATGCAGCAGAACTGGGAGTGACACGCTTCAAGCTATGAAATCAGTTTCGCTTCAGACACACTTCGAATTTTCATTTCTTTTTTTGTTTTTTTCTCTTTTAAACACAGAACATTTAGCCTTCCAGTCTTAAAGTAGATATTTGCCTCCTGTTTTCAGGAGGTAAAGAAAAGTAGGAAATAGGAGTAGGACATAATAGGAAGTGTCCAATGTTTAGGTTCACTCGGTATTTGGTCCACCTAACGAAATAATTATTGATGGTCATACGAGATGAAACACAGGATGCATGACCTTCATAACAGATTCTAAGACTTCTTGGGTGAATAGGCCCTTCAATCCTTCTCTTAAAATTGAGCCCTTCTCATTATTCCTGTGGACGTAAAAGAGAAAAGAGAAGAGAAAGTCAGACTGTAATGGATTATTTAGATACTCGGTTGGGAGTGAGTGACATGACTCTAATTCTGCCTATTAAGCATGATAGGCAATTGAAGTGCCAGCTGAGATGTACTCAAATTCTCACAGAATCACAGAATAAGCTGAGTTGAAGGAGACCAACAAGGATCATTGAGTCCAACTCCCGGCCCTTCACAGCACCATCCCCAAGAGTTCAGTGGAACTCAACATCTGTCTACAAGGTAGTGAAATGCTCCTGTTCTGCACAGAAGGAGCAGCAGCAGGAGAAAACACAAATTTACAGACAGAGACTCCTCAGGAGAGCTACATCTCCAAAACCGAACATTACGTCGAGCATTCATAGATACTGGAAAGCAACCTATCGTTCTGTCTGTAGACACAGTAAGAAATGAAAAGAGTAACCCTGGTCTTGATCAACATGCAAAGATTCAGACTGGGAACCTGAGGAATCATTCCTACTTTGGGTGACTTTAGCTAGATGTGAAGATAAATCATACCTTGATAAGATATATTTTATAATTGTTTGGGAACAAGAAATACCAGGGCCAACAGATCAGGTACGTATGTTTTGTTTGTGGTTGTGGGTGATTTTGAGGGGGTGTGTTTTGGTTTGGATTTTGTGTTTCTTTCGAAAAGCTCCTATACTGTAGGACAAAAATCCTTAGAGAGATAAAAATATCTTTCCAAGACATCATTGATAGAAGAGGTAGTGTATCAGCTGATTATGTAAAAGAGAAGAGAACCTAATTTTCCTGGAACACATGTAATGAAAATAGTCCTGCCATGCTCAAAAAAATCCTCTCAATGATAATTTAGGCAGATCTGTGGCATTTAGTATTCTAGGAAGTTCAGTAGCTAGATTTCACTGGAAGGAGATGGTCACAAAGAATTTGTCCAACTATAGTAAAAAAAATCATCCCCTAGTTACTGAAGAAGAGATTTTGTGGCAAAAATATATCTGTTCAATTCTGTATTGATCGAGATTTTTTTTTCTTCAAAAAGAAGTTTGTTTGGCTTGGAGAACTGTGGCTTTGCTGGCTTACATTTGGACTTAGCTCTGTACCTGAAGTACAATCCCAAATAATATAAGTAGTTGAAGCTGTTCAAGTTATTAAGGTATAACACAGAAGATAGTATAAGGTAAGACAATGATATAGGGACATAACTGGTAAGTTCAGAAATCTGTTCATGTAGCAGATTTAAAACACAACAAATACAAGACTAAAGAAAGCATATCATTAGGAAGAATTATACGTGGGATGTGACAATATGGTGATGCCTTGACCTATAGAAAAAAAACTATGTACAAAAATTTCTGAAAAGATATGTTTTGGGGAAAGTTTTTGCCTATTCAGTTGCTTTCTTAAGGGCCTTTCTTAATAAGTAAAAGTTCAGAACAGGGAAGAGATACCATCAAAACGAGGAGTTTGACATTCTTACACAATTCCAGCAGAAGACAACTGTCCTGACTTCAAGCACAGTTAGTGCCAGACAAAGCTGTCACCTGATGCTTGTAAGCAGGGCCTCAGGGGCACACTTGCACAAAGGTAGAATGACCACTTGAGAGTCAAGCATGTTTCCAAACCATGGACTGACTGCGCAGTGGTGTGCAATGCAGAAAAAGCATCTCTAGTTTTACTGCATGCAAGAAAGGATATATGTTGCTTCTTTTTCCCGAGGGAGACCAGGCTTGATAGAAAAAGTTCATGAGTTTTGAAAGATGACTGCAAAAAAGAAGTTAAATTCCTGAATTTTAGGAACTTTCAGTTTCAGTTGTATGATTTACAAGCAGAGATGGAAAAGACTGCGGAAACAAGAAGCTTTTCTTAAGCTTGGGATAGAAATGAAGTAGGAAGACATTCAGGTCTGATACTGGAGCTAAGGGAGCCTGTTCAGAAAAAAATTCTTCACAAGGTGTGACCTCTCTCAGAGGATATAGTCTGTCACTGCAGAAGCCACAAAATAAAATCAAGCTGCCAGAAATAGTGATGGTAATTAATATCTTGCCCTTATAACAACTTTGAAGCAGATCTTTCTGACACAGATTATACTGTGTTTAAGAGCAACAGACTTTATTCTGTGTTGATTTCTAGTTGCAATTTTCTACATATGGTAGTGCCAGAAACACAAATGTTAAGCACAAATTTAGGTCAACTAAGTCTGTGGTTAAGTTACAGAGTAGTATCCTTGAATCTGATCCTTTCACCTGTTGCAGCATTGTTCAAGTGAAATCAGAAATCAGACCATTAAACTCTTTAGCCAAAAGTAAGGCTATTGTACGCTGTTGTAAATACTGTAAGAGACTGGGTGGCGGGTGCTCTATAGATACATATGCATATATACGGAAGGAGGATAAAGATAGGCAGAGACAGCTAGGCCCAATATATAAGTTGTGTTAACACCATAGAACTGGGTTTATGGGTATGTTATTGAAATTCAAATAAAACATAAGAATACGGGCAAAAAAAAGTAGGAATCTCTGAGGAATTTTGCCTTATTCTGGGGAGGAGGTAGCTAAGCAAAAACAACTGTATAAAGAATGGAAAACATTTCCAGAGCCTTCTTCAAGAGAAGACGGGAAAGAGGTGGACCCTGTGTGCCTGCCTTCTAAAAACAAAAAAGCTAGAGAGCGGAAAGGATCAGAGGAGATGCAAAGCAACAAGACACAGAGCAAATATGTAGTAGTGTGCATTGTCTCTTTGTAAAGGGTTGTTGAAGGGCACGTAATGTGTAACTTAGTGTTGCAAGGCAACACCTCTGGAACATTCCTGAAAAACTGGTTTGACGTCTGTACACAAGGAGAGCCAGTTTGGATACAAGGACAGCTGCAGACCTTTCCTCTTCCTTCTCAGATCTTAGAAAAATATTTGTAGCTTGCTTCATAAATAACAGAGGTTTGCCTTAGAATCTAGTCTCGGACAGAAGCTTCATTACCTGCAGAAAAGCTGCACGTTCAGGGCTGATTCCTGGATCTGTGAAGGCCACAGGAGTGCTTATTCAGAGACATTAACAGAGTTAAGAGACATTAACACCTAACAACATTACTTTCCCCTGGAGGCCACTCAGTTTCTGACTGTTCAGTCTAATCCTTAATTTTTGGTCCAGTTCTAATGAACCTGATCTGACAGCACCTATATTATTTCTTCTGTTTCATTACCAGATGTACTCTTCTTAGCTCATAACTCCATTCCCAGAAGCCCTGCTAATTGCCAGTCCTTTTCTCCTTGTTTTCTTTATTTCACTTAGGATATTTTTCAGTCCTGTTTTTTTTCTCTACAAGATCTATACCCCAATCTGCTCTATCATCCCATTAATAATTTGTTCCCATTTTTCCTTGATGAGCCTAGGATTTGGATCTTGTCTCCTCTTTTAGGTCAATGCTCAGACTTCCTCCTCTGTATTTCTTGCAGGCTGGAGAAGCAGGGTGTACCACAGACAGCCTGTGAAGAGACAGATTCCCTTTTATTTTTTCCAGTTCTAGCATCTGTGCAATCCCACTCCTACTTTCCTGATGGTGAAAATTGCTATATGGAAAATCTGACTTCCCATTTAATGACTCCATAATTTTAGTTTACATTTAGGTTATATGAGCCCATTGCTGAGCCCATGACTCACTGCAGAAGCTATGAAAGAACACGTGGTCTAGAAGCACTCTGAAGGTATGAGGGGACTGAGCACAGTAAGCTACCCCACTGATCTGGTGCCTGCCATGGCTGGTCTGAAGCTGTGATAAATTAAAATGTGCGAATCTTTGTTTTCTCTGGCAAATTATTATTAAGCTTCCATAGGTGCTCTCAGGACCCTGAGAGCACTAGGAGGTCTCAGATACCCTAGCCAGCCTCAGCTAGGGCCCTTCACCCCCACCCTGCCCAGGACTCTCATTTAAGCTTGGGCTGGCAATCCTGATTTAAGGTATGACATAGCTGTGCCTGTGTTAGACCTTCTTCTGGCCTTGTCTCCTGGCTGGATTCCCTATACAGACCCCTAGTTCCTCACTCACTTTGCCTGTGACTGTCTGAAGATCCTATTAGTAACCCTAACATAGAGCAGAGCAACCACTGGGAGCAATATCACTTGCGGCTTCTCAGCCCTGAGGGAGCAGCCATCCGTTGCTGAGCCCTGACACCCATGTGGCTCGTCTGAAGTTCAAAAGGAAAAGACATATACCAAATGCCAGTGTTAAAACACAGCAATGATACTAAAAGAGTTCACAATTATCTCAATTTATCCTTTCTTCTGGCAGAGCTTCCCAGTGTGCAGCTCCATGGCAGCTTTAACATCACGAGGAAGTTATTTACAGAAGGCACTGTAGGTGGGAAAAAGAAAATTCCATCCGTTCAAAGAGCTGGCTGCTAATGCAGTTACTCTGTGTGCTAGATATCTCTGGTAGGTGTTTGTCTTCATGGCAGATCTCTGTTTAATGTTGTACTACTCCCTGCATGCACTGACTCTTTCAGCCCTGCACTTTACTGACCTTGATTATGCACCCTTTTTGTGGGTAATAAGTGCAGGCTTCAAAAAACCCCACATCATTGTACTTCTTAATTCCCTAGCCAGTTCAAGATCCCTTCTCTCACAGAAAGTGTTTGAGATTACTATGAGACTTGGGTTTGCCTGAAAAACTAATGAAGCATTTGTACCCTTGGCTTGTGGGTCTTTTATTTAATTTCAATCCTCCCTCACAGCTTGGATCATGGAGCTGGAGCCAAGGGAGCAAGTGGGCATGCCTTCAAATTGTAATTTGCCTTCAGCTGTAGCTTTTCCTGGCTCATGAATGCAGCCTCTGAGTGCCCCTGCTGAAGTTCTCCCATTCATGCTGTGTCTAACTGAGCACTTACGGCACACTGGTATAGGCACCTCTCTTTTTTTAGGAATGTCTACACTATAGTTTTGTACAGAAGCTATTACACTGGGTAACTATGGATTGTCTGAGGGGCTGGATGATGTCATATCTAAAGACACTTTTCTTCCTTCTGGTTGCAAAACTTTCATTCAGCACACTTCTTGCTCCTTCTGGTTCTTGTCATCATCGTCTCTTCCGTCATCATTGTTTTGCCTACTTATTATGGATAGGAGGCTATTACTATATTTATAAATTATGAATTTTCAAAGAAGATTTGGATATTTTTGATTTCTTCTATGGTTTACCTCATTTGCTATTTATATCATCTAATCTTTCCAATCATATGATTCTGCTTCATGTCTGATCATATGACTGGATTAGTTTACAAAACTGTGATTTTTTTCTCTTTAAACACAAGAAGGGTAGTGTGCAACATTTAGCTGTCATCTAGTGAATAAGACTTTTTCTTAACACTGTTTATTTTTTTTTCCCTTTGCCTTGCATTATTTCCCTAAGCTTTCAAGCAGAAATAGAAACAGCTGTTGAAGTGCAACTTCTCTTTCTGCATTTTTTTCTCTTTATAATTAAAGTTGGTTTGAACATTCAGTATTTACATCTGGATTTCTCTCTCTAATGTGGGATTGCATCTCAGTTGGAATGATCTCAGGTGGAAGATTTCACCTATGGAGATCTCACTCAGTATAAAACATACCTGATATGTATTAGGAGGGAGTGGTGTTAGCAGGTCTCAGTGAAATACTTTCAGATAGTAATATGCATCTTTGTAATGACTGCTTGTGAATGATTACACTGGGTTCCACAGCAGCAGAAGGCTTATCATTTTGTGCATGGGGAGCTACAGATATTATTGCATGTCTTTGTTTTGTTTATTTCGCATTTTATTTTATTTACAATCAGTTTTACTTACAAGAATGATGGAAGAGCCATTAAGCCATTAAAATTAGAAATTCCAGTGATTCTCAAAGGATTCTTCCCATTATGTGGTAGTAGTGCCTCAAAGAACAACCTCAGAAGATCCTAGGGATGGTAGCTTTAAGAGAGATTGGGAACTTCAAGCTTCACTGGATTACTGGGATAAAGCCAGTTACTAGCATTGACATCTGACCTGCCAGAAACATGTCCATCTCAAAATATTTAATATAATTTCTCACATTTGCCTTCTGAATCACCTATTTTTTCACACTGCATTCCCAATGGCATCTGTATAGAGTACCTGGGAAGGTTTAACCTATGTGCATTAGAGATGGGTGACTCCAGGCTTTTATATTTGCAGAGGAGAAAGGATTTAAAATTAGTTGCATGCATCCAGTTTCCTAGTTGCTTTTCCAATATTTATTCTCATAGCATTACCGCCTGCTATTTCAATTTACACTACCAGTTCTGGCAATTTCTGTTTCTCTGTAAAACTCCTGTAAAGCCTGGCCCATTTCTTTGCCACATAAATAGATCATTTACGAAGCAGAATGTCTACTGTGGTAGTAGCTGTTCATATTTGATTTTGTCTGAGTATCAGAGTCATACTGAGCAAGGTGGGAGGGTGAATCTACCCTGTGCATTTGTAATGGTTTGCAAATACAGTCATATTCTCTTTCATTTACCGAGCTGGCTTTTTTTTCCTTTGGTGTGGAATGCAAAAGAGAAGCTGATGTTCCCATAACACTGTGGAGCAGCAACACAAACTCAAAGATTTATGCCCTATTTCCACTAAGTCATGCAAATTGGAAAGCTTCAAAAGCCTTAGCAATCTGATGCAAATGGTAAGATTATTGTTGGAAGATGATTTCCATGTGTATACGTTGTATGCATGCCTTCAGACAACATACAGACCTCTATAAGCAAAAAAGAAGCTGGATGCATTTATTAATGACTAAAGACAGCCTTGTTTTCAAACAAGGAAGTAAAGAAATAATTTTGCCATGAACAAGCACATGTGGAGGTAAAAAGAAGAAAAGATTAATTGGTCATTTTCTGTACGATGTATCAATGGATTTTCAGAAAAGAATCAAAAGAACATATCTAAAAAACCCTGCATACAAAATAGGATTAAAACTGACTGTCATGATTTAACCCCAGCCAGCAACTAAGCACCAGCAGCTGCTCAGAAGGGGGAGAGAATCAGAACAGTAAAAGTGAGGAAACTCGTGGGTTGAGATAAAGACAGTGTAATAGGTAAAGCAAAAGCAGTGAATGCAAGTTGAGCAAAACGAGGAATTTTTTCCACTACTTCCAATGAGCAGGCAAGTGTTCATCAGGAAAGCAGGGGTCCATCATGCATAAGCGTTAGTTGAAAAAACAAAGGCCATCACTCTGAACATCCCACCTTTCCTCCTTCTCTCACCAGCTTGCTGAGCATGAAACCACATGTTGTGGGATATCCCTAGGGTCTGTTGGGGTCAGCTGTCCTGTTTGTCCCCTCCCAGCTTCTTGTGCATGCCCAGCCCACTTCCTGGTGGAGTGGAGTGAGAGGCAGGAAAGGCCTTGACTCTGTTTCAGCACTGCTCAGCAATACAAAGGCTTCTGTGTCATCCACATTTTCCAGCACAAATATAAAACAGCCCCATACCAGCTACTGTGAAAAAAAAGTCGTTCTATCACAGCTAAAACCAGCACAAGGGCCTAGAAATTAATATTCAAAATACATTTTATTGCTGAGGGAGCTGGGGTTCTTTACTCTGGAGAAGGCTCAGAGCAGACCTTTTTACTCTCTACTGGTGAGTGATGCCTTCAGTGCAGATATGTCAGGGTGCCGCTGCAGTGTGAGCTGCAGGCTGAGCTCTGGGGGCCTGAGACAAGAGGCCATGAACTCCCAAGCCTTTGCATAACAAAGGGACTGGGGACCTGTGGCCTGACCAGGTGACCAGGCAATGGGAGACACAGCAGGAGCTGTATAAAACCCCAGAGATCCTTTTTTTCCGTTGATCCTGATCTTGTTTCTTGCTCTAACAGACCCCACACTGTTATTCTTTTCCCTGGCCCATGTAATGTCTTGCATATAGCTGTTTAGAACTCCAGCTGTCCACACAGAGTGGATACATACAGTGCAATCCTTACTTTATTGTAAGAATATTGTAAAATTAGCAAAAAGCATAACTACATTGCATCACTGCTCATTCTACAACTGTGTTTTTATTCTGGCTTTATAGTCAAGACTAAAGGGCACCTAGAAAGAAGATTGCTTTTTAAGTAGGGTCATCTGTAGAATCAAGGAAAAAGAAGTGTGTTTTGGAAAGCTACTCACTGATTCACAAAGAAAGGGGACGAGACCATCGGAGGGGTATGCAGATGCAAATCAGAAAAAGGTAATTTAAGAAGACTTCAAGAGGAAGCTTCACTGTGCTTAGAGGCTTTGGTCACACCAAGTAAAACAGAACTACCTTGTGGAATCAAAAACTACTGTGTGACTGTATGTATAATTTCATTGTTAGCACAATGACTAACTGGCAACATTTAGAATGAAATAGAATTATTTCAGAAATTCCATAGTTTTGCTTCTCTCTCCTTTGGAAAGGAGAGTGTTTAAGCAGATGAATATGAACTGCAGCATAGTGGCACATGTGACTTCAGGGTTAGAAACTTGCCCCAGCCTCTTTTAGTTTCTTTTTTGGATGTAATCACAGGCCTCAGAAAGGGAACGGAGCATGGATAATCCTGTGACAGCATTGCTGTACTGAGAAATGGATAGTAAAAAGTGTAGTCATTCAAGATAAAGTGTTGATTAAAGATCTGATTCCAAGCTTATTCTGCATTTTCAGCACTCCTATGAAATTCCTTGGGGGCTTTAGAGGTGCCTTCTATACAGTCCCTAGGGGGAACAAACAGCTGCTTTCCCTTATAGTGCATCACTTTTAAAAACTAATGGGATTTGCTAACAGGAGGAGCATAATTTGCACCTGTCTGTGCCATCTTCAGAGCATCTGGTCAATTTACACCAAATTACATCAATATTCAAAAACTATGAATATTGATGTAATATTACACTTTGAAATTGGTCCATTCATTATTTATAGTGGATGTTCCTGTGTGCCAGTTTCTTTATGGACTGGCTGTATGGAGGTTTACTTGTTTCTGTTGACCAACAGTAGTGTGGGAATTCTGGGTTTTGCTACAAATGTGCATGAAGAACACACTTTTGCACTGAAAAAAAGCTGCTGATAAATGAATGAAATGAAAATTCTGGTCCTAAATTCTTTTTGTGCATACAATTTTTAACTGGGATACAAAATAGTCTTGAAATATTTTATGAAGTTTCACAAACATTTCAATAGCTTGTCTTCAATTTCTCACAATTTTGCCAGTTTCTGAGTATTTGGAATGAAACCTTCCATCTGAGAGACTTGTCTTAGCCTAAATTTCACTGGAAATCATCAGTAAACAGTGCATGGCCATTTTCTAGTACAAGGCTGAAGAAAACTGCATTTTCATTTCAAGTTAAAAACAAGTAGAAGAATTGCAGTGGTGTTGCTGTCAAGCTGAAGTAACTCAATATGGAAAAGGTTACTTGACATTTGGCACAGAGCAGGACTGCAGTTTGAGTGTGCCATTTACCAGCAAGTATCTGTGAAACCTACTGGCATAAATTCAATCTGTAGGGCAGATCAATATGCTGGAGGAAAAGTCAGTGATATGTTCTATGAAGTGTGTATTATGTCCAAGAGCAGAGGCTGTGTCATGGATGAGTTGCCAATCATTTCTTCAATGCTCTTGAACATCAGGAGTATGTCTAATGATTCTTTGATTTTTGTTTGGTTTATTTTTTTAAATCAGAAGACACGTTCATCACTAAGACAGCAAAGGCAAGTGCTGAAAAGTTAGGAAATGATAGGGTTTGTGTTTATTTGCAGCCTTAACCAAATACATAGATATTAGGAGACTATTTAGTTTTGTGTGCTTACAGTGTTTTGTTTTGGTGGGATATTTCTTTCATTCAGTGTTCCTGGTAAGCCTGGTGAATCATCAAGGTGATTCAGAGCCCTAACACACAGAATCACTACTAAACTTAGAAGATATGTAGTGACAAGACAGGGCACGGGAAGAGTACTTTATGCTGATTGCCTTAGAACTATAGTATGATTTTAGGCAAGTCAATGAAACCATGTTTTTTCAGTTGTGATCCCTGAGAGTATCTAGGCTCTCAATCAAAGACAAGCCTGGGTTTGCACTGAGGCCCACAGAGATCCATGAGATCTTCTTCAAAGCACACTTCTGACTTCCTGGAAATTTCACAGACAAAACTGCAAACAATGAACTTAAGTCTTGACTTACTCTGTAGCTGATTGCCTAGGTGCTTGTCCACTTTGAGCCAAGAGTAGGAAACAACGCACTGAAGGATGGAGCCCCTCAGAGGTGTCTTGTCTTAAGTCAGATTATTCAGTGGATGAGTGTATTGAAATGTACTTCCAGTAGGAGACTGGCTCTGGCATTTCCCAAATCACCAGGCCTTAATTTTGCAACTCTTGAATTTTATGAGCATTGTGAAACTGAGAAATAGTGTGGGGCTTTATAATTCAAAGGAAAAATATATTCAAGTGAATAATTTTATAATCATTTGCATTTTATAGAACAAGGGCTTTTCCTAGGTTTTTTGCAGGTTTGTTGGGGTTTCTTTTGCAAAAAGTAGAAGAATGATTACTTTATTTTCTTTCATCCTTTACTTGTTTTCTCATTTAAGTTTGAACACCATGTGGGATCTCCTTTTTTCCATTTATTTGGTGCCATTCACAGTTGGTTGTTCTGATCCTTTCTCCATCCAAAACTTTCAACTACTCAACAGCTGTAGTATTCATTTTCCAATTGAGATATCACAGCTTCTGCTCTGCAGTGTCAAACAATGTCATTGCAGAAGAATAACAAGAGAAGGCCAGTGAAGAGAAGGTGAAAATAGTGAAGAGGAGACAGGAAGATGAGGCAACTGGTGTCTGTCACAGACTGGGTCCTTCTCAGTGTGCCTGGAAACTCATGAAACAGTGCCAGGCAGTGAAGTACTGCAGTCTTAGGCAGTCCTCCCATTTCCCTAATGATTGTTGACTCTGTGAAAATAAAGACTGGCCTTCCTACCTGCTGACCTTGTCTCCCTTTGTGTGAACAATTGATTTGTTGCTTGTTATTTATCTGCATTTCAACTGATTCTCAAATTGCTTTGAATTTTTTCCACTGCTAGTTACAAAGTCTATGTACTGCAGCATAAGGTGAAATTTCATCTTTGGCAGTGACTTGGAGACTTTCAGTAGTTCTCCTCAATAGCTCACTGTATAAGCACGATCATCCCATTAGGAAGAGACCTGGCAGGTTACAATAGCTGGTGTCTCTAATTCGTGCCTGCCAAGCCTGTTCACTCAGCAGCAGGTGACATTTCAATGAGAGTTTGAACAAGTCTCACCATTCGGCAGCATCTTGTTGGTTCTCTCATTATAGCAAGACCTGATTTCCTTCATTAGCTAGAAGACTTCTACTTTTAGTACAAATATCCAAGAACTGGCAATAACTTCAGACTTTCTAAACTGCCTTTCAAGCCCAACCAGAATTGGTTAGATTGTTCACTGGGAGACAAAAAAAGAAGAAATTTTAAAAATCCCCAAACAAACAAAAAACCCCTCCTCCAAGAAAACAGAATCCCTCTTCAACTAATTTAAATCCAGGACTTGCTTTTTCATTTGTGGGTTTTTATGGAGGGCTCAGGACTTTGGATAATGCTGTGAACACACTCCTGTGTAATACTGTATCCCACTTATTTCACAGCCTGAAGACCGACTTTGTGGCATTAGCCTTTTCTTAATTTTTAATGTTCTGTTCAAATTCTACTCAAATACCCATTTGCAAATACCCAGATGCTAAAGTAACTGGAAATACATAAGCTTCTCATAATATCTGATCCACAAACTTGTTACGAATAATAAAATAAACAATTTTATTGTTTTTTATTTTTATAAACTATTTATTTGAAGGCTGCCCAAAATGCTTTATTTAGCTTGTAGATTTTTTGCGTATGTATTTGGAAATTAGTGGCAAATTGTTAATAAAAAAATATAGTATTTTGAAGATACGCAATTTTAAAACTTTATTTTATTTTTGTGACCAGACTACGGTTATGCAGACATTCATAAACATGTATGTCAATAAAATTCAATACTTTTCTTTCCCAGAGTATTTAAGAATTCATTCATTCATTCATCCTTCTCCCTTTGCTTACACTGTAATGGTCCTCTGTTTACTATTAAGTTATAGAAATTTTTTAAAAGGAATTACTGGGCAGGATATATACAGCCAGAATATTGGTCTTTCCTTTTGTCATACCCATTCATATTCCTAGTAACCTGAGAAGGATGAAATTTGTCATTTGTTAGTGGTATTGCTAGTAAAGGCTACATCTTTTCTTAGTCTTCTTTGATTTATGTAGTTCCTTGCTTTGCTTCCTGAACAGAGAAAACACTGCCTTATTTTGAATTAATGATTTGAGTTTTAATTTGAATTACTTTCTGATATGATACATTAATTCTCATCACCACCTGTGGTGTCATAAGTCTTCAGAACCAATTCAGGCGAAGTTAGAGAATCTTATACCTTGCTGAGGTCTGGTGTCTTAGCATTAAATTATTGTTTTCTACTGCTTTGCAATCTGAAGGTACTTTAATTTTCCTGCTGGCAGGAAAGGATGAAGGCAGAAATGCACTAAAAGCCTTTAGTTCCTTTTAATTAAGATGCATTGGTACAGCTGAGTAAATCTGTTTCTCTCTACACACTATCCAGTTTTGGACGTATTTCTATTTCAATACTATTCACTAGTCCCCTGTAACACTGTGGTTGATGACAGCACGATGAATCCTTGCACATTGTTATTTGGTATAGCTGAAACCTATGTGGCCTACGTTTGTTCGTAAGACAGATTTCTATATAGAGGTGGTAGAGAAGTAGTCTGAAAATTGAGGAGTTAAGTTCTGTATTGTATCACAATATTGTATTTTTTCAGAACAAGTCACTCCTACTTCACCATCTTGGCATAACTTTCGATGAAAAGCTTGGAGGAACTGTAACATAAATCAGTGCATGGAGTTCAACTGAATTACAATATAAACCAAAACACTGACACTTAACATCGTCTGAATCACATTTGCTCAAATAATATATTGAAATTAGCAAAAACCTAACATGGCAAGGTTGTTACTTTATGAATATCTTACAGCACATGGGAATCTGATCTAAAATGTCTCATTATCTCTATTCATAGAATAGTTTATGAACTTGTTTATCACAGAGAATGAAGAGGTTTCTTGTAAAATTTGTCCTAATTTAGGTGAATGCTAGTGATGAAAAATTGCATTATATTTACTACAAAATCTTCGTTCTTTCCTTACAGGTTTACAAAAGCGAAAGCAGCTGGGAAAAGAAAATAAATTGACCTGCAGTATGCAAAAACCGCAATATAAACCAGTTCAAGGAACACTAAAGTTTTGCCAGATATTTAGAGTTTAAACTTCATTGTAAGATACTCCATGTAATGTTGATAGTCCCACAGTCTCAAAAGGATCTCCTGCTTTAGATTGGGTTTTGACAAGGACACAAAGAGTATGACACGCTTGTTCATATTTCCAGGGAATTATTTAAATTCTCAACAGTTCTCCAACTATTTAAAAGCACTTAATATTTTAAATAAAAATATTCAGTATGTGCCTCAGCTTTTAATTTGTGAGCATAACATACCATTTACATGAGGGAAACTTGAATTCTCCTAGAAGAAAATTGAAGATTTAGATAAATGTTAAATACTTTCAGTGCCACCTATTGGCTGATAAATTGTTTCCATTGAACATCAGCTTCGTAATGTTGGACAAAGTGAGGCAGGGATACTGACAGTAATATTTCTAACTTGTACTGAAGGTAAACCCAGATCAGGATCTAAAATCATATTTGTAGACATTATCCCATCTCAAAGAATTTAAAGTCTAACCACTTTTTTTTTTCTTTACAGAAAACAACAAATCCCATGGGATGCTTCAGACATATTATGATGGTATCAGTATTCTAAAGCATTTAGAGAGTAAATGTGGTGCTGGGAGACATAAGAAGAGGTCAGGAAGTGATTAAAACTTGCCTTTTTAGACTGAAAATGAGGTTTTATTTGTCTGAACATATGATCTAACCAGTTTAGCTACAATTAACTTCTCTGTAAAATCTAAGCCAAAGATACTCTTCACTGCATCTCAGATTCCATTTCTGGAATATACTGAATTCTGTGGCATCTCTCAGCACTTAGGCATGTATTTAACTTGCCACATTCATGATTTCATCAGGAACATGAGGAATACCATTCAATTACATGGTTAAAGGTAATCTCATGATTGTTTCTAGAGCACAATTTGCCATTCTGCATGAACGAGGCTTATATATTTTATCATTTTTAGAATGTGTATGTTTATTAACTCTCCTAATGGCGTTGAGCTTAGGATTTTAGGTAAGCTATCTAGGGGCTGTGATTATACAATGAAGGCTTATTTGTTACATACATGGTTATGAAGCTTGGTATTTCTTTGAAGAAATGATAATTGAATCTTAGTTCTAGGAATTCCACCCTTAAGCATGATTTATACTTTTTTCCTCTTTATTCTGAGGTTTTTTGTTTGCCTTCCAGATAAGTTATGTCACAGAAAGGAGATGGAATTGTGGCTCATAATTTCAAAGAACCTAACTGCTTTGAAAACTGGGCTTGATAATAGTGCCTGGTGTCAGAAAGGGACTTAGTATCCCATACAGCTCTTTGTTCACATTTGCTGACACTTTTAAAAAGAGAGTCAGCTTATTTCTTTGATAAACTAGATGTTTTAGATCAGTTGTTTGGGAAAAGAGCAGAGCTACACCTATGCCCAGAGAGTCTGACCACTGCAAACTGAGAATGGCCAGTTCTACCCTGGGAGAAGGAATTTATCTAACTAACTACAAGTTCCCAGTCTACTTAAGATGAGCCTTTCAGTTCCTTCTATAGTCAAAGACAACCTCTCCAGGCTGGCAACTTGGAGAGAAATCCTAGTTATAGGACAATGAACCAGAACAGTAAAGTATTTTGACGAGGTGCCTGTCCTGTATCAGGGACTATACAGAGAATGCAGGTGACCTTAAATTTAACAGCGAAACCTTTTAGTAGGCTGACATTTTGAAATCAATCTTACCCTTACTGTCAAACTTTCTGACTTTGAATAGGTCCTTTGTGAGCATTTCCAATTGTCCCTGTTTCTTTAAAAAAAAAAAGAAAAAAAATTGTCAGGTCTATGTTGCAAAAGTAATCTTGGGATGATGTCCCCAGCTGGTGGCAGGCAGGGCAGGACCTTTCTGGCTGAGGTGCCAGAGATCATGGAACTGGCCCTGGCTGTCGAGGTTCACCCTGCCTGGCCCATGGACACCCTCCACCATTCCTGTCCTCATAGTGCACTGACACTGTCATCAATTTGGCACTGATTTAATCCATCCTTTCAGGTCTTTTCTACTCCTGGCATTAATTTTTGCTTCTCCTTTCCCCTTATGCCCTTTCTGAATCAGACTGCCCTTTTTTGGCACTGAAATGCAGCTAAGCAGCCTGAAGGCTATGAACTTTTGGCCACAGACTCAGAAGCCGTGACAGAGGCTGAGTCAACAAAATGACTCAAGGCCTGAAACACATTAGAAAAAAGAAAAAACCCTGTCCCATAGGATCTGAATTAAAAGGATTTTAACAAATGACAACAAATCCTTTGCCAAAGCGGAAAAATCCCAGGATGGGGGCAGTGGTTTTTCAGGCTAACATGGTGAAAATAACATGAGCTCTAGTGCTAAACTATATCCATTGGTGAGGGAAGAATACAAACATGCAATATTTATTTAATGACAGAAAAAATGTCTGACTCTGAAGCCCAGCTTACTACACTCATCGTACTTTAATTCCCGTATCCAAACCTGATACTATATAGGCTGAACCAGAAATGACCCTTAGTTGTAGATGATTATTTCCTGGCTCGGGGCAAAATCATATAAGGACATCTAATCTTGCCAAATATGAGGACTAGAAAATAAGTATGGAAACTCATTTGCAATACTTCTGATGTTAGAAGCTTTTGCTTACATGAGTCACAAGATTTTGGTACTGTCATATCCAAAACAAAATTTGAATTTTAACTAGTGCTCTGGATAAAACCAAATGCGGACTTGGAATGCTATTTTTTAGCAGAAAAAAGCCATTCATAATTTACAGAGCTTTTTTTGATAAATGTTTTGATTATGAATAGATTAATTTATTCAGCTTAATCAGTCTCTAATTTCCAAAACAGGAAAATTTTTCATATTAAATTTTTGAGCACGTATATATATGTAAATAAATCTAGTTGGCGAGTTGCCTATGGCATCATCCTCATTTGGGTACTTCCCTTTTCCAAACAAACAAAAATCATGTAAGTAAGACCTACCTTTCAGGTGAGTTCTTTACCATTTTTCAGTATTTATATCATTTGACTTAGAAAGTCATTCCTCCTGTCCCATATTCAAACAATTTTTAATAATTTTCTAAGTGAAAAACATGTCATTACTATGATTAATCTCAACTGATGATAATACACTGCACAACTAAATTGTCACTCTAAAAAAAAACAACCCTTCTTTTGATGGGGTTTCTTGGGTCATGATACTTGTTCATGTATTAAGAAGTTCATAACAAATTATCTCCATATGATATTGACCATGTTCATGTCAAGGACATAGGTCTCAAGTGTGTTGATATGAAATTTCTACAAAAAATGTTTAGTTGAATCAGTCCCTTGAGAATACAGTAGCAGCATAACTTCAGCACTAATTTGCTGTCACCAAGACTGTCTAAATATATGCACTGAGTTGCTGCTTTCTTTATATAGTGGTTCTGGGCTGTCTCTCCAGAAAGTATTTAGGTGCAGTTCACTCTTTGTTAAAGATCTCTCAAACAACCAGTGTGCTTCTCGGAAATAAAGTAATAAAAATTGAGTAAAACTCCTTCATACCCACCAAACTGTTAATTCTGTGTTCTCCATGCAGTTCTTCACAAAGATTATTGCTACACAAATTAAGCTCAACTGAAGTGGAATGTCACGAGGGGAAAAGAGAAACGTGTGGGTTTATATCGTTGAAGATTCATATCTATGGAATAACCTTGTATGAATCCTATGGTTCTATGCTTTTTAGGTCCCAGTTGTGGCTCCTTTTACTAAAAACTATGATTCTCAATCACAGCCTAGTACTTGTTCTGTACACAGAACAGTTTTACAATGTCCTAGAATTGTAGAATCACTGAATGGCCTGAAAGGACCTTAAAGATTATCGAGTTACAACCCCCTTGCCATGGACAGTCTATCACTGTTTATTAATTAGAGAAAACTTTTTATTATATTTATTCTTGAATGTTTTGTAAGAGGTGAGTTGGAATTCCAAGTTTTCAGAAATTGTCAAGTGCATAAAGAGTGGACCAGACTTATCTTGAGAGGATTATTTTAGTTTGCCATTTTAAAAAAAGTAACTAGATTATGGGGTTTAGGTGAAAACGTTATAACTTTATTTCTGTTTCAAGTCATCTGAAACCAATCTCTTTGTTGACAAGTCAAAAATTTATTTGCTTAAGACATTGCAGTGTTTGTAGTCCAAAATTACGTTCCCTGGATACCCTTAATGAGATGTTGGTTTGTTAAGTGCATCCTGAAAAGAGATGAGAAAAAGAAAATTCTTATTTATCTTTCATAAAACAGCTAATAACACATTTTCATGGTATCTAAAAAATGTTTACTACAATTTTAAAAGATTATGTCAGGAAAAAATTCAAATTCATGAGAATGTTTCTGGGCAGCTTGATTGTTATGTTCCACAGCTGTGCCACTTATATTTCTGTGTACAGATTTATGATGAAGAATTTCAAAATAAGCAAGATTCCAGGCCAAGTGAATCCAATCCAATGATGCATTCTGAGAGTGGTACAGTTCCTTTAATTCTCATTTAGAAAGGCTTCTCAGTCTTCTTCCGAGTACCACCAGAGTGACTAGAGTCCCTGCTACTGCTGGGTTGCTGGGTCCCTGCTACTGTCAGGTTGCTTAGTATTTGTACCCAATGGTGTCACTAGGATAATGTACCATTTGATGTGCCCACAAGTCTGTAAAGTAGGAATTATTTGGTTATTTAAATAGTAACTTGTTTTTCTGTGAAAGATTAGTAATAATGACTGTTCTCAAGGACAAAAAAAGAAAAATCCCTGAACCCTTAAGGCGACTTAGACTGGCAGCTGGTTTTGTCATTTAACTTACAGCATCATTTCCACTGCAACAGTGTTCTTATGGGTCTTGTTTTTCTTTTATGCCTGATTCTGCACAGAAAAATGGTAATGTTTATTTTATTAATTTTTATGACACAGATTACCCATGAAAATTCTCACAAGTGATGCCTTGTTGATGGAAATATACTCTTCTTGGGTCTTTTTTGAAATATATCTTAATGTATTGATTTAGCAGCAGAAAAGGACATGAAAAGCCAGCAAAAGGAAAAGCAAGCCCTAGAAAAGAAAAAAATACATATTAAGCATGAATATAATTTCTACCTGAATACATGCATCATATTTCCAATGTTTTTCAGTGTTTTCCATATAACACTCTAACGTTGTCTTGTCATTAATTCAAAGAAACCCAATGCAAATCGCTTCAAGACAAATAGCTGTATCATTGCACACGATCAACTTCATATATCTACATTTTAGCTGCCTTGAAGTCAAATATCTCATCTAAACTTCTCAATGCTTCCCTCCACTCCATGCTCTTTTAGAGAGCAGTTCAGGCGGAATCTGAGTGAATTGACATCTGGAAGGACCTGTCTCTCTGTCTCTATTTGTGTTTGCCTCTCAGTTGAAGTTAGGTGAGATGGGGGCCTTTCCCTCACCTTCTCCTACAGTCACTTCAAGGTTATTTGAATGAAGTGAGTATAGGAGAAATTCAGGTGACCTCCACTTTTTAATAACATTTTATGGGTAAACACAGTTCTATCTTTTTCTGATATTAGTTATTATTTCCATTTTGTCATTACTGTCCTTAAAACCTCTAACCTTTTTAATATTTTCAATTGAAAAAAACCCCTTCTAATATAGTAGATGAGAACCTTATTTCATTTTAAAGGTGGAAGATATGCACAAAAGTGCTACATATTCACATTTTTATTAAATAACTGAAAATAAATAAAAATCTTTTCTTAACAAAATTATAGCGAAAAGGTAAAATTGTATTTACTGTTCTTTTTCAGCTGACAATTCAATCCCTTGTTGACTAAATTCCTCTACCTAAATAGATCCACAATGACATATTTGGGAGCCAGTCTTTTATCATCCACAACGATGGAGCTTTCACTGTTAAAGCTGTGATAATTAGTGAAGTACAGCTTGACTCTTTTCAAATTTTGCAATGTCTTGTAAAATAAAAGAAGATTTATTTTATATTTATGCTTATGCTTTGTAATTATTTAGTCAACCAAACCAAAATTTTGCAAATAAAAAACATTTGTCATTTCATTATTCATTGTTTGAGGCTGAAAAAGAATTTGATTACCATGACTGAGTAATGGATATTAGCTACAGTGGTAATCAAAATAAACACAGCATTTATATAGCATCTTTTCATAGTCTTTTTCCAAATTATAAAATACCTGTAAAAACTGCACAGGAATAAAGTGCTAAGGTTAAACAAACAAGCCTTTAATGATCAGCAATGGTGAAGTCAAGAGGTTTCATCCAGATATATGTCTCAAAGAGTGTGGGACCTCTTTAACTTAAAAGGCTAAACATTAGGTTATGTCAATGTTTAATATTTCTTGTCTCGGTTCTCTAGGGTCCCTAATTTTTTTTTTTAATATAGGTTTAAAAGCTTAACTTGTTCACTCCCACTCCACATGGTGCTTTACAGAATCCTTTCACATACTCATGAGATGCTTTCCAGTGGTGTGTGATTAGTGTTAAAGTGTACTTGGCCTTGTACACAGACATGAAAGACACAGTTACATCAGTCTGCAACTTTGCATTAGAAACAGCTGGATTACTTATGATGGCATTTATTACACTAGTTTCAGGTGTCCAGGTTTTTTCTCTTTTTCTTTCTTTTTTCTGTTTTTATTTCTGATTAAATTGCAATGTCAAGATGCCTCATTTAGGAATTCCATTGAAATGATCAAATAAAATTTTTTCTATTTCCAAAACTTGTGTAAGAAGCTTGTGTATTTCATGCATTTTTAAATAATGAGTGAAAGGATTGCAATAAAGTTATTTGTTTTTATTACCCAGAAACACATTTTCGGATATTCTGTAAATGTTCTGTAACAGCCTCTTCCAGTACTGTTTGAAACAGATAAAAGGTTTCTTCCATTATAGATGAGATCATGAATCCATTGCAGAAAGTGGGAATGTTGTGACCTTCACTTGGGCAGGCTTTTCAAAACAGGTTGTTGAATTTTTTGTCTCAAATGAAACATCAGATACCAAGTAACTATGCTATAGAAGTAAAATTCTATGCAGGCTGAATCTTAATTGAGGGAGCTGAGTAAGGTTTAATTCCAGAAAACTGGAGGATGCATAGGGAATTTTTCGAATATTCAAAATTCCAAGTACCAATGATTTGAAAATTTGTGGTACTTGAAGGATATCATGAAACTGTACTTATATTGCTTGTTTTGTACGACATGGTTATGACTATGGAGAAATACCTTTCATTTAGTCTTGTTTTCATGTTAGCAGTATCTCTTTTCTTGCTAAGTTTAGTGAAGTGTATAAACATTTTTCGTATATGAAGCTGAAACACTCATTTCTATAAGACTCTACTATATAGCCTGTGATACATATAACCCTTGTTAGAACAATCTAGGTAATTGCAGTCTTTTGCTGAATTTATGTAAACAAGCACGCTGCACAGAATTAGAAGAGAGACTCTTCAGGAAAGCCATTATTGTTTCCAATATTTCTTTTGGCCCTTTTCCATTTCAGGAGTGGCATTATCTTGGACTTAATCTCACTGACCCAGGGATTTAAATCCGGTGGACTTTAAGGCATAAAAAATTCTAGGGAGAGGCAGTGTCTTCAACATACCAATGTAAAATAAAGGACAAGATTCCATGGTTTTTTCACTGTGAAACTGAATCAGCCATTAAACAAAAAAAAAGGGCCTATGTCTTCTGAGCTAGGTACATTCAAATATAGCTGTTTTCACTGGTCTAGTTTATGGGAACTAGGTAAAATGGTAAATGTCAATTTATTTCCCCCAAATGATTTAAGGAATAGTCTACTTGTTTTCCTGTACTCAAACACCTCCAGAGAATAGATAGTAATACATTATTGATACTTGGTAAATTCCAGAACACTTTAAAATGCGTCAATCATTGCAATTTGTGAAAACATTTTCTGTGTGTTTGGACACCTCTGTGTAAACTTAATAGTGTAAACCATTCATTTCTTTATGGGGTTGCTGTTAATTTGTATTTTCACTTTAATCCCAGAAAGGCAGAAAAAAAAAGGTTTTTGGTTTTTTGAAGAACTTAGAGCAGTGGCAGATTATTTGTAATTTGAAAGAAGAAGAGCTGGACGGAAAGTAAAGTGTTGCCCTTACTTTCCTGATTCTAGTTTAGGGTTGGGTGGGGAGGAGTTGGGGGATGTTGTGACATTCAAAATGAAAATATGTACCTTCTTGCAGTAAGGTGTTATGCTACACTGGACTCTTTGTAAAAGTGTAATTAAGGAGGAATTTGAAGAAGAAGAAATTTCTCAAGCTGGTTCTCAATGCAAATAATTGAGGAAGATAATGCAAAGGTCTCCAAGAATGTAGATCTAGCTTTGTGCTCTCGATGATTCTAGGTGTACTTGGTCCTGTTGGTGTATTTGAGGAAATATTTGTCAGAAGTCACACTATGCTAGGTTTAACATCAGGACATTTTGCAGTGTTGTGACTGAATCTTAAATAAGTTTAAAAAATAAAAAATTTGGCTTGTGCTATATCTTGCCTACTGTACACTACTATTGCACACATTCTGAAGAAAGTATCTTCAGAAAGTATCTTCATAATTGGCAGATCTTTCCATCATTTTGACTGCTTAATGAAATATTTTTCTCAAATTCCCACAAGTAAATAATGATCCCTGTGATGCACACCCACACATGTACTTTTGTCGTGGATATTAGATGGTAGTACAGAATTCGTGGTTTGTCTGTCACAGTCCTTTCAATACAGCATTTCTTCCATGAAGGATCTATTAATCAGACTAATTCAACTCTGCCCATTCCTGCTGTCCAAAACATTATAACTGCCCTTGACAGAGGTGTGTGTTCTAATGCCAAGACTTTGTCATCCTCATTTTCTGTTCTGTAATTGAAACCTGACATGCTTTACATGCCTTAAGTGCCATTAACTCTTGTTTTAATTCTAGGTAATGATTGGGTCATTCAAGGTAAATCTTTTTACAAGGCAGATTATTTTAAAATAAATTTAAATATAATACACAGTATCTTTCCAAAACACTTGGGATTAATGAAGTGTCTTAGCAGCCTAATTTCCAGTTTTAGTTATTTGACCTCTATATTAAATATCATGACATCTGCAGAAATTTCTGTGTCTGGGCCATGAGTACACCAAGGTACTGAAAGCACCCTGGCAAATCTCCCCTGAGGCCTTTACCAGTGCATCCTCTACTCTCTGGCTTGGGGGCTGCATCAATCTCAGACTCTAGCCCTTCTTGGTGCTTCCTGGGTTACGATGTGAGTTTGGTGCCCGTGGCCCCTCCATTCAGGCAGAGATTTGTAAATGGGTCTCTTATGTGCTGCGTGGTGGCTCTGACCTCTGAGGTATTGGAGTGAGACTTTCCTTTTCATCTCGAAAAAGATGTACCTACCCTCTGAAGAGGGTTTGCAGTTCAGAGCCCTGCAAGGGGGATGCAAATCTAAGGGATAGTTGTGAAGGCTCAAGTCTCTTCTGAAGTGGTTTCTTTTCAGTCTAGTATATTTTGAGACTGTTTAGCAACTAATATTTTAGCTTGTTCTATTTCCCTAGAAGTCTCTTTCTGAACCATCCAGCATTCAGCATACTCTTCCGATGAGTAAGAGGTGGAAATTGATTTCCATCCTGCCTAACAGTGTGGGTATCCCCCCACCACTACGTGCCCTAAAAGCTGCCAGCAGAAGTGGGTGGAGAGGTGTCTTTTTCTTGTGTAGCATTAAGCAAAATAGGAAAAATTGAATCTGTTGCATATAAACTACTAAAATAATCTGATGTGGTAAATTAACCTGAATGCTAAATACTGCATTAAACAGCTTTCCATTGAGAAAGAAAGTCTGCGAATCAGATGTATAATTTCCAAGCTTAAGCTCTTCTCATTATCCTGCAGCTTCTTTTTTTGTTGCAATATTATTTCACACTAAGCCATGAAAATATTAAGAATTGTGCATTGTTCTTACAGAAATCTTTCCCAAAGCCTAACAGTACTAGAGGAAGTTGAGAACTGTGCATGCCTACTTCTTGCCCGTAAAGATTAAATAATCAGGGCCATTATTCAGGTTTATCTTCTCTTCATTCCGAACACTGGTCATTTAGCAGTATTTACAAACATCATGACTTGTGTGCCAAGTAAGGATCTATAACTGTCACTGAATTGAACTGCTTTTGCTGTGCTTCTACCTATATTGGATCACATTCAGAAAAGTAGAGGCAATGACTTACACTGTTCATAGAGGGACTTAAAATACAAATACATTTGGCTATTTGCTGACCCTCCAGAAGAACACTGTAATGGTGAAGAGGAATTAACAGAGGAAAATCCCTCAGCAAAGTGAAAGCTAGAAATGAGTGCTTTTCTATCACCAAAACCCTGGACATGCTATTGTCCAGGACAGGAGGTTAGCTTATAAAATGGTTCCTCGAAGAAAATAGGTACTTTCATCACCAATAATGCCTATGGATTTTTTTTTCTCTCTCTTCTTACTAGCAAGGGAAAATCCTACATCAGAATTTGCTACCCAAATTTGTCCTAGTGTGAAGTGACTTCATACTGCATGACAAGCAGGTATAAGAGCAGCCCCCGGAGAAAACTTGTTCTCAAAATGCTACATAAATTTTCTAAGACATCTTTGTTCTCGTGGCCACAAAGATGGCAGTTAACCATGACCAGGCTACAAAATATTAAAGAATTTGTAGACCTGGAACTGAATGTCAGGAGAATACTATGGATTCAAATACTGGTATCATTAATCTAATTTCTATAATGCTGATACCTTTAGCCTTAAAAAAGAAAAGAACTGTTGTTTGTATATTTGCAGTATTTTGATCCTGGATTACAGTGGGGGAAAAAAAGCAAGAAACAGTTGTTTTCCAATATAAGAATATCAAAAAGTCATGTTTAAAATAAGCTCTAGTTCTTCATACCCTGGAATAGGCATCACTGTCTTGTACAAAGTTAACATTAGTTCTGAAGTTTGTTTTTTAAATGTGCCTACAAAATTAGCCAGAAATTTGACAGCTGTGTGCATACAAAATCAAGTGAAGTTCTATTATATAGGGTAGTTGCTTCAGGCAAGCCTTGACATATTTTTTTTCTATGCCTAGCAGCATTTCATCAGAATTATATGTTATGATATAATTGTATCTATTTATGTTATGTACCTATAAAATTTTCACATTGTAGAAGGTTTTTTTCGTGAATATAATCAAAATAAGTCAAGAAATAGTCCTTTCCCAAGAAATGAAAAAGGTGTCCTGGGGATTCAGAGCTGTCCAAATTTTGGAAAGTTATTATTAACTATAGCCTTTTCTCCAAAGTGGAACATCATTCCCATCAAATAACCTAGGTATGTTCATCTGAATGTGCTTTACTAAGAAAAAATAATGGCTTATTATCATGTCTTCTGGTCTCCAGCAACATATGAGATTATACAACCACTAAAAGGGATCACATGAGTTTCTAAATTTTCTTCTATCTCTTAAATGACATAGAGTAAAATAAAGTCTTATGTGAGGCAGAATAAATTTAGGGTTATATGGGTTACATTGTGTGGATGACAGCTTACAGGTGATGGCAAAGTGCACCCACATTTGAATGCACCTGTATCCATTAAAGTGCGCTGAAAAAATGCTTATTTAGGAACAATATGACACTTATACCACATAGTTTGTTGGTTTAATGTGATATATTGCAGGTATATATTGTTTACTTCAAGACACAAGCAAGGACTGTGTTGTTCCTTTGTGTCACAGGGAGCACACTTTTATGCAGGACCCTTGAAAATCGTCTACTGTAATCTGTCCCCAAGCAAGATTTTATGTGGCTGTGTTGCTACTGCCCCAGTTTGAACATGGCTGGAACATTTCCCAGATGAGAGGGAAAGAATGTCATAGCCAGAATTACGATCTGCCTAGCAGACACAAAAATAATTGCACACAAGTGTATACATATGAGGCCTTTACTAGGTCCAGATTTTGTCTCACTTATTTATATAAATGCCAGATCTATGGCCAGGCAGTGCTGGTGTCTGCTGGGTATTCCCCCCATCCCACTTAAAGTGCCATCTGCTGTTTCATATATCTGCCAAGTGTATGGATTAAGTCTGCTGTTTCCCATTTATGTCACGTTATTAATAATGGTAATGAATGTTTGCTAAATGATAGTTGCACAGACTGTAGCTGTAAAATTCATGGTCACACATTCTTGTCCTTTCCTTATTTGTCTTATGAGTGCCAGAACTCTGGACATACTTTTCAATTCTCAAATATTTGTTTCTCCTAATGATGCCTTCTAATGTCCCAACATATCATAGTGCTTTACAAAATATTACTCCCTGATTCTGTGAACTGACTATATGTACATATCCATGCATTTTCAACTTATGCAGACAGTGAGTACAGAAATATAACAAGCTTTAAATGCAGAAAGGAAGAATCTGGTAGAATCCCATGTTTCACACATAATTTTGAAGAAGCCCATCTTTTCACAATCCCAACAGTAAAGACAGAAAAAAAAGAGACCTTCTCCATACCTGTCTTGATATCAAATTTATTAACCCATTGTGATAAACAGTGCGCAGCGTATTTTGGTATTTTAAAACATGATAAAAAGCGATTAATTTATTTTTAAAAGCCTCACATAAGGATATTTTTTCCCCTTTCAATAGAACTTCCTTTCAAGTGCCTGAGCTCTGAAGACTCTTACATCTATAACATAAATGAAGGAAATTTCAAAGGGACATCCCATGTGTAATTTTTATGGTATGTAATTCAATTTCACTGTAACTGTGGAAACTTATGATGGTTGAATGACATACACTTCACGTATTTATTGTGATTATTTTTCCACTGAAATCTGGTATCAGACTTCTGTAGTGGGACGGTCCAGAGAAATCAGAAGTAATCATGTCTTTTCCATCAGAACTGTCTTTCCCAGTCTTCCCAAGTGTGTATAAAGAGCCACTTAATCACTAACTCTAATATGTTTGTTGGCAATTTCATTTTCGTTTCACCTTGAGAACTGTAGTGAGGTCAACCTGCTTGAGTACAATTTTACACTCTGCTATAATAACTTGAATATTTTTAAGCCTACATACATATGAGGTCAGTGCAAACTGTAAATATGTCTGTCGTTGGACCAATACTCTTGATTTTGTCCTTGTTTTCTGACAGTTCTAGTAGCTTGTAATAAACTTTTGGATAGGATTTAGTGGCTAAAGCGGACTTAACTTGTAGCAGTTGAGGTGGACATGACACACACAAGTTCTATTATCGAGTGTAGGCAAAAGCTCTATTCTAAAAAGCCAGTGTCATATATACACCTTTGTATGTTTATCATTCATGTTACTCATCTATTGATTGTTTAACTACTACAATAGATTCATTGGTTATTTTAACTACACCATACTATTATTAGTTATCTGCAATGTAGGCATTCTAAGTATTTAAGAAAACACCAGCTGCGGCTGTGTTGCTGTTTTCTCCTTCTATTGTTTTGAATTTCTTGCTTCTCTTGATTAAGTTTCTCACGGGTAGACACGGATTGTGCTGAGATCGATGTCAGACTCAGACTCAAGCAGGCTTGCTGACCTGCTGTTAATCCCCACATTAACTAAGACCAGGTCTCTAAAATCAAAACTACAGGAATGAAAAATGGTGGTCAAGTTCTTCTTAGCCTTGGAGGTGTCACAGGTCCATGAAAGATTTTGTTTTCACATGCAGGACTTCGAAGTATTCAGGAAATTATTGGCAAGATATCCAGCCATTAAGGGTTCTCCACAGTTTTGCCTAGTGAGCTTTAATCTAGTAGCTGTTCCCAGGGCAAGCCTTAGGCACTTCCACATAGAATCATAGAATTGTCCGAGTTGAAAAAGACCTTAAATATCATCCTCAACTTCTCTGTACAACCTGTTCCATTGTCTCACCATGCTTACAGTAAAGATTTTTTTTCTAACATTTAATCTAAATCTCTCCTCTTTTAGTTTAAAACTGTTTCCTCTTGTCCTATCACCTTGGGATCTGCTCTGGTAAAATGGCATGAGAGGACACCACACAGATGGAGGGATATGCATTTGGCTAGACTATCTGAATTCACATTCCTCTTTTGACCTCATTGTGAATTGCCCTATTTGCCTGGAAACTACCTGTGAAAGATGGGCTTTTGTTGAAAGCAAAGAGAAAATGCTGAATTTTACTGGTCAGTCTGGTTTCAGAGCTACATGTATCAAAAAAAATACTGAAAAATATCACCATATCCCAAAAGAGGAAACACACGGGGCTAAATATCATGATAATCTTCCTCCTGCCCTTTGCCCTGTGTGCCTGTCTTTTCAAGGCAGCACACCGTGGCATCAGGTGGAGGAGTGAATGAACATCACCACAAAGCAACCATGAGACAAACAGCATTGGTGTGAAAGCCACAGAAGTTTACCTCTCACCATCTAAAAACTGGGCTGAAAATGTGAGACCCCTGCTGCCCTTGATGAAAGGTTACACTTTTTACCCCCAGGAGGGTGCTGCAAAATAACAAGAATTTTTTCCATGTGTTTGAGGGATAGAATGAGGGTCGGTGACTTGTGTTTGATTTTCTTGTCGAGCAGTGCTCAGTGACAGCTATTGATGATTGCATGCTGCTAGGTCCCCTTTCACTCTATGTCTGCTTTAAACTTTTTCTTAAGGCACCTGGAATCCCTTTGGGATCTACCGGGGAGAATAAATGCCTAATTTTGGACTCCAAATCACACTTCGAATCTGGCATTCTTCCTTTTTTTTTCTCATAAGGATGCTTAAAAAACTTACACAATGCCCTGACTCTCCTTTTCTTTTTTTTTTTTTAACCAATGGAAACAATATAAATGAGTAGTTAAAATTACAAGAAAGCAAAATAATAAAGGTGGTCTAGCTTTTGTCTGTCTGTTTCTCTACACACGAAGCACACAAATATTTTTGGGTGTTGTTTTTCAGTGTACAACTTCTTTCAGACACCTAAAGATTAATATAAAATTACTTAGTGTCCAAAGAAAAAAAAAATTATACATATGTCAGACTTAATTCTGAACCTTTAAGATAGCTAAAAAATAATATAAAATTGCTCTGTGTCCAAAAAAAAAGAGAAGCCTATACACATATCATACTTAATTCAGAATATTTAAAAAGCATTAAATATTCAGATTTGGAACATGGGTCTTGTTTTCTTATTTTGGATAATGACAATGCTATCCTTCTAAATGTGATTCTCTTTGTGTAATATACATATATATACATAAATCACAGAACGGTGATTTCTAAAGTAAACAGCAACACATTCTACTTTTTACTGCTCTCCATTTGAAAATTATATTGACTTGCTAACTGAGTGTCTTCTGCATAAGGTTTTAAAATTAGAAGTGAGCTCAAACATTTGAAACTGCTCAGACTTGGATCTTAACTCATGTCTATTTCATATAGTTCATTTCACTGGAAATTATTAGTTTGTTAAAAGTATGTTTTTCAAATCCTCTCAATTATTCCAATTGTTCAGATTCAGTTATTTATTATAAGAATGTCTATAGTGAGTGCATTGAATAGAGCATAAAGCCATTTTTACTTTTGCATATGAATATAGCTCTTGTTTCTACAATTTATGTATTCTACTTAATTTGAAAGGTATAATAGGAAGGATAATTTGGTTGTCTCATTTGTCACCATTATAGTCATCTTAAACAATAGTTAATTTATGCTGTGTATTTCTAGAGTAAAAAAAAGAGATAAACTATGCAAGATGACTGTATAATCATATTCAAGGATATTGGTAATGTAAATACTTCAGCATGAAAGTCTTAATTAGCTTTCAAACAGGCACACAAGGAGAGGAAGATGGTGAAGACAGCTGTAACCAGTTCTCAAAAGAGAGAAAAATGAAAAAGAAGACAACCATGCTCTAATTTAGTTTGAAAAGGGAAGAGAATTTTTCAATTGTATCGTGTCCATAGAGAGCTATTTCACAACATAGTTACAGAATTACATATACTCAGACTTGCTAGATATATCAGTGCCCGTGTTCTTTTACTCATTTTTGATAGCTAGGATCTGACAGCAGTAGTCTCCATACTAAGACTCTTCCTTTGACTGCAGGTTTTCTTAATCTCCTTGTATGATCTCTGATGTAGGCCCAATGCATGTAAAAATGTCATCCACATGTTTTTAAGTTTTCCTTACAAAATTAATACTACAAAACCAACTAATTCTATTTAATAGATTCTTAAAAATAAAAATAGCTCCCAGCCCATCTTATAACTTTATTTTTACAAAAGCATCATCATCCTTCAAATACATTTGTAAGAGCATTTCTCATAGAGAAGGAAAGTGGTAGATGTGGCAGTTGCTGTATGGGTGGTGAAGCAGAAGTTACAGGCTTTCATGCTATCTTCATCTGGTCAATTTTAAAATGGCAAATACTATTGAACATGTTTTCCATCAAAATTGAGCAGCTGTGAAGCAATGAATACAGAAAGGCACACCTGCTATGTTTTTCATCACCTGACTTGGTTCTTGGCTCCCACCTGGAACTGTGGCACGAATTCTTGACCCTGAAAGCAAGTCACGCTTACTGCTATTGTGGGCACTATCCACCAGACAAATCTATCCGTGCATATGGTCCTAACAAGCTGGTGTCTAAAAGCAGCAACCCAGAAAGAAAAGCACAGGTCATTTAACTCATCAGATATAGCTTTCACAGTCACTTATTAGGGTAGAATATTCTCACAAATTATTTCAGTGTCTCTACCGGTGTATCTCTTCTACTTGCCTTTCTCTTTTAATTTCCTCTTCTCAGCATCAGTTTGATAAATGTTTGGTAGGTCCCTTCTTTGCCAATGAGTCATTTACTGCAGAATTACTCTGCTTCTGTTTGCTTTCAACTGGGCTCCACTCCAGATACATGGAAATATGTTCCTTTGATTCAATAATGATTTGTTTTTCTGGATATCTTATTTGAACTATTGGCCATTTGTTTTCTCCTGATTTCCAGATAAATCTACCTCATAACTAAGGTAACCAGCAAGAATTTATCAAGCCTAACAGTGAGACAATAAGGCTCAGCGTACTAAAACAGAAGCAGATGCGACTTTTGCAGTGCTCACACTTTGCTGGCACGCTGGCTGATTGTGGTCTGACTCTGCTCTATTCCAAATTCCCGTTGCCAGCCCAGAAAATACCAAGCGTGTTTCACCTCCTTATCAGTTGCAGAGTAGATGAAATACAGTCTGTATATCTAGTTTTGTGAATGAATTCCACAGGTTCAGGACTAAAGTTCACAGAAGACCCTTAGGAGTTTTAGGGTAAGACATAATACCATTCAGTGTAAACCTTTCTTTGATGAATTCTTCTTACATATGGAAAATTTATACCAGGATTCATAATTTATTGCACAGGAAATGATTAAAAAATATTGCCACAGTCTTCAAAGGGTTTCAAAGAGGCCACAAAGATCCATCTTATTTATTAATCATGGTCATTGGTTTAACATCCTAGTTTCCTTTTTCTAGGCCTTTCCCAGCCTTCAGAATTTTGAAATTAAATGTCCCTAATCAGTTTAAAGCTCATATTGTTGTCTTAGCCTGAAAAATGGTAGTTTTAATTTTTTTTAAATGACTAAGCTTTAATTTTTAGCACAACATAGAGTATGTAGCACTTGCTTTAAGAAAGATAATGGCAGGAATCCATTGTTGGATCCAGTAACATTTTGTTTCAGAATACCAGTACACCTTTCAAATTAATATCCAAATTCTGTACTTATCCACTTAACGCATGTTGCTTTAATTTCCAAGTTGGTTTTAGTTAGAAAAACCTTGATTTTTTCTGGAGAAAATTAAGCTAGAATTACTTCTCATGTTTTAATTTACTATCTTTCCTTTTTTTCTTGCATAATATGTTTGAATGATATAAACAACTCAAGGAAATAAATAAGAAGCCCAAGAATGTGATTTATGCTGACAATTTTCTTCCTGAAACAGACAGAAGAAAGGATGGTGCTAAGCAACCTGGTTCATTATCCTCTTCAATTCTTTTTGTTTTTCGTTGTACCATCTTTTGGCTCTCCCTCAGCAGCTCCAGCTTCCAGGTGACTTTTGCAATTGCAGATAGCTCTGGTGTTTATGTAGCTCTTTATTTGTGCATATCAGATAGAGAAACAGATAAAATGCAGCAAGGGTTAGTCCCTGTTCCCTCTGTTTCTGACTTATCTGTATATCCTATTAAAAAATCATGATACAAAGCTGACTGAATCACAGCAAATGGCGCAGGGTTTATAAAATCAGAAGCATATTTTCTGCATTAATTCATGCAAATGATTCATGACAGAAAGTGAAACTAAATAGTTTGACTTTCCCTTCTTCGAATGGTTTTTTTGCCCTTTCCATAAAATGCTTTAGCATCTTTTACTTTAATTTTAGATCTACTCTCAGATACAGGAACATACCTACACTGTGGCTCTGCTCCAGGACTGAATATGACCTTCACAACTGCTCCCCACTCTTGCAGTTCTTCCTCACTCTCTGCTTTGGAAGGAATCCTAGGTAGATGGGCTGGAAGTCAGTATCAGTGCCTGCCAAAAAGCTCCCCGACTGGAGCAATCAGAAGACCAGGACAGGGCAACACACTGTGAGGCATGGCTGTCCGTGCAAGCATTGCCACCATCTTTCATTGATCAGATACATTCCATACAGACTTTGCTCTTGCCCCTTGCCTGTTCTCCATACTGTACTGACATTGTGATTTCTTTCCTGTGGAATAGAACCCATGTGAAAATAGACATGAAAAGATGGTCATGACATCTGTGCCTTCATCAGTCTAATAACAATTAAGCTGATTGGGTTGTTGTACCTGGACAAGATCATTCTTGAGTTTGAAGAATATGGAAATAGAAATATTCTGGAATTTTTCTCTGAAGTTAGTATTTTTTCGAGCAAGGATTTATTTGTTCTTTATGTACAAGATTGATAAAAACTGGAGTGATCATCCTGTGGTATATTGCCTGACAGTTCAATTCATGCAGTGTTTGATTCACTGTTTCCTAATCCATGCAAGAAAAGTTCGTCAATTCAATGAATTAAGTGCAATAGTTTTAAGTGAGATATATTCAGTGATACTTTAAAAAGGAATATATTGGTCAAATCTATTATTGCACCTTTTAATTTTTTTTTTAGTATGACTTCGTATGCATGAATCCCTTCTATAAGAGGACAATGATTGTGTTTTGTGTCATAGTTATTTTTTTAAGCTGTAACATCCATTTAAACAACAGCAAACCGTAATCCCTAGTGAGCTCTCTGCTGTGGTCTGCCATGAGCACTGGTTTGGAAGTATTTTTCTAATAAAATACACCCTATTTTTTTGCCTTAATAAAATTGTTCTCAATGCAAAAGATGGTGATTAAAATTCTGTATCTGAAGAGTGCATATAAATTACTATTTATCTTTTTGGTCTATTGCATACTGAAGTGAAATTAGATAAAAAGGTGAAAAAAAAGCCTTGCCAGTTTATTTTTTCATAAAGCTGCTGAGAGATGCTGACATGCAAAGGATGTGTTCCAGGAGTTGTGCCAAGGAAGCAGCTAGCTGATGTGAGTGATGATGATGCAAAGACTTGGAAGGAAGAACAGATCATGAAAAAAAGGAAAAACAATCAAGGGAAAGAATTAGATTATGGGACTGCTTGTGTGTCTTTTCTTCTTCATGTCAGTTTTACAAAAGGAAATAACTGGTATAAGAAAAAATACTTATGAGCGGAAATGAAATGTGGATCTGAAGGCCAAAATGCCCAGTTTATAAGTAGTTTTATTGTTCAAAAATGACTGCAGTTGTTCTAACTTAGCAGCATTTTTTACAACAGAGCAACACTATTGTTTTACAGCTTCTGGTCTCCTTCAATACAGACCACTTTCCTAGCTACGTAAGCATTCATTAGCACAACTCGGCCCTCTCCATTTTCCTTCTTGCCCTCAAAAGGAAACCAAAGACTACTTTAGCCCTGAGGATAAAAATTAGTTTGGTTTTCTTTCAATTAAGCAGTTTAAATGATAGTTGCTATTAACAATTGTCTTCTTCAGCAACAAATTATAGCACATAAACAAACGACACACTTACTGCAGACAGATGAAAGGTCACATCACCTTTTAAACAGAAGTATCGAGTCCAAATTGTGCAGCCAATTATCCAGATGATTTTCTCTTAAAATTGACATTTATTCATAGTAGCAACTGAGCTGACATAAGTAATAACCAGAATAAAAATGGCAATAACATTGTGGCAAATGCAGCTTGTGCGAGAAAAAAAATGTATCAATGTTTTCCACTTAACATTCTTGAAGTATTTAATATCTGCTTACGAAGAAATGTGTGTCTCAAAGAATTATGATCCTCCAGTAAAATATTTTTCACCAGTAAAGGATCAATGTTATCCCTCATTACTATACAGTAAAATCAGCTTACAGCACCACTCTACAATAAGAAAGTGCCATTGTCTTGTTTTACATGGAAAAGAAATTAAATATTTGGCCAAGATCACACAGTCTGCAGCAGTACCCAGAATTCTTGGATCCTGATGTAATCCACTGCTCTGATACTCTGAATTCTCAAGTCAAAAAACAGAAAAGAACCCAAAAAAACAATGCCAAAGACTCCTGCATCTTATGCAGAGGTTGTAGGACCACTAGTAGCTAGTTGATTTTTAATTCCATTTGAATCAAGATTACAAAAAATCTGCCTCTAAAAATCTATAAACAACTTAAAGGCTGGTTTATAGTTTCTCTTTTGCCATTCTATTGTATATCAAGGGACATTACAAATACTCATCGCCTGCAAATTTTAACTGTTTAGTAAGTTTTTTGCACAATTTAATTCTGTATGCAATTTTAAGAGTTAGCAGCCTAAAGACTCGTAAAACTCCCGACCATATGTTCTCTTGCTCTTCAACTTTTAGTATAAAATTCAAAGTATGCATTTTAAAAATATCTTTAGAGTCCTAAACAAATGTTGTTGCTAAGCTATGAATAGGCCATGAAAACATTGTTAAGACTGTCTAACATTTTCATTGCAATAGAGAAACAGCAGTGAAATAGCAGAAATGAAGAAAAATCTACTTTCCTTCACTTATGCAACACTTATTTTCCCAATTTTTGCACCATTATGGATTAGTATTATATCATATTTCATAAAATAAATAGCCTAAAACTCAATCAGGTCTTCCAAGGGGATCAGCTAAAATCTAAAAGCAGTAAGAAGCTTGATAATAATTCAAGCTTTCTTATTTTTCTTCTTTATTGATCCATTCCCTAGCACAACGTTCTATGGCACTGACACGTGCATTTCACAAATTCAATGTCCAAATCACGTAGCGCTTTGAAAGATAATGTAGTTATATATATATATATATATAGTGAAAGAATTGTTCAGAGGACATTCTAGCTTACATCATCTGTATTTTCTAGAGATTCCATTTAACTTCTATGTATATTTTTCTCAAATAAACCCATGTAGTAATGACCTATGGTATTGGAAGTTCTTTCATACCAAGTTAACTGACCACGACCCTCATCCCCATCTCCCTGTGCCGCTGGGAGGAGGAGGTACGGCCTGGGAAGGAGAGAGGGGTGCGGAAAGTGTTCTTAAGAATTTTTCAATACTTCCAAGATAAATTACAGCAAACTAATTTTCACATTGGATGATCTCAGACAGGAGTATTGTGATAAAGCAGAAGGAAAAAAAGGAAGCATTTTGAACAAATAACAATACCTTCTTTTCAACAATGTACAAATCTAAGGCTTACTGTTCTTGCTTGTACCCTGCTCTTTCTCAATAATCTTAGCTTTTGGTGGTGCTTCTAAACATTTGTATGCAAAGTTAATGTGGTTTCAAAAGACCCTAATTTTTAACTGTTGTCATAAAGTTTTCTTATTAGACCTCTATTAGCAGGATTTATTTCTAAGGTACAATCCATAACAATCTTTAATTTTGCCTATTTTCAATGGCTGAATCTTTTCTAGGAATGATAAGTTTTGCAGGGATTCAAGCTTGTATTTTTCTTCAAAACACGGGAAAGATGTTCTACAGAAATTAAAGATCAACTAAGAAAATAAAGCCTGCTAACAATGAACTCTCTCCAAGAATAAACAAATACAGAATATTTACTTAGAGAAATTAATTAGAAACTTTTGATATTTAGGTATTCACGGTGTGTGTTTGAAATTAACTAAGGAATGACAACACGGCCAATGATGTCCTTAAACAGAGGAAATGTGATCCAATATATTTTTTATCACAGTGTGATATCTTTACATTTCTGTGATAACCTTTATTTTATAACTTTATATTGAACAGGGTAAAATCTGCTGAGCTCCCCTGGATAATGCACATTTTACCTTCATTGAAGGCATTTCAAATATGTATTGATGGTCACCAAAAAACACCTAAATATTCACTGTGTTGAATAATCAGTATGAAATATAGCTGAGGTTCTTGAAACCTCCTAATGTATTCTCAAACCTCTTACCCTTCATGCCTAGCTGCTGGCTGACAGCTGCTACTATTATCAATCAAAAACCTCAGAGAAATACCTACCCAAGTGCAGTCCACAGGAGAAATAACAAAGATGAACTTTACATTCCCTTCACTTTTTTGTTGCCTCTTTCCTAATGACAATTGCTAAGAGGGTTCAATCCAGACTAAGCTATTGGGCTCATCTGTAAGTAACCCAGCCACATGAAGCACTGTGTCCTCTTTTTGGAGCAAAAGGCACTACTCTTCTGTATTCTGTTGAAATTATAAATAACTTGACTCAGACCAGAAAATTAAGCATCCTATTTTGTGTATTTTTCTTTTTTTGAGCAGATGATGCAAAAATGTGTTGTTTGGTTTATTATTTTTTCCCTTTGCCCTTTAAATACCAGTTGGGGTATTCATTACAGTTTCCCAGTTACTGTGCCAATTAATAGGAAAAAGTATGACAAGCTTGTGTCAGACTGACCTCAATCAAAATTGAACTGCGATTTTTTTCTGACATAAAAATTAGAGGAGAACAAGATATATTTTTTCTTTTTTAAGAGCAGAAATCTATTTAAACATCACTTATAGAGAAAATTACATTCAATCATGGCTGTAGGCAGGTTCATAAGCTTTTCTGCCATCTCAGACAGTGCTATAGAAACCAAAGCTAGTATAAATGTCTGAAAAAAATAACAAATTTGTTGTGAATTGTTGTTCTTTTATTTAAGAAGCAAGAAGGCATGACTGTGTTTGTGCCCCCCCATAAAGCTGCCAGAGGCTAATTAATGCCTGGTGAGAGCAGCTTAGTGAAATGTAGCCACACTACTGTTTCCTCTCAGAAGTGCATTTTTCTTTTCATGACCATACTAAATTTACTCATGTTCACTGCAAATACAGGACTATTCCTTTTTTTAAAGTTATGACTCCCTTGTGATCCAGGGGAAAAAACCTAACGATAGCCTAATAAAAAGACAAGAAGGTTAAAAATTTTAGACTATTTTAGAATTTTTTGTGTTCCTGAAATTATCCTTGTAACTGCAAGTAGCAAGGCTATTAACTGCAATGGTGATTATTGCTGTTATAACAGAGACCACAAGGATGCTTTGAGCAACGCTTTCACATACCACTGTGGGAAATATAAAAGCAGTCAAGGAGCAAATTCTCAGCCTCAAAATTCTCTTGTACTGTCCTCTTGCTGGGTGACAGAATCAAAGTAGAATATTGGAAGAGTTTTTCGGGGAGACACAACTTGACTTCAGGACAGTGGCAGCTTAACTTCAGAATAATGGAGCTTTGTGGTTACCTTTGCAGCTGGTATTGTTCATCTGCTCTTTATTTTCTCTGTTCCCTGAGACGTGAAATATGTATTTCCTAAACTATAAGCTCTGGTCATTGTTCATGGCTCCCTGTTCGCTAGTTTCTTCAGACTACTTTACATCTGGGCCTAACATCCCTTACTACTGTTTCATTTTCAGTACTGTCAGCAAATTTTGATTATGGTTGAAATTCTATCTGTCAATGAGAAAGATTATTTTCAACAGACTTCAGACACTATAGCCATCCAAATAGCCAAATTTGTACCTTATGAATAAAAGAGAGCTCTCCTTGGAGACTGAATGGACCACTGAAAATGGTGATCACTTACTACTTCATTTGAGAATTCCTGAGTTACCCTGCTCCAAGGACCTTCTAAAAAAAATTTTTGAACAACCACCTAAATGTTGAGAATCTGGCTATCACTGCAAAAAGAACATCAGTCCTTATATTACCTTTATTCTGAGTAATTAAAATTCTCAAGTCAAATTAGTTGCGAAATTGCATGGTTTTCTCTCCTGGAAGATACTGCACCCCTTCCCTTATGGGGAACTTATTCTTTTAGTCATGAAGAATTTTGAGCAGTCTTCATGAGATTGATTAGTTTCCTCCAAATCTTGTCATGAGGTTCATCAGGCCTGCACTGACCAGAAGGGGAAATGCCACAAGAATAATTCACACTGACAGGCTCTGGCGACCTCCATAAGGAGCCGAGCATCAAAGTAGTAACTGCAAACAGGGGCAACCAGGCATCCAACTCTTTAACTGGCTGCTGACCTGTGTGTTCAACAGTACAGACATGCTGTAGTGCTTGGAATGGGGTGCTCCCAGGCCATATTAAGATTTGGAAACCAGCTGGCAGCATCTGTTCAAACACAGGCCCTCAGACTGCTTTGGTTTTGCAAAGTCTCTCACTTAACTCTCTTTCCATGAGCCTATTCCAGCTCCTGGATGTTATAACTGGAAGTTGCTTCATTTACTTCCCTGTCCTTAGAAAACAATGGGAGCAATTTTGACTCAGATAAAACTGCTGGAGGGGCACAAGTCTTAATTTATATTTTTTATTCAAGATTCAGTATTACAGTTGAAGTTAAAACCCCTGAGTAAATCCAACATGTTGGACTTCAGTAATGTATTTTTTATGACTTATATATATCCCAGTATCAGTCTCAGAGAAGGTTTTTTTTTACTTTGCAAAGTCTGTGTGAACCTAAAGCTTGTGAGAGAACAAGAGGGGAAAAACTTCATCACTCTTATCAGATGGTAGACTGTCCATTTGGCATTCTGCCTGGAAACTTGCAAACTCAATTAAATGCACATATGGTCCATAGCAGGCAGAATCAGTCTTTGCCAGCACACATCCCTCTTACAGGACTTCCAAACTGTACCCACGCTAGATAGCTTTTTCCACATAGATGATTTTTTCCACTTCTCCAGCAGCATCAGCTCAGCATATTGTCTTCTCTGCCCTGGAAGGATACAGGGAAGAATGCCAAGATGAACATCAGTTTGAACTCCACAGGGGTGATTTTTCTATCGAGGAGTTTTGTTGAGGAAGACAGGTATGTAGATACCTAGATTTAATGAGCAGTGCTGGTAGAATTAATAAATCTTCTCAATACTCCCTGAAGCAGCTGCTCTATTTTGAAATAATGAGCATATGGTTTCATTATATTTCATTGATTTGATCCCCTTCAGCTAAAGAAATATTTCAAGGGAATGCAAACAACTTACAGAATTTCTGCATATTTCCCACTCCTTTTATTTTTCCTGGCTAAATGGAGGGCTGACTAGAATGTAAAAGGAAGAGCCAGAGGCAGCATTCAAATTCCTTAATAGGGGTTGTGTGAGGGGCGATGGGGCCTCCAACAATAACGAGGACGTGTGTGTGCCTTGAAGCTGCAGTGCTGGGAGGTCTCCTTAGAGGTTTTGTTTCCGTGAAAGAAACTGTCTGAAAGAAACAAGCTCGAGCTGGACTAACACAATCTATAAGCTGTATATTATATTTAAAATTTCTCTTTAGGGGCAGGAGATGGGCAGGGAAGAGGCTGAGAAAACATCAAAGCAGCTTGTTGATCTAAAATATTCAAAATTTATAGAAAGAAAGGAAGTTATGCGTTAATTTTCAGTTGTTTACCAGAACAAACCTTTCAAAGCACAGCAAAACATGTTTTTTTTTTTAGTTGCTAGAGCCATTTCCCTGTCCAGCTGTTTAGAGAGGAAACTGTATTCAATACTTCATCCACTGTACATCCTGCTGCTGGCATTAGAAAACCAAAATCTGAAGTGAAAATCATTTGCAATTTTTTTTTATAAGATCCTTCTAGAAACATATTTCGAGCAGCTCTAAGCTCATAGGCTATCCTTTTAAAGGAGTCAATCAGCAAAACTTACATATGTTTTCCTTAGGTAACTGGATAGTCTTGGCACCTCTGCTGCCTGGAGGGCAGGAGCCATTCCTGGAAAAGTTTGGTGACTGAGAGGGAGGTACTGTGTTCTTTAGGTCAACTGTGGGGAAGATGTACATTCTGCTTCTGGTTTCTTGACTCTCTTCCTTATCCATTGCCACTACATTATTCTGCAATAAATGTTTATTAATATGTTCCACCTGTATATTTAACCTGTCTGTTAAATATATATATATATGAAAATATGTATATATAAAATATATATATTTGTGCCATATAGATGTACACATATACTGTATACATTACAGTTTTTGTGAACAGCAAATCATGTAGTAACAATCGGCGAGATTCTGTTTCTTTCTCTGAAAAAGTGATACCATATTGCTGAAAGTACTTCAGTACTTGAGTTTCCCTTTTCATTTAAATAAAATCTGGTTTTAAGAATCCTTTTGAGACTTATAGGCGTTTTCTCATGTTGGTATTTTAGAAGAAAAAGAATCCATATATTTTTAATGCAGCAGGAGCTTTCTGACCTGCTTTAAACACCTAGTGTTGTATCAGGTAATTATTGAAATTGTGAAACAAACTGGAAGGATTCACTTCCAGGTCTTTGCCACATTTGCAATTGTAGATTCAGGCCTAGAAACTACAAGACCAAAAGGAAACCCATGGTGGTATTTTTCATATACAAGAATTCTATGCTTCTTAGGACAAGAGGCAATATACTTCAATTTATTTCCTGTAGAAATAAAAGTGGTCTGTGTTTTGATGGATTGCAAATTGATACTAGGATCAATCAAAGCCATCTTTTTCTCTACTAGAACAAGCAAAACAAGCTTGGACATCACAAAAAGTGAAACAAACAGTCTTTAGAAACCAAATTAATCTCCACTGCCCTTAAAATGTATGAGAAATACATTTGCTATCAAACTCAATTGAAAAATTTATTTCAGCCTCTGTGGTCCTGCAGAGATTGTGGCAGGTGATGTCTGCTCTTTATTTCTGACATGCAAGTGGTAGGGAGACAGATGAATGCAACACCTTTTTTTTTGTGACATAATCCATACGCTATTAATTTTTGTTGTTGCTCCTCTAGAGCTGTGAAACAGATGCTATTCTGAACTGAAAATCACCATTCTGATATGAGCAGACACAATCCCTGAGCTATCCAGTCAACTAATTAATGCAGCATAATTTAATAAAGGATGGTAATTACTCAGTTTTCCCCATCTTGCTCCCCTCCCTGTTAATGATAACATTATCGAGCTTAGACAGGGGGTTGTGAGTGTGTGTGTGCGTGTGTGGAGGGAGATAATTTGCAATGGAAGAGGATGAGTAAGCAGACGAAGCAGCAAATGTTTCAATCCAGGAACAGGCTTCTAAAATCTTCTAATTTATTTTATTGGGGGAACCGCAAAATGGCAGTGTTTAGTAGAATAAGAGTGTCAACCCAGTTGTTAAAAGAGGTAGAGGGAAAGCAGATAAAAAAGGTTAATCTTCATGCATTTATTTATCAAATTTCATTTTTATTGAAATCTTGGTTAGTAGGCAAATGTGTTTGTGGACAGAAATGGAAAAACCTCCTCCACAGGCTTTTTTTTTCTCCCTTGTTATGTCTGAACCGGCAACGAATGATGTCAGTTACAGCAGGATCAATCTCGGAAGCAGAAATAGCTCCTTTAGGCACTCTTCAGTAGTCTCACCATATGGTGCAAGTTTTTCCTCTTTCAAAGGAAGGTGCCAAAAGGTGTTGCAAGCATTAGTACACTAATCCAAACTTCTAAAATCTCCTCCTGGCACATTAATACTCTTTTGAGTCTTTTAAAACATCTCAGAGGACTCCTAGCACACCTGTATATCCTCTGTCCAAATAATAGAATACTTAAGTCGTTACAATCTGGTCCCATTTCAATCTTTTCATTGGATATAAACGAAAAAAAAAGTGTATATATTATCTTAAAGTAAAAAGATTCTGAGCAATAGCAAGTTATATAGTAACTGCAATGCTGGAAAAAATTGATAAGAAAAAAAGTAAGAGGTTTTTCTGAGTTCATAAGCTTCACCTTATTGTTTAAAATACATATTCATTGAATTCTTTCCCTAAAACTCAGATTAGATTAAATTAGATTAGATTAGATTAGATTAGATTAGATTAGATTAGATTAGATTAGATTAACTCTTCCTAGGATGACTGTATTATTGCTTATAATGTCTGAATTTTTAGCTTGATTTGGAGCCTAAATATCTCATCGAGGAAAGCGTTTAAAATAGTGAATTGATTTATTACTAATTTGTAGAATTTTTAAAATAATACTTTGTGTTGATAAACATGATAGAGTATTGCTGAAGTGGTAAATTTAAATTTAAGAAATTATGTGTAAACTTCATGTTTTCTTAAGTTTTTCATAGATATAAAAGAAATATTTTCAGACCACAAAATATACTGAAGCTGCTTTGAATTGGGAGCCTATAAGCACTTATAGATTAACTTCTCATATTCTGCCTGATTCTGAAGGCACTTAGCTGCCTACTCAAGGAGGAACAAGGACCCTAGAAAGGATACTTCAGTGGGTAAAGAACTGGTACAATCTCTTACATCACATTTTTTGAGTCTTTGTCTCCTGAGTCTCTTATTTGTACTCCTCCTGAGCCCACTCTTCCCCTTATGCATTAAACTGTCATAAAAGAACTGTTTCAGAAATGAAAATTATTTTCTTTTTCTTTTTTATCTGTGTATGCTTGGCAGACTGATCTGAGGTAAAGTCTGTAAAGCTTCTTTTTGTTTTTATTTCCTTAATTTCAGAAAATAAGAGAGTGATGGCCATGCTGCAGCAAACCCAGATTGGCTGCTACTTATCTAACATAGAAGAGAGAGAAGATATGTTCACCATCAGAGGAAGGAAATGGACTTGTGGAATCGAACCCAGAGCAGACCCACAAAGATGATCAGAGGGCTGGAGCACCTATTCTATAAAGACAGCCCGAGAGAGCTGGGGTTGCTCAACCTGGAGAAGAGAAGGCTTCAGGGAGACCTTAGAGCACCTCCTGGTACCTAAAGGGGGTGACGTGGTACAGTTTTCCCAGACAAGTCGTGGATCCCTGGAAGGGTTGAATGCCAGGTTGGATTTTAGGTTTTGAGCAACCTGGACTAGTGGAAGGTGTCCTTGCCCATGGAACTAGATGAGAGTCAGAGTCTTTACCTCACAGTCGGTGGGAAAACGACTGGGGACAGGTAATTGAGGATACAATCAGACAAGACCAAAGAGTCGTATTGGCATCTTAACAGGACTTAGTATAGAAATTGTATGGTAAATCACAGTTGCTGCCCCCTGGATGGAAAGCTGTTGGCATGACTTGAAACCAAATCCATGATGATGCTCCACACACACACACACATCTGCCAAGGGGGATGGAATGGAGGGTGGAGCAGAGTAGAGACGCTGCAGCCAGGGTCTGTGGAAATCCTTGCAGGAAAGGGAACTCTATTGTACTTTTTAGATGATAAACCTCATATCAGGAAGATAAAGGAACATGTCCTACTGCTGAGCCAGCAACTGTGGCAAAACCCCTCTCCTTAAATGAACTTGCTTCATTAAACCTAATAATAATAATATTAATGCACACCTCCATCCCAAAGTTGCCCACCTCCAAGGTATGACCACCCCTCACTGGGCATGCACTCTATATTCGTTTTGACTGTCTTTAAAAGCGAAGTGAGAGAATTTTACACACATCAATGACAAAGCTATGTATGACTAGATCACTTAAGCTCCACTTAAACACAAAGAAATAGTATAAAATAAACAGAGAATGGTGAAAAATCAGGGAAGACTCCATCCATCACTGCTGGGATCAGTCGATGGGCTGAGCCTGTCTTCACCTCCATAGGGATGCCTATTGGGTAAGAATCATTCTCTGTGCATGATGAATATTTTGCTGAGGATTAGAGCTTGTTTGTTTATTCCTTCAAGTATATTTTTGCAGTCAGACACTATCACTGACAATCTTTGAACCTTAACCTGTCATATTTTTAATAAGACTGCTATTTCATAAATTGTTAGTGTGAATCCTTTGCAGGCAGTGGCAGTCGCCAGCAGCAGGTAACACACCCTAGTAAAGAGGAGGACCTGCTGAGGGGCTAGCCCTTATGATGGTGGTGTGTTTCCCTAAGTCAGTGGAACCACCCTTCAGTCCAGAAGGACTGCTCAGTTGAGGATCCCTCTAACAGGTCACTAACAGTCTAGTTGGGCACAAGGGTCTTGACTTTCTGGGAACACTTACAGACAAATTAGACACTAGGACTCACATAAAACTCCCCACACTAAGGGTTGAGGAAACCTCCCCTTTTCACATGACACGGTCATTATGGATGTGATGGTAAAATGGACTAAACTAAGGGACATTCATGCACTTATAGGTATGAACACAAGAAATAAAAATGTAAATCACTTCACACTTCAGCAAGAACCTTGGGAGAGAACAGGTTAAAGCTCCTGATAGTAGAATTAGGACTGTTTAATACAAAATGCAAAGTTCTCAAAAGCATTTTAGTTTCACCAGAAGGTTTAACTTTTCTTGTCGCTGGGTAGTCATTAGAAACATGATAACAGAAATGCGCACACAATAGTGATCTCAAGCAAAGGGATTTCTGAAAGGAGAGATACAACATGAAGTTTGAAACCTGCTAAATAATCCTGGCTGCAGAAGATTAATAGCTCTTTAAAAATGAGTAATGCCAGTTTCCAGTGACTTGGCTAATGGGAACTGAGTATACTCACAAAGGAAAATGTGACAATTCCTTTAAATCTTAGAAGGAATTAAATTCATGAAGTGTTGAGTTGCGTCTCCTGTCAGCAAGTGGGAAAGCCCATGACTGGGCTTAGGCTTTGACTTTCTTTTCATTGCAAGGGACACTCTGGCCTGTCTAGCAGCACATATATTCTAAATTATGAACACCTGCTTAGTAAGTTAGTATACTCAAGTATGCACAAGCAGAGACACTCGACAGAGAAGCCTGCCTGAGATCCCTTACAAATGAAACATGACTGAAAGTACAGCAGTCCCACGTCACAGTCTCGCAACTTTAGGAAAAAAGTATTTAAATTAACATATCCCTTTGTTTTACTGTAACCTAGTCATGACTATACTAGAACACAGTCTGGTTCTATTAGCTGCAGGCAGAGCAGGCTTGAGGCTTTAATATTCCATTTTGTGACAGAACCATTCTGGTATAGATTAAATATTATGCGCATCTGTCATATGGTATATAGACAAAAGGTGCATTTCAGAAAGACTTTGGGGAAGAAAAAGGTGCATTTCAGAGAGACTTTGGGGCTTCAAGTCATTGTCATTTTGTATGAGATCTAATGGGGGATGTGGGTGTGGGTGTGTGTGTGTGGTGCGTGTACAAAATCTAAAATATAAAAATCTCTTTGTAGAAAATATTTAAAAAACCTTTTGGATCCACTGAAACAGTGAAACAATGAAAACTGAAATATTTTACAATGAAAATGTGAAAATAGAATGTTTTGAAAGCATCAGAACCTTCCCCTTTCTTCTCCTTGTTTCTTTTAAGAAAGAACATAGCAGGGAAGTAGAAACATTAAGTGCCATCACAATTTACTATCTAGGTGTTTGACAAGATGTAGTATGAAGATTTATTTGCTTTTGTTTGTCTGCCAATACCAAATGAAAAATAGAGAAATGCAGCTGCAGCACTTAACTATATTAACTAACTTAGACTCCTCATCTTAAAAGTCTATGGATGCATCTCTGTTTAGGATCCATGCTTATATACAGACCCAGTGCCTTCAACCGATCTCCTTTTTCTAAATTTCCAGCAGTGTCAATTGTGCATTGTATGGTTACAGGGTTCTTTCCACTTAGGTTTACTGACCTAAGCATTCTCTGAAAGGGAGCTATTTGTCACTGCTAATATGTTTTAGTAATTAAAGAACATTTCTTAATTTCTTCCTTAGTATTTTTGACACTCTCTCTCGCTCTCATTAAGTATATTGGTACTTCAAAGTAATAAATGCAAATTTTAAACAAGATTGGTCTGCAAGAACAATACAAAATAAAGCAATACAACAACACCAATAGCAAGAAAAATTAGAGATAACATTCATGCAATCAGAATCTTTTAGTGTATAGAATTGTTATAATGGCTCAAACCCACTACCAGAGTTTTGTTATCCCTCTAAAATAGTGTCTGTTGGGCAAGACACTTATTAATATAAATAAATAACAATATTGTGGCCCAAGAAGCTTTAAAGGCAGATGAAATGCCTGTAGATGGAAGTAGAGCTTTCATAAACTCTAAATTCTTGAATTTCTTTCTCTGAGAAATCTACTTCATTTTATTGCAGTGAATCTGGGATGTTACCTCATAAAATTGCAGACATAAAATACAACACAAGTAGTTTTGTGGATACCAATTAATATGTAGTATGTTGATAGTTATTTGATAGCTCTGAATGAGCAATAAGAAATGTTTCAATGAAACAAAGCATCACTATTTCACAATAGGAGTATGAACAGTGAAAAGCCTCTTATTACAAGGCAAAGAATGTATTAAAGAAATAAATAGAAGGTTATCTCTCAAATATTCATGAACTAAGTCCTGAGGAGCCTAACTCTATTCAGTCCACAGCAACCAACATTACACAGCTAAATCTTTGTATGACTTGGAAGGTGGCACACATTTTGCAGGAAATGTGTTGCATTTGGTTTGTTGTGGTTTGTAGCTCAGTTTTAATAGGAAAATGTTACAGAAAGAAATCATTCACGCTAATACTAGAAGTTGCTTTGATAGCACAAAAATGGTTATGAATGTAATTACTAATGGACAACACAGCAGGAAAATACATGGAATCTGGTCATAAAAGCTAGCAGAAGATGACAGACTTTCTAGTTCTGTTGTTTGGTTTGTCTCTTCATATCAATTACCATTATAATTCCTATCAATCTATCCTCCTATGTTCTGATTTACACCCAACTGCTAAATATGGTCTTTACTGTGCTCTTGAATTACCAGTTAGCCTTTTTTTGATACAAAGCTACTTATTATGGATATTATGGCAATGCTATAATTTGAGGCCTTGTATTAAAAAAAAAAATAAAAACAAAAAAATATTGCACCACTGAGAGCCCAGGTGCTGTAATTCAGTGATCAGATGCTTTCAAAAGTGGCACTATGCATTTTTCTGCTGTGCTTTTAGAAGAATTTTACTGTGATCTTTGCATTCCATACTGCTTTATCGTGCTTAATTATCTCCTATGTCTTCTGCCCTTAGAGGTAGATGAGTGGCAGTTCTTCAGATCTTGAAATGGAGGATAACACATGCATTTCATCTCATTTACTCAAAGCATAGAAGGAGGAAAAAAAGTTGCTATGGACTTCAAACACCTGCCAGTGACAAATTACTTCAGATCCCCTTTGGAGCTATTAATAACCACTGCTGCAATTTCAGCTCTTCCCAAGTGAGGGGAAACATTTTAAATGAACTAGTGCAGTGGGTGGTGAGAAACTCCTTGACGCATCTCATGCATTTTTCATCATTATTTTATGCAATTATTTGCCAAGAAAGAGTGCAACAGCAAAGGCTCCCTTTCAATTCCTTCAACTTCACCTGACTACATTTTAAATTCCTAATTAGTTATTCTAGGTTATATATATAGATATATGTTACTGTTTTTCTGCAGGTTTTGAGCATGTGATCTGGAGATTAAAATTGTAATAACAGTCACAAAATCGCCCAGGGCTTGCTGGGGTGGGAAGGGGGAAATTTGTGTCTTCCCTCCTGATATAATTTAGAACTGCTGCCAGACAGAAGCCAAGTTCCAGACTGCTGCATGGAAGTTGTTTTGCAGAACCCGAGGAGTCCTGGACAATCTTCCTAAATTTATCTAGCATTTTTCTCTTTTCAAAGTTCAGTTTGCACTTGAGGCTACAGAGAAAACTGCCGAAGAACCAAAAGTGATTGCTGGCAAACAAAAGTGAGATTAGGATTTACTCTCTCTGCCTTCAACAGATATTGTTTAGACGGTCTCTATATGTTAACTGCTGCTAGTTTGTTTATTAAAAATAGTAACAGTTTTCAGTCTGGCCCATACAGATTGTCAGCAGTAAGTACTTTACTGAAAGTAAAGAATATTGCCAGCAAGATTCATATTAACAGGCATAACTTCTGAAAACAGAATAACCATGCCCTTGCTTGAAACCTTTCAAGTTAGTTACGTGAGGCAGCTGCCATTACTGTGGTATTTCAGAGCTCTTCCTGAGGCAAAAACTGCTGCAAGTGCAATGGTAATTTTATTTAGTTATGGAAAGAATTGGAAAATGTTCAGCTGCAACCAGCAAAAATTTTAGCTAAATGTTGAGGATGCATTGTTTACTGACATATTCAGAAAGATCATGCAAAGTCACTTCCACATGTGGTGTTTTTGTGAGGAGAAATAACTCCTAGAAAAGGTTGGAAGTGACTAATCCTGGGTATTGTGTTGTTGTGAATGTGAATGTCTAATTTTTGTAGAATTTGTGTGTTCATTTCAGGAGCAGAAACAATGAGGCTGATATCACAATAGAAACAACCCATCTTAAAAGACGGTTACACCTTGTAAAGCCTTAATGCAATATCATGTCTGTCAGTAAACATCCATGACCAAAACTATCATCCAAATCAAGTGCTGTCCTTAGTGCAAGATGAGCTGTATTTGCTAGGCATGGGTCAGAAGAGATTTACTATGTCATCTTACGTAACTTGTGATATCCAAGATGCGTGCACAAAGGAAACAGATATAATAAGGATAATCCACCTTAAGTCTTCTGGAACAGCAGCTGGCAGACAGCTGAGATGCTTTACGGGGGAGAAAATGACAAGAACAACCTGTGCTGAAGTAAAAGATCCCTCTCAATGTCTCTCACTGTTTGACTATGAAAGTTTCTTGTTCTCTGACAAATGATTGTGCCATGTCCAGGATTTCTCAGTGCTTGGTGGCTCTGTTTCTAGTCCTACCTATGCTCAATTAAAATTCAGAAGAGATGCTTCTCCCGAAAAACCTCATAACTGCACATTTTAACATGATCATGTTAATTTTTAGTGGTCTGCAATTGACTTCACTTGTGAGTGCAAGAACTAAGTTAATTTTCTCACTTAGCCTGCAAGAACTGGTGTCCACGCTTTTTCAACTGCTAGATAAGACTGAGGAAGATAAGTCAAGCAGCAAGTTTAGCTTTTCAGGTCCTAGCTTAGAAAGTCTGGATCTTTTCCTTGCAACAAAGCAAGGTCACTATACTTGAGATCCTTCAGTCAACCAACCCCAGATACTTACCTTCAGCTGCTGAGTGTCTATACCCAGTATCTTTTCTGCACACTTAGAGAACACGCTCAGTTTAATATAATTTATGTTTGTACCATTGACATGCTCTTTAAATTGCAGTAAGGAATCTGAGACACAGTTAAGGAACATACTCTGCTTCAAATTTCTTGGTGGAGTTGCATCTTTTTAGAGGATGGGAAAAGGATGGGAACGAAAAAGGCATTAAACAGCAAATTTTAAAAAAGTCCTGGAGCTGCTCAAGGGAAACCCATAGGCTGTGTCCCTGCAGAAGACACAAACATTTTTCTTCAGAAGTGCATGAAGGGAGATACTGAGGGTTTGGGCTGTGGTAGGTCCCAAAGCTTTCATAGACACTAACCTTCACATTCAGATTCAGTCAAAATTTTGTGTCACAGTTACAGCATAATTGCCTATGATTTTGTGCACTAGAAAGAAGTCTTTTGTTTACTCAGTTTCCTTTCTTATTTATGTCCTCTGCCTTCTTTGCAGCTGAATATTCCACCACATATATTTTCATTTCATGTTATAATCTGAACAGGAACATTATTGATTGATGAGTGGCATAGAAATTATCAACCAGCATAAAAAAACTTTATTTACCTCATCGAGCATTTACTGTTACGGAGCTTAGTCTAAGGAGTTTCAAGAGTGTAAAGGGGATCTACAGTGTCTAGTCATGAAGTAGAATCATGCATTTTCATTACACAAGTAATTAATTTGAAACTGGAATTTGCCCTTGTGTATCATTGAAATAAGGCGGAAATAACATGGTGTGAGACATCTCTCTTGAACCAGAAATTTCAGACCCAAATCATAAAAAATAGCAGGGAGCAGTGGGGGCATATTGCCTTGGAAATCTGACTGTAAGAATCAAGACCTCCCTGAAAAATGCAAAGGTGAGAGTCAGTAGGAAGTGATGTGGGTATTTCTGTGATTCTGGAGTTACATACAAAGTTCCAAGAACAGAAATGAAAGACCCAAGAAAACTGGAAGTTATAACAGAAGTTATATTACAATAACAATATCCACTGAAATACATTTGATGAGTATACCAGTCTGCTTCATACATTGGTGGGTGTGCATCCTTTGAGTATGGTAGAGTAAAACTCAGAGCTGGGAAAAAAAGGCAGTAGAGGAAGACAGACACTGAAGAGCAGAGATAGGGTGATATCTTTATATCGGCTGAAGACAGAGATACTCTTCTAAACAGTGATTCAATACACCCATCTTAAATGCTTGTATGAGGGATTTAGTCACTGTTGCACCTGCCCATCATTGTGGACCAGAGACATTAGATGAAGGGGTTGAAAGATACATCATTTTTAGATGCAAAATCTCAAATAGTAAAAAAAAACCAAAACCCAAAAAAGGAGTCATGCACTACACCCTCTGGACATTTAGTCAGGTGCTTCATTGAAGATGGGTAGTTGTAGTTTTTCATTAGGATAAGATCATGCATTGCTTGGTAGGTTAAATGCAGCCAGACTCCTCATGCATGGCTGGAGAATATCTACTAGCAGCAGGAAAGTAAGATGAAAGAACTGGGATGAAAGACTGCACATGGAGAAAAAAGAAATTATTTTAAAGAACAGAAATTAGTTTTAAAAGATTCCTGAGTTACTTTTAAAGCATGATTTTTTTTTCCCCACAAGACACCTATAACATAATACTTAGTGTTTCCTTTTGCATTTATTTCCATTTATTCTTTGACTGCAAAGATTCACCTGTCAGCAGGTGCTCACTGAAAAGTGCAAAGAAGTAGGATTTTGTAGTGACTGCTATATTTTTCATTGATGTACATGAAGTAGGAAAAATCAATGAAAAATAATATCAAAATCTAGTTTAGAATATAAAAATGTTGCATCAGTTGTCTAACCTAATTTACATTCTTTTTAGTGTCTGAATTTCCAGACTGAAGGATGAATATTGAGAAACAGTAATATTGTTCATTTTAGTAAAGGACCGGAAAGACAGAAATACATGAAAGTAACATTTAATCATTGCACAAGAGTGCAGTGTGACAGATTTTTTTTTGTTTTTTACCATGCCTTTACTACTGAGTAATAGAAGTAAGTCTATTTCCTAAATGCTTGCAAGAAAAAGGAAAAAAAAATGGAGGTGCTGGAAGTCCTGCAAGATTCAGCCTTGTGCATGTTGTGTTTGTGGCCTCATGTCTCTTGCAAACCTGAGACAATAGCAGAATATACAAAGTTTGCTAAAACCATAGAAAACTAAGAGGTGAAATAAGTCTTCAGAATGCAAAAGGTTGTTTCAAAAAAAAAAATGTAATAATCACAAGTGATTATGGGTTAGATTTGTGTTGGATATTAGGAAAAGAACAGCCTATGCTACGATGATGATTAAGAACTGGAATAGGGTGCTCAGGGAGGAGCATGGTAAACATCCTTGGGGTGCACAGGGAGTATCTGTGGAGGGTATTCTCACCTTGCTTTTTAAAAATAGCTTCTTTCAAGAGTGGTTTCAACACAGTTGCTCCTTATGTAGGCAAGCAGTTGAACTAGATTGACCTCTCAAGGTCTTGCTGAGTTCTATTTTCTGCAGTTATAAGAAATCCAGATTACTTGTTAGCACAGAATCAAAAAACAGTGTTAAACAAGGTGGCAGTTAACACACATGTAGTTATTTCCATGTTGAGCTTGAATAGATTACATGTCATTTAACATGAGCACAGAGATATAAGTGTATGTTTGACTATACAGAAAATGGAAATGCCTACTATTTGGAAGAAAATGCTACTTTCCTCAGAAAAATATCAAAATACTTTGTACATTCTGATTTAAAAAGATACATTTGGTGTAGCAGACTTCTACCGCAGGCCAATAAAGCTCCTTTTTACTCACCTGAATGAATATCCTCCTTTGTGCACCAGGAAAACCAGAGAGAAATGTTGGCTAAGAAGCAAACTCAGAATTAGATAAGTCATAGAGCTGACTGACACCCAGGCAAAGAGGGGCCATGTGACTCTTGAATTTCATGGAAGTCTTACTTGGCTTCTGTGATGTTGCAGATTCACTTACAAACTACAGCGTTGCAGAGCCTGGACAGTTAATCTATGTGTTTTCACAACAAAGATAAATAAAATGTTGTGCTCATGATGGCCTGGTTTCAGCTGGGGTATAGTTAATTTTCTTCCTATCAGCTGGTATAGTGCCATGTTTTGGATTTAGGGTGAGAATAATATTGATAACACTCCAATTCTTTAGTTGTTACCGAGCAGTTTTTACACTAAATCAAGGGACTTTTCAGCATCTCCTGCTATCCTGCCAGTGAGTAGACCAGCGGCACAAGAAGCTGGGAGAGGACACTGCTGGGGCAAATGACCAAAGGGGTATTTCAAACCATATAGCATCATGTTGAAAAATAAAACTGGGTGGAGTTGGCAGGTGGTAGTGGAGGGGTGTGGGGTGGGCATCTCACTTCTTTGCGACTGCCCGTTTAAGCTCAACCTACAAGTTTTATCTTTTGACTGATTCTTTCCCCCAGCCCAATGAGTGAGCAGCTGCACAGTGTTTAGCCATGTGATGGGTTAAACTATGACACAGGAAGGCCAAGAAAAAGTCACAGTTGTTTGCAGATGGAGTTGCCTTCCACCTTGCCAGGATTTTACCCCATGGATGTCCAGCTTCATCTTGAAATTTGTCTTCATCCTCTTTCATCTAGTGTATGAAATCTAACATGTAAAATTGCAGTGATATATTTTTAATTTGCAGAGAAAAATGAGACAAAGTGGACTTTATATGAAGTTGGTTCGGAAATAATTATGACAACTTTTTCTTCCAAAATAACATGTATAACAGAATTAATTATAATTTAATGAAAATTAAATTGTATTTATTAACATTGCTGTATTCTTTTTTATTATGGAAGTCTATAACAACTTTGTTTCCTTGTGTCTGTCAAGAATTCCATGTAGCACTGAAAGCAAAAGCTAGTTTATATGCCTTCTAATCTGAGACACAATTTCATTTATTTTAATTACCAGAATTCTCTCTATCACTTGCCAGTGGGTCTGTAGCTTTACTAGGCTTCTTCTTCAGTAAGGCCTCGTAAGCACTCACAGCATGGTGAGTGCATGGATATGTTCTCAGGATCAGGCTTCAGTTTAGAAAGCATTAAGACAGTACTGTGAATGAGAGTTCTGAAAGTCTCCCTCACACCAATATAACAGCATGAGAAATTGTATTTCATCCGCTATTGCCTTGTTTCACACACTGAAATGCCAAGGACTTTGCTTTCCCTCTCACAAGAGTCAACAGCAAGTGTCAAGGAAAGAGGGTCAGCAAGGGGATGCTGGCAACACAAAGAGGTACTATTAGTGAAAGTGCAAACGTGCAGCTGTTAATGTTAGAGGTGCAGCGAAGCCCAAAGACTGACTGGATTGCTGCATTCTGCAGCAGAGAAATGAAGAGGTAACTCATCAGGCATGAGCAGCCCTGCTCTGTAACAGAGAAGTCTTTACATTTTCAGATAACACCTAAGTTTCCTAAAAGAGCAAGAAGGTGTCACTGGGGGGAATTTTCATTTCATTTTTCAAATCCTCATTTAGTATGCATTATAACTGAAAGATAGACCCAAGAAATTCTGTGTTGAATTACAAGCAGAGATACAAGAAATTCCAAGAAATTTTCTCATATTCAGTCCACACTGGCAACCTTTTGGTGTTCTCTCCTTTCACTTTCTTATAAATAAATATTATACCAAGTTCTTCATGAGATGATAACCTACTGCATGCTTTGTAAGACCGTTTTGTAACCTGATGATATGGTTTAACCATTTGAACATCTCAGAAACTTTTCAGATATCATTCTGTGTAATTCTGCCTGATTTTTAATACCTTCCAGGATTTATTGGACTGTGAAAAAGCACGGAAATAACCACTCTTGTGTAATTCTTCTCCTTCTCAGGTACAAAAGAGATGAAGTACAGCAAACTGAAGACATTAATCATCTGGAAAGGAAGGAAACAGATCTTAGCCCAGCACTGGAAATTATGAGATCTGGGTCACATAACCCTTGACAAATTGTGTTCCTGTTGACAAAACAGAGACTTAACTGCTTTTTTTCAGGGTGGTAAAACAGAAGCAAGAGCATATAGCTGATCTGTCACCTGCTTTCCCATTCTTCTTTTCACAAATGATAATCACCTGAAAGGATGTGAGTATGTTTTCTGAAACGGAAAACTTGAGGCCCTTCCCCTTAGGATAACACATAAAATATTAAGGTATTTGGTGTGGAAAATCATACTGTAAGTGAACAGAACAGTCTGGGGCAGGATTAGCAATAGGCACTCATTTGCAATTCTGAGTACTCCCTCTTCCTAGAAGTCAAAGTTTACCAAGGAATCCTTGCAGACACCAGGCCCTGTCTTGACAGAACGGATGTGAGCAGGGAAGGATTGGACTGAAGCACTGCTGCCAGATGTAGGGCATGGCCATGGCACAGAGGTGTTGTTTGTGTATCAATGAAACCAAAGAAATGCCACGGAGGTAGCCTCAAAGACATATGTGTCTCTCAGTGTCATCCTAAGGGAGGAATGAAACATTATGCTTCAAACAAAGCAAGGTTAGGGGTTATTTTGCTTTGGTAATGTGTTTGATTGTTTGATTTTTTTTACTGCTCCATAGTAAGTTGCGATGACAACTCAAAATTGGAAACCTTCACAGAAGTCCAAACTAATAATCTGCTTATTCAAAAAATGAAAATTATTATGATACCATATGACCTCAGCAATAGTTTCATCTTGTTTAGAAGTACAGACTTGGGAGAAAGCACTAAATTACCAAAATAATTCCCATATCCTTTTCAGAATATAAACAAAGCATGTTTCTATACTGGCAATGGGGTAGGCAGACGATCAACAGGGTTGGCACCTTTTAAATAGAATCACTAATGCTTTTTGTGTGGCAGTGATGTTGCAGCCTTATTGGAATTGCAAAGAAGATGAAGAAGGGCAGGAGAGGTGAACAAAGTGATAAAGGCTTTTAAATGATCCCTTTGTGCAATATGCAAACTCCTCTTTACTTTACTGTATTTGTTAGGTCTGACTGAATTACTTGGGGTGAATAATTTATGTCACTACTTTTGGATTTTTTCTATCAAATGGTTTATTTCAAGATCTCTACATGAAGTTGAATCATGCCTGATTAATACTTCGGTAACCTTATTTCATATTTACAAATCATTTCAAATAACACCAAATTATTTGCAACCATATTTTCATGTGAGTTTGACCAATCAACACTAGAGACAAAGTGTTTTCAAAATAATAAAAACTCATAATGTATAAATAAAAAGTCCCTTTAAAAAATTTTTAATTTTAAAAAGCATCTATAAATGAATCGGCAATAAGATTTTTTTTTAATGTCCTTCAGGGAATGCAGGGGGCATGGTAAACATAGTGCAGGTTTCTTTAGAACTCCCTGTCTTCACAGTTGATTAGGAATAAAAAAATAAAGTTTTCATCCGATTGTACAGATTGCATAGAAAATAACATACAAGCAGAATTTAGAGCTGCGTTTCAAATGGTCCACAGGACAGGCAATTTCTGGGGCTTTGAAACTGGTATGATTACAGAGAAGTCATTGTTAGAGGAGCAAGGATTATTCCTCCATGGGTGATTTGAATCCAGAAGGCAAGACAGAAACAAAGCGCTTGTACCCAGATGTCCCTTATCTCCTTCCTTCAAACATGTGAGCTGCATGCATTACAGTCCTGCCACAATTTGTCTTCTGCAGGAACCACACAGAATTAGTATTCTGCTTAACATCAGTTTCTCTGGAGTATCCTGAAAGGGGGGGAATGGGAATCCACAAAGGTCCAAAATGTGGAGACCTTTTGACTTAGCAGCCTCACTTATTTGCAGGCAAAGCCCCCCCTGCAGCCTATAGAAGCTGAAATAAATTAAAGTGCCCCAGGTCTCATTGTTCACACTCTGACTTTGATTCTGTGAGAGGATATGAATCCAGAATCCTTTATGATGCTATATGGATAACTAAACATCTGTATCTGCTCTTATTGTATGGAAACATCAGCATCTTAAGAAACAATTTACTGATCATATAGGAAATGAAAAAATTTGCTGCTCAGCAATGATGTTGACTCTGCAGTGACATGAATCGCAAAACTGGGTACTCTGAAAGTAAAAAAAGAGATCTAATTAAAGCTAGAATGCTGATTTGTTAACTGGAATGGAAGCATTTTATAAAATTACTCTTTATTATTATGATTCCCCTTTGAAATAGTTGTAATCGTTGCGTTGTTTTGATTATTTTACTGAAAAGATTATTAGAATTTTAGATTTGACAGAACAATCCTAATCTAGTAATTCAGAACTGTCAGAAATTGTATTTATTACTTGTATTTTTTAATTTGTATTTATTTATTTTGCCTGTGTGAACTGTACCTAGCAGATGATTAATATATTTTAACATAGGTTTTAAGAGAAAGATAATAAAAACTGCTCAGAGGTAGGAGGGTGCTAAAATGCCTCATAATTCAGTGCATCCTTTATTGAAGTGATCTGACCCTATCTTCCTATTTCAAATAATGATCTCCATCAGATGTAGAGTTTAAAAAAAAGAAATATAAATATAAAAATCTGTTAGGTGTATTTCTTTGGGCAAAAGAAAGTTTGAATTGGATCATATTTCACAACCAACGCAACTTCAGAGAACAATGCCTTTGAAAGCTTCGTCTGAGGCTTTGTCCAAAGGACACTACCTAAAGGAAGAACTGTATTCTGTTATTAAATTGTTTTGTTGTTAGCATTTTTAAAAGAAGGCTGCACTCGTTTTGTTTTTCATTGAGACAGTTTGCCAGATAAGAATGCACTGCATGCACAGAGAAACAGGAAACACATGCTTTAAACAATTTCAATAAATTATGTCCTGGCTTGCTTGGTATTGTTTTGCTGGAAAGAAACCACAAACTATAGGTCCAAAATAAATCAGTGTTTACCATAATGCTTTAAATGCCCATAGATTTCTATTGTTATTGTAGCAAACACAAGCTACCATATTTAGTGGTTTCCCCATTAAAGAGAGCATTAGCAGAACTGAGAATACAATATTCCTATTTCATTGTTGTCTTTAGGGCAAACAAGTCTTTCCGCAGCTAGGTGTGGTGTGTGATGAAGATGATAATGTTAAGCCTTGATTTTGTAAATAAGTGAAAGTAGTTTGGCTGCGCAGGGACGGTCAGTCTGTGTGTGACCTGTTATAAGACTGGATCTTATTTTTTTGTGACTTATGTCAAGGGGTTTCATATATCTTCCCTCCATAGCATTTGCCTGCCTTGCTTGTTTTTATACTCACAGAATCACAATATCACAGAATCATCAAGATTGGAAGACACCTTCAATCACTCAGTACAATCATCAACCCAGCACCACCATAGTCACCCCTAAACCATATCCACCTCCAGACACCTCTTCAACATTTCCAGTCATGGTGACTCCACCACTTCCTTGGGTAATTTTTTCTAATGCCTAAACTCTCAGTGAAAAATGTCTTCTGCTACCTAATCTGAACCTCCACTGGTGCAACTTAAGGCCATTTCCTCTCGTTCTGTGACTTCACACAACAGAAGAGACTGACCCCTACCTCACTATAATCTCCTCTTTATGTCTTTCTAATACCAATAAAATTTTTGTGGGGAAACAATGATAGGACTATGGCCAGATGTTAACGGCCAACTACCTTGCTCCCAACTAGATACACACCAGTGCAGTGTTACTATTAAATAAAAGTCTCTCATTTTTTTTCTAGCCTTTCTCTTTGGTTACTGTTGGTTGCTCTTACATGCTCACTGGGATCTATGTTCAAGTTTATACTGGTCTTAATTTTTTTTAGATACTGCCTTGCAGTAATTTGCTCAAATGTGTGGATTTGAGGATGCTTTGGAGGGGCCACTGGGTTTTTTTGTTTGTTCCCCATCACAGGCAAAACTTAACCCTCTCTTTTTTTTAGAAAGCCTATCTCTCAAGAATAAGTGACAGGTTTTAGTTTTGTTTCTTAGATTTGGGTGTACTCACAGAAATTTAAAAGTTGAGTTCCTGTAACTCTTGCATTGCTTACTGGCTTTGAATTACGGCATCACTTACTATATGTGTCTTTCTGACTGCAAAGCTTCTTACTCTCTCTCCACACTCCTCTTCAGTCAGATTGCAGCTCTCACCATTCTTGGATATCACATGAGAGCATCCAGCAGTGGGTGCTTGGGAACAGAGCAAGAGTAGGAAAAGTGCACTTCTCCCTGCACATTCAGTGATAATTTGAGTGTTAGGTGGTGATAAGGGCTATAGTCATCTCCAAGAGTACTGTAAGTACTTGCAGTCTAATAATTTTTAACGTATTTCACTTTTAAAGAGCCTTTTACAGTTTGGGTGTCACCATATCCTGTGAATTTAATAATACTGAATTTAATACTGAAAATTTAAGTTCTCAGTTCCTCCTCTCTTGGAAAGACATTAATGATCTTTTATATCTTTTTCATAACACTCCTGTTTTATTAGTTCTCCAGCTCGTAAGTCCTAATCTATTCAGTTCTTGTACAGAAGTGGTTTCATACCTCCAGTCATCCTTTTCTTCCTTCTCTGTGTTGTTCTTTGTTCTGCTACATTTTCTTGACACAGAAGTGATCAAAATAATCCACATAATATTCAAGATGTGGACTTTCTCAGAGCTGGATTGTTGGTTTTGTCTCACTTTCTAGATCTCTCGCCACCATTTCAGCACCAGATATGTGTTTGTAAACTCTGTTGAACAATGAGAAGATGAACAATCCACAGTGATTCCAAAATCTCTTCCCTAAACAATGGGAATGAGCTATCAGGATGGCGTTCCTGCATACGTTTTTTGTATTTCTTCACATTTCCATCAGAGAAATTAACAGGTAGGATAGCAAGCCCTTCTCTTATCCATTACTTTATTCATTATATAATTAAACCTTCTACCATTATTTCCCTTGTATGCCTGACCAGCAGATTCACTGACTTTGGTTGCAATTCTGTCCTAAGATGAGATAAATGTACTTGTTTCACTACATTCGTTCCTAAATCTACTGGGTTTTTTTGTTTGTTCCCCATCACAGGCAAAACTTAACCCTCTCTTTTTTTTATCAGTGTATATCCCTGGCAGCACCTTTCTCCCTCTGAGCTGAACTGGTTTATTGCTTGTAACTTTGCATCTTGTTTGCTGCTTTGTCAATCTGCCTGGGGCTTCTCAAGCTTATTACAGCATGTTAATAAATGCCATCTGCTTTTCTGTATTATAAGATGAAAGATATGGGTCTTCGCCATTTATCTGCCATCAGTTCTGACTTTCAAAGATGGTACTTTCTCTTAAGAATGTAGAATTATATTTTCACTGGTATCTCTTGCAGTGACTTGAATCCAGATTTTTCTCATTTAACTTCAGGGACCTGCCTGAGGTGCCTATAATAAGAACACAGTTGTCTTTGGTTCATTGTGGAATCAATGCAGCAGAAGTACGCATAAGATGATTCACTCCATGTAAGAGTTGGCTCAGAAATCTCAGAAATACCTGTCTTTCCCTAGCTGAGACTAATATGCAGAACCTCAAAGACTTTGGCTCATAATTTAGATACTCCAATTGCATGCTGATGTTAGATGAATTGATTCGAGGCTGTGGTATTTTAAGATGTGAATTCTTCAGAGCGACAAACTATTGAAAATCTTAGTCTTCAATAAGGAAATAGAACAAAAATAAAGGGGAAAAAAAGTAAAGAAAGAAAAATAAATCAACAAGAATAAAAGGTTATTAAAATTCCTACTTTATCAAATGAAAAAAAGCATACAATATTCTCAGAACTATCTTGACAAAGATCATTCATTGCTTTTGTGAGCAGCTTACACAACAGTTGTTATTGCTGGTACTTCTGGACAAGACAAACATATGTGAGTATAAATATAGTTCATAAGGATACAAAAAAAGCTCAAGTGGCACTTATATGAACTTTAAAAAGAAGAGGAATAATTATTTTGCCATATTCTTCCCCTACTAGAAGTCACCAATCTCAGCTGGCCTTGATTCTGGAAAAAAAAAGGACAACTGGGACGGAACAGGTTGTCTATAACAGTTCCTTCAACAAACAGAATATTAAGTATTTCTGCTGGAAGTACAGATGAATGTCCTGTAAGGTGCTTGTTTATGTATAATGATACATGTGAAATTATTCAAAAGACTGCCCTGACCTGTCACAAGGGCTGTATACACTGTGATACAGAACGGACAACATTCCCAGCCACATTCTATTTAGCTTAGAAAGGTCTGAGCCTGTGCCAGGATAACCTCTTTACCTTAGTCAAGGGAAGCCCACAGGAATATGGTCCTTAAAGGATGAGTGTTGTAGTCTGGAACAAAATTTTCTGGAAATATTATAAAAGGGCCCTAATTTTCTGTAAAAATTACTTTCTCTGTTTTGAATTCTCTGTGTACACTTAAGATTAAAGGGGATAGGTTGCTTCTCGCATTAAAGCTAAAGAAAAAACTCATTAAATAAGTTTTCCTACATATTATGTAGAACACCTTTGCCCACCTACTTCAGAATTCAGTAATTACTTACTGAAAAGAACCTGGCCGCCCATTACAGAAGATAACCTGATGACTCTCAATTGTTACCATTCTCTGATGAGGGCAAGGGCTATACAGAGCTCCTGAAACCATCTCTACCTCAATTTTGAAACATGAAACACCTAACCTAGAAGAGCAAGTCCTCTAGACCGCTTCTTCATTCAGCAGTTGCTCTCTGGAGGTGCCAACCTCATTCCTTCTTCAGGTTAGAAGCTTAAGGTGGTTATACTCAGAAGACTACTTAGATTAAGTTCATGGAACTAAAATGTTCTTTCCTTTTGAACTGAAATATTTCTGGAAATGCTTTGCTTCTATCACATGTGTGTAAGTAACGATAAGGTTTGAGTTAGATGTTTGTCCCATCTAATCCTTACCTGAGTGCACAAAGGGGCAAAAGGCCAATGAGGTTGGTAAGTTTTCTATGTTTATTCTCTGTGATAGCTAATGTAACAAGGATATAAATGTGAAGACAGAGAAGTTCATTGAACCACTGAAAATGTACAGAATCTCCTATTACTTTTAGTGTAGATGAATCATAAACTGGAGAAACATACAGAAACTCAAGAAATAGCTGTCCACCCATCCCAGTATTAAAAGTGTGGGGGAACAGGAGCACTGCAGCAGACCTCTGAGAAGATAGAGACAAAAGAGAATGAAGGGGGGATGGAGAGCTCACTGTTGAATATAATTTAGTGTCTAAAGTTCTGAAAAGACCTATTCTCTTTTAAATAATGTCTTCTGAATGTACCAAAAATTAAGCTAGCCAGATGCTTGCTTCACTGAATGAAAGCCTTTTTATACTGGCAACACTAGAAATAATTGGTATCTTCATAGCATCAGGCAAATTGGCTCTACTGAATAGTCAGATATAAAAATGTGTAGGAATCTGTTGTCAGGGAGAATCTTCAACCATTGTACTTTACAATAGCAAAGAACCGGATGGTACAAAATGATTCTTGCCCAGACCTAAGTGATTTGGCAGGCATGAGACTAGGCAGAAGGGAAGGAGGTAAATTTCTTTCACATTTCTCAGAGCATCTCTCAGATATTAAGGAGGGAGGCTGAATCCTTGAGCTCCGGAGACTTTATATATCTGGAGTATATTCAGGGGAGGATTCAGAGGCTGTTTCAGCAATACAAGTACACATAAACTCAAACTTTCATAAGTTGTAAGAGAACTCGACTCAGGTGAGACAACACAATTAGAAACATATGCTTGGTTTTAAACACTGCAGGCACATTTTGTAGCTAGGAACAGCTAACGTTATGACTGTTTTAAATATCTAAGCACCGAAAAGGACAAGGGATCTCTATAATATGTGCGACAATAATAAAATGACAGCCTTAATGGAATTTTCTTCATTTTATTTTGTTTAATTAAGGGTGTGGGAGTAAGAACCAAAGCCATTTTAACATTTATTGCCTAGAATATGTTTTATATGTTTTCTCCTGGCCATTGCTCATTAAGAAATTTTAATATAGATGTTTAATTTTACAAAGCCTTAGAGTTCAGTCCTAATCATGTCAGCTGTCCAAAACATCTCACAGGAGTAGACTTATGACAGGATTTTCAAGGCACACTCTCTCTTCTCTAGAGCTAGTTAGAGGCCAGGCTAAATACTCTTAGAAAAATGACACTGGACAGCAGGAAACTAAATGTAGGCATTGCTATATGGGTCACACAGTCCTGTGTAGGAGTTACAAGACACCTGTAGCCACATATTAAGTATGTTTCTGTTGCCTTGGGAGACCCATATGAAGCCTAGTCGCATGTACATTCAGATGCCCCATATATTTAATAGGGAGATAAATCCCAGCCTCTGGGCCTGATTCAGCTGCCAATACAGACACCCGGTCGTGACATTGTACCCCCTCTTACTGATCACTTCCTGCCCCCTCCATGGGTCTCCCTCCTTTCCCTGCCCCTAGTCCTGGCCACTCCTCGAGTTCTCCCTATTGGTTCCTGTATCCCAACGCTGCCCATGTACCACCCCTGTGCCCTGAAACCATTTGCCCATGTGCTCTCCCCGCCCCCCTGGTACCCGGGTAAACTGAGGCTCCAAGCCATGTGACTCTCTCCCCTCTATTTGCCCCTGGCAGCAGCCTGCCAACAGCTCCTCTCCTCTGCCTTTGGGGGCCAGCCCGGGTGCTGGCCCCAGGCTTTGGGGAGGCAGCATGGAATAAAGACCTTTGCAGTGCCATGAGGAGAGCCTTCTCCCCTCCTTTGCCATCACTGAAGTTGCAGGCTGGCAGCTGGAGCAGCGGTGCGGGGCGTCCGAGATGGACTGCAGGAGGGCAGAGAATCCCTGCCTTGTCCCAAGAAGCCCCCGCTGCACTCCCAGGGAAAGCTGCAGCAGCTAAGCAACACCTAGCTCTGCAACACCTGGTATCATATGAAATGTCCTGGGCTGCCCTGCCTAGCATTTGCTGGTGTTTTATGTGGCCTTGGGTCTCCTGTAGCTTCTGTGTCATAACCATCAGCTGTGTGTGAACGTGTCTGATAGTTTACATTGTGATGACACTAGGTGTTCATATTTCAAAAATCACTGTATCTGAATCAAGCACAATTACCTTTCCAATGATTCCAGATTCATTCAGAATTGACCAGTTAGTAACTAGAAATGTCCACTTGCCTTTAACACAGGACATATTTTGAGGAAAAAAATTGTTGCTTTGCTGCTAAGTTGCTGTTCTATGTGTTAATAAGGGCCTAAGCCCTTTGAATTGTTGTTAAAACCTCAGAACACTTCTCAGTTTGTCCAAAACCAGAAAATAAGGAAAGACTTATGCACTTCATAAATCACCAGCATTTAGTATTCTCCTGCATGAATAGCAACACCTGATATTGCATGGAGGAATTCTCGTGGGAAAGGTTCCTTTCTCAAGGGAAAGGTCCCAGTTGTAACAAGAAGTTACACAACGATACCCTATTGGAAATTACAGTTTCATCACACTTGGAATAACCTGTATGAATGTAATAGGATAATATTTCTCTGGGGGAAAAAAAATCACCTGATAACCTTGATTTTCCTGTGGCCATAACGTTAAAACATATTTTGCTATATAGTCCTTGTTTGCATTCAGGCAGTTCTGAATTTTATTTGATATTTAAATTTTTTTGTTATCATAGTATATAAATGAAATATTTCATTTATATGATATTTAACATTAGAAAATTGCTGTTGTTGACATGCAGGGTTTTAAAAAAGTCCAAGTTCATTCTTCTGGGGGACTGAGGGAAGTGTTCTTTTCACTGATGATTACAAAAATCAGGCTTTTTTTTGGTAATTTGTGAGGAAAAACAGTCTTAAATGTTGGACTTCCCCTTCAGAATATGCAATTTGGTTGAAATGTGAAAATATGGTGTCCACCCTGCTATATAGCCATGAGTGCTGTGTCCTTACCACTGCAAGTGAAGCAATGAGCAAGAGAGGGGAACTGTGTCACTGTTGTGTTCTCTACTAATTGTCAGTCCCCTTGTCCAGCTCTGGATCCAAACCAAATTCTCTGCCACAGTTTTGGAGAGAGAAGGAGGATGCTGAACAGCTTGAAGTTTTGTAAAAAAATAATGAAAAGCAGTACCTCTCCATCCTCATTCACGTAACTCTATTGTTCATTCTACTCATATGTTTTTATTGAAAACATATAAACCAGAAATGGATCTCATTTTTCATTTTTTTTTTTTTCTAAGAGTGCTATTTAGAAGTGCAGACCATTTTAATTAGCAGCTTCTAATGCATCTATTATGTCAGACTTGGAAGAAACTGATCCTTTCACAGTGAGAGCATCACAAAGAATTCCAAAATCCTTTTTCAGTCCATGTGATCTGTGCTGAGATGTATTCACTGGTAAATATCTTTCATCACACCACAGGGAATTTCAGGCTAGTATATTAACGTTAAGAATACAATTTTATAATTTTTTCCATAAAGCTTTTGGTAAGAATTTATATGTGCTGTTGCATACTAGGGTGTCTGTGTGTATGTTCCATGGCATGTAGAATAATGATGGCATAAACCTGAGATACGGCATGAATGTCAGCACACTCCCTCAGCTATCTCATAGAACCAGTTCAGCTTCTTAAGGTGTCAACTTAAAAGTAGCTGCCTTACACCTACTGTATTCACCTACAATAGAGGGCCATCCACCTCTGTATTGCTGCTATTTTAGAAAATAGCTTACACTGACAACAATTCTGTTTTCCTTTAGAAAATCCTTGAAACAAAATGGTCATATCTGTTGCTTTCTTGTCTAAAATAAGTATCTGTCATTTGTACTACACCAGACCCTTAGAGAGTGCTTTTCAAAAGGTAATAACTATTTTTCGCAGCACTCAGTACATTAGGATTTGCTCATCTGTCAGCTGGGTACCTGAAGATGTAAGGAGGATAACTGGCTTAGTCAAGGCTGCACATGAAGTTTATGATAGCAATAGGTGTAGAGTACAAATCTTTTCTTTTTGCTGCTCTGTTGAATGCTTTTCCACTTTGTGAATAAAAGACCATTTTCTTCTGTTTTTTCAGGACTGAGGAAATAATTCATCAGAGAGGAGAAATAAGCTGTTCTTTCTTTTTTTCTTTCTCTTTTATATACAGAAATTTTCTCAAATTTTTTAAATTACTGTCCAACTGGACAGCAATCAAAGCTGGTTTGCTATTTGCTTTAGGGATGATTTTTCACCTACTCCAGATTAGGTGGCAGACTCCAGTACTTGGTCCAAAGAAGGAGTTCCTGAGGTTTAGGATGGGATATCAGATTTTCCAAAGATAAAAAGTCTCCTTGCCAATACACAATTGCTTGCTTCAATAAGAAACTATAATTTTTATTTTTTTTTTACAATCCATAAAAGTAGAGTGGGAATTTATTATATTCATTTTATACTTCTCTCTGTAAAATAGAGCTAAGGGCTTTATTTTCAAGATGCAAAGCTGCATGAACAGTGGTTCATCTGGCCAAATGTAGTCATCTGGGTAATAGATTACAGTGCCCATGTATTGGAACGGACCAGTTCAGGTCTGGCAGTCTAGACTGAGACCTCTTAAGTGTACTGAGGTGAATGTTGTCAATGTCGCATTCTGTTGCATCCAGAAATTTAGGACCATTTATTCTTCTCAGCCTAGCTAAACCATACACATTAAAAAGCAGATTCTTCCTGTCCTTCTCATGGGTATAAAATTGAATAGATTGAATTCCAGTGGCAGATAGATTACAGGAAAAATTGGAAAAAGTTGCACTCTTTCTTCTTCAGTTCTGTGACTCTAACTGAGGCCAAAAAACCAGACTAAAACGAGGAGAGTGGTAGTAAGTCCATGAGGTGTTCTAAGGCTGATGGGAAGTAAAATCTATTTGTAGAAGGTGCCATGAAGAATTTAATAATAAAGTCACAACACAGAGGTGCGTCTGTGATCAGATCACTTCACTTGCATTTCGTTTAACTGCCCTGTTGGGAGGAGAAAGTATTATTAGGAGCAGTATTAAGAACAACCACTGGCACATTTTCCTCAAATGTACTGAGTGTTGTCTGCAAAAATCTGAGGAAGAAAGGGTAAAACAAAGCCTGTGAACTTCCTTACAATTAGTACCACAGATTGTTTCCTGTTGCTGAACCCAACTCTGCCTCAGTCTTGTTTTGTTTAATTGGGCAGACTTACCCTAAAATTCTAAATTCACCTTTGTCAAGTGCTATGTTCAGTGAAGTCAACACCCATGGTTTTGGCCCAATATGATTTGAATGCTGCTTTTGTTTACATTATTTAGTTATAGCAATCTTTCTATTTTTCATTTCCATGTAATACACATGGCCGAAAAAAATTCCTATACAACAGTACTGAGAAAAGTTGAACGTTGTTTTTAGATTATAAGATTACATTAATTCTGAAAGATAGCACAATTTGACCTTACTTGAAATTTCTTCCTTCTCACCTGTGTCAATATATCCTTTAATTGATTTCTCATTCCATCCACATGTGTGTCAATTTACAGTTCCGTAAATCAGGACGCAAATGCAGCCTGATTTTATTTATTTATTTATTTATTTATTCACACCTACTGTGTAGGTGTGAATAGGTCACTGTGGCCATAATTAGCAATACACCTGTTGATGTTGTTGGTTATTTATTGTGCCATTGTTGTATTGTGTCAGAAGAGCCCAGAGATCAGTTTATCTAGAATTCCTGATTAAATTTGGCAGAGAGCAGTGGAAAGGGCAAACTTATTTCAATATTATCTCACTCAGCAATCACCATTTTTTTAAAGGGCAGGTTTGATGCACTGAGAAAATCCTTAAGATATATTTTACATTTGTCATTACTTAAAATGACAGAAGTCACTTACACTATTTGAACAAGTAAAAATTTCCTCTGCCAAGTCCTTGTAGACAATTTCATTTAGGTAAAAAAAAAAATTAAATATTACGTTGTTTCCAAAACAATTCTGGTATGTGCATTTTCTAGTGGACATTTTTCTAAGTAGTAAGTCTGGCTACTACAGGCAATAAGCATTACGAATTTTATATATTGATATCCTAAACTGAAATCAAAATACCCCTTAAACATAAAACCTTAAAATACTTTTACTAATGCGGCCTGTTATGCCGAAGAAAGCTAACTATGCTCTGAACTGCATTAGTCACAGCCTGCCAGCATGCCAATCAAAATGATTATTCCCCTCTGTTCAGCACTTGTGACATCACGTCTATTCCGCATCCCACTTTGGAATCACTTGTGCAAAGACTTTGAAAACTGGACTAAGTCTGGAAAAGGGCCCTTCTTAGGGACAGTTTAGGGGACTGAAGAACTGGAAAAATGAAAGAGACACTGAGAAAAATGAGTTTATTCGTTCTGAAGACAAGAAGGTTTATAGGACTGAATGACTGTTTTCACTTATCTAATGCAGGATGGTGGAGGAGGAGTCAGAGGTGCTCAGCAAGTGCACAAAAACAGAGATGCAAGTTACAGGAAGGGAAATTCAAACTGTCTGTAAGGGAAAAAAATCACAGTGATGGTGGTAAGAACATGGAACAGGGGCTCAAAGGGGGTTCCCATCCACAGAGATATTGAAAACTTGGTTGTGCAAATTTGATCGACCTGGAGAGTTTGATTGACCCAGAAGTCATATTCTCTGAGAAGTGTAAGAGTTCTGAGGAATTATCTGCCTCATATTATATGCAAACTGATTATGATCATTTGAAGCAGACCCCAAACTGATCAGCATTGCTACAGCCTCTTGCTTTCCAAATTGCAATGCCTTACTTGCTGCCAAAGAAAACTTCATATTCTCCTGAGGTAAAGCAGACATGTCTGTACTTTGCACCCTAAATTTCTGCTATTAGAGGCTGCTATTAGAACTGATGCAGTCTAAGTGACAGATTTGCTTTACCAGGCAACTGCTAAGAAAGTGGCATGGGTATTGACACAAGGGATTTCCTGTGACGTGTCAAAGGCATTTTCATTTACCTGCAGAAGACAGCAAGTGGCAATGTATAAGGATTAATAGATACTTCAGGACCATACATTTCCTTGTTCCTGTGTTTTGACCAAACATTGCCTTTAAGCATCCTGAAATGGAATCCCTGGGGATAAAAATGTAAGAAACAAGGGACTACATAGAGGTATTCAGGAGCCTGAATAGTGCTGCAGGTACCTGAGCCTTTGTTAGTGATGCTAACGTTTTTGTGTACTCATTGTGTCTGCATATCTTATGAACTGTTATTCACAAGAGTTCTAGAATCCAATTTTCTCTTAGGTAATTCGTTCAATACTTATATCAAATCCCTATTGCTGATCACTGGTAAGTCTCAAGAAAGTCCCTAGAGAAGTGATCTTTTCTTCGAGAATATTCTGTGGGTTTCTTGTGGTTCCCAAGCCACAATGGCTGGTGGCTCATCCCCGTACTTTACTTGCTAGACTCAGGATGCTAAGATGCTAAGACAACATCAACCAGTCTGACAGAGTCAGGATGCCTCTTCAGCACTCTTGTTTTATGTAAAAAAGAGTCAGGATAAATAAAAGGAAGCAGAATATGCTAACGTATAAAAAGGAAAAGAAAAAGTAGAAGATGTACATCATGAGATTTTCTAGATCTTTCTAGATAATACAAGGAGCAGAAAAACAAAAAGGCAGAGAAGAAAATTAGTGAGGAAATTGTGTTCTGCACTTGGGAATCAACATACTACTTTGCAGCTTGAGAAGCCTGGAAAGAAAAGAGTCTTCTGTGCCTTACATGCAAACCTGAAGATATATTATTCTATTCTACCATGCAATGTCAAATGTCTCTTGGAAACCTAAATAGATTACGTCTACCACATCAGCCCTCTCTGCTCCCTGCATTCTCCTTTTGATAAGACAGAGATTTATATTCTTATTCTTCTCTGAGAGGTGCATCAATCTCTGCTGTCAGGTGGCCTGTCCAAATAACGAACGTGCATATCACAGAACTGTTTTAAATGTAATGTTGATAGATGTTGTTTGTGTGCACTTGGCATCAACTTACAGTCACTTCCCTACAAACTGCAACCTTCTCAAGAAACCCTTTTTTTTCTATCTTTTCAATGTTCTCACCATTAAGAATCTATTATGGTCATAGAGTCATTACTTGGACATTTCTAGGAATTCTGTGCTTCTGTGTCACTAGAGTGATTCCCCAAGCTGCTTGCAACACCCAATGTTACCATTCTCTTTCTGGTTTCGTATAACATGGTTTGCATTTTGGGGACAGGAGACTTGCCAACACTGAACAAAGCTGAATGCTTTCAGTGAAATCTCTGGTCTGATAAAGCTTTGCAAAGTGTTCTGGCTCTGTAACTGCTGCTGCTTGCCAGCACTCACCCACACCCTCTGATAACCTTTCAGAGACCTTGTGCTGTCTCAGCTCCCTGCTCCTCCCTCTTGTCTACAGCACACACCTACTTCCACCTTTCATCTGCTCCCAGGTAAATTATTTGTCCAAATACCACCTCTCTCTTCCAATTCATACTCTCTTCTGCTTGTTATTTTTCCCCCACAGAAGCAGTGAACAGCAACTAGACCTTGACCAAGTAGCTGGTCTTGGCTGATACAGTCAATGGCAAAATCCTGAGCCCTTCTAAGATATTGGTTCAGCTCCTGCTCTCATGGTCCTGCAGCAAGGAAATTGCCCAGAATGACAAAAGCTAAGCTGTAATCTCTCTTGAGTGTTGCTGCACTGGCTCCTTATATAGAGCATATAGAAACATGCTTATAAACAGCATAAAGAAATAAAGTCAGAACATTTTTCCGTTCAACTAATGAATTATTTACTGGCTAACACCACACCATTATTAAAACTCCTGGATTTTTTTTTTTTATTTTATAAATATTATTCTCCTATATATTTTGCATTCTTAATTCACCTCCCTCATAACTCAGAGAGAAGTGATTTCCCACATTGCTCAGCACACTGCCTAGGAACTGTTAATTTCTTGCCTAAGCTACAGACACCTTCATCTGTTTTTCAGTTTCAGGTCTCTTGAAATGCTCGGTTTGCAAAACTGGTATTTTACTAGCAATCTGTCATTATAAAGTCACAGAAGGTCTGTTGTAATGCACTGTTTATGAGTTTGCTCTTTTCCTCCGTGCCCTCATATATCCTTACAGCATCTATAGATGCTCAGTGCATATCACATACAACAATATATTCTAAATGTTATTCATGGCATTTTAAATGCCTTTTGCCTCAAGAATTTCAGAATTATCAGATTAAAGATCGCAGTTCTGTGGGATCAATATTTCTTTGTGATTACAAGTCCATATAACTTTTAAAAAAACTATTTGAACAGTGCTAATGAATATTATATCTTACTGATATATACTAAATATGCAATATTTTTCCTTGCTGTTCCTATCCCAGGGAAGTGAGTAGAAAACGTATAACAGGTCAAAGTGAATCTTTAGACCAAACTTTAAAAGCTTGACATTATCATTAAAATTGTTTAACAATGGCCATGATAGAGCAAGGATGGCCTCAATTCTAATGTAATTCCACCATAGTAAATAGAATCAAGCAGAAAATCAAATCAAAATGCTAAATCATTCACATAAAATGGAATCTTGGAAAACATCCATTTTAAATTAAAAATTCAAATTTGAAACTCAATTTTTCTATTTTATTCTGTCTCATTCCATTCCATTAATTTAAATAGCAAATTAACTAACTCAAGTGTTATACACTATGAAAAAAATCCAGTTGATCAAAACTAGCCCTTTCCTGAACACAGTTTCAATTCGTAATATTCTTTCCAGCTATACATTCCCGATGAAGCAATCAGATACTTTTTATTACAGACTGAATATTTCATTTTTGAGGACATGATGCTTACAATTAATATCTTACGTCACTTTTCCTGAGGGTTAAAAAAATCTGCAGTCCTGTCAACATTTTTAGCTTAAGAGTTAAATATGACCACATTTTTGAGAAGTTCTTGATTCCTGAAATTAAGGGGTTTTTGAAGAAGATTTTAAAAAATGTAAAATGTAAATGTCCAATCACAATGAAATTCAGAATACTTGAAAATTTTTTTTTCTAAGTTAGATAAGAATGTAGCAACATATCCGTAGTATATTGGATAGCACAGAATTGTGTTTTGGTACTGTGTTACAAATTGTTATATTGTATTATTGTACTTCTGAAAGACTCTTGTTTCTTTACAATTCTTTGGTCAATACTGAACATTTAGTTTTTTCTTCCTCTTCCTTGATGCATTTAGGATTACAAAATTTAGTCAGAGAGATCAAAGAGTTGATTCCAAAGGTTGAATACATTATTATTTAAACAATGACGATGGGGCTTAATAAAAGAAGGAGACTGATCCAGCAAATAATTTGGCAAAGTGAAAAATTATCTCAATCCATGAAAAAACAAAAAACAAGAAAATACCCCAAACCAACTAAGCCAACAAACAGAAGCATCATACAACTCTAAATGTTACTATGAGCTTAACCAGTATCTGGAAAGAATAATGGAAGGAAGCAGCTATTTCATCAAAAACTTGAGTCAAATTACTTAAGAAAAAATCTTATGGCCTGTTCCTCGCCTGGTGAATGTTATGGCTGTGTTACCTTCGGGAAAACTTGGGAAGGACTGTTCATATGGGTATCACGGTAAGATTCATTGAGTGAGGATCTGTCTACTGAGTAGGGCAAATACATGTATTTTGAGAAAATTCATTGACTTGATTGACTTGGTCAATCTTATACCAGGACTTCTAGTTTCTAGTCTCCTTGTTTCAGCTGTAAAGTGAAGGCTTATGCAATATGAACTACCTGTTATCAATCAAGGAGTCACATCTTCAGTGACTGGGCTTCTTTGAAGTCCTGGGAGAAACAGAAATAATTATCATGTTCTCAAGGTGGTTTCTGAACCTTTCAGTCTTATATCTAGATTACAGCCAATGCCTCTTTCGTCAGCCCTTTTGTAGATTGTGAAATCAGCAGTTTGAAAAGACATTCTCAGCATAGGAAGCACAGAGGAAGTAGGACACATAATCAATCTTCAGACTCCCATGGAATCTGCTAACAGGTTTTTATTTCTGTAGTCATCCAAAGGATTAGACTACTTGGTAAAACATCTTCACTGTCTCTCTCCCTGCCTTTCACTCTTTGTGTGCTTTAGCCCTTTTCCCTCTCTCTGGTATATTGCTACATGCTGCCTATATTTTCTTTTTGGTAAAATATCCATGACTACTTTTTCACTCAGCCAAGCACATTCTGCAGTGGGATCACAGCTGCTTATAACACTTGAAAGATACATTCAGCATGGTATCCTTAGAAAAAAAGAAAATAAAAATGTACTAATGGGTTTATTTTTTGCTGTTTTGGAAATTCAGCCAGAAAGAAAATAACAACAGCACAGATGTTATATTTGTCATTAAGTTTATGTGAAAGGTAAGGATCATGCTATCACAGAATTAAATAAGTTAATATTATCTTCTCACGCTAGTTATACCTTCTTCATTGATAAATAGAAACTGATATTAACTGTGCAGTGTTTCAATTCCGCTAGCATCTTACCCACTCCTGAATGCATGATTTGATTTACAAGTATTGTTCTACTTTCTTACGTGCCACACTGTGCTCTCCCTTTGTTTTTTGTTGCTTTCAGCCATTTCTCTCAGATCCTGTAATAACCTTGATCTCTTCCAGTCACTTCTTTAGGCTCCTCTGGTAGCCATCCTCATAGTGAGTTCTTGACAGCACTCATCAATTCTGGATGTTTCAATTAATTGAGCCAGCACCAATCTCCTGGCTGCCTCTGTTAGCTCCTTCCAATACTTCAAAACCTCCAGCAAAGCAATACTGTAGGATGGCAATAGCTCAGTGACCTCAACACAGTGAGGCTAGGCTGGTAGTTTAAGCAGAAATTTTAGTTGGAAATATCCTGCCATGTCCCCCTGCTCCAAATTCAATTTTCAGCTCTGTTTCTAGGCATGCGTAATAGCACAGAAATCCTGAAAGATTGGTGAATTAGTCAATTTTCAATTTTTTTTCCTTATTGTTAGTGGTGGTATATTGTTTCCTGGGTTGATGAGCTCATGAGGGAGCAAATTCAGAGGCCTTAAAGACAATGTGCAGTCCTTTCTACTTGTCTTCTATTCATGCATTTGGTATCAATGTGTGGGTGTCTGTGTGTGCATGTATGCCAGCGCATGTGTGTCTAGTGTGATCTGAAACTTCTAAGCAAGCTAAGTGAGTTGTTCCACCCAGTTATTTAATTGTGAATTATTATCTTTGTAACAATCAAAAGTAATATTTGCATGTTTTTATGAAAATCCAAGTGAAATAAAAAGGAAGAAACACTCTTTGCTGTAAGCATCTCCACTGGAGTATATATTTGCTAGTAAGAGCTTTAAAATTATTACTTATATATTTCCACATTAATTTAGTATTTTTACACTTTTAACCATACCAAATAATTTGAGATGTGGCCCAATGCAAATACAAATTAAATCCACTCTTCTTCTGCAGCTGTTCAGTAAGATGTCACCAAGGTTTAATTTAAGGCAGTTACCTCTAATTAGAAAAAAATTAAACCTTAAAGCAATTGAACATTGAACTCAGTTATTGGGAGGCTAAATGCATAGAGCACAAACCTGCTTCTAGAGCAAAGAAAGATATTAAGATATGGAAGTGAATACAGATAAATACTTTCTTACTGAAAGAAAGAGAAATCCTATCTAAACTTATCTGTTACAGTCTTTGGTGCTATCTCAGAATTGGCTCACCTTGAACCCGCACACTCTTTTATAGTTACACAATGTATCATAACCAAACCTTTCTTTCCACCTAGCTTGTAAAACTGAATTTGGAGGAAATATTCATCCTCAACTTCAAAGATCAGATATGCAAGATCTGATCTCATCTCTGTATATTATCAAGGCATTTTTATAGATGTGATTCTTGGTATGCTGAGAATTGAGTCATTTGTATGTTTGTAGTAAATTCTAACCAATCTATCTAGGATATTTCACTTTTAATAGAGCCAGTGGGAGCTGCGTAAGTTAGTCCAAAGAAGAATTAGAATTTTAATGAATAAACATGATAGGAAAGGTTTCTATATCTTTTATTTCCTTTTTTTTTCTTTCTTTTTTTTCCTTCTTGTTAGCAAGCAGAACTCTTATGTATGGTGCAGTTGAGTGCATTTTGCATTGAATAGAGAACAGCATTTTTGCCCTATGTGAGGGTTGTCTTACTGACAAATGTGCTGTTTCTCTAGAGGAATCTGGATCTCACAGACAATGGAGTTGAGTGCCTTTTATGTAGTTTATAACTTATTGTCAGTGAAGGAATGATCCAATTAGTAAGTGATTAATCACAGGTTCCTTCAGGTCTCAAACTGTGTGCTGAAAGCTTATGGAATAAAAGAGTATTTCGTGCACAAGTCTCACCTAACGGGTAATAACCACCTGGGAATGAGAACTACATTCACAAGCACAAAGTACTAATCACTTGACAAATTCCTGTTGTCACTGAGAGACATACCTTTGCCAGACAATCATCATTATAATTACATTTAAATTAATTAATATTTTATTGTCAACAAACAGCAAGCAAAATATTCAGAATTTCTATCCTAACCAGTTTTTTGGCATTTCAGCAGCATACGAAAGTAAAATTTGCTATACAGAATTTAATTCTGAGATATGAGACATAATAAAATGTGTATAATTTCAAAGATTTAAAATGCTAAAATGCTGATTTTTAGAGAAACCTAATTAACATGCAAAGTAAAATGTTTTATTTTTAAAAAAACCCAATAAATATTAAATAAACAAAATCCTTTGAGTAAAATACAAAATCATCATATTTTTATTTTGTGAATGTACAAATGCTTGCAGCAAGTACATTCCACCATGATTTATCAAACTACCTTGTATGGGCCTGTTATTAAATGTTTTCCAGTTTTCAGTTGTTCAGTCACTAAAAATATCTGCCAATTTTTCTTTATTCCAGGCTAAATAATCATCACTAAATTTCAGATAATGACTCACTTTATGATGCTTAATTTTGACAGTAAGGTGGAATACAACAATGGCATTTTGATAAAGTAGATGATGAAATATGATAGAAAAACATAGAATTTTCAGTGCTGAACCATAACCTCCAAGTCTTTTGAGTTTTGCAATAAAATATCAACAGATATTCAGCACGGAAAAATAGAAATGTGAAAAATTACTGAATTTAAAGTTTAAAACATCAGTTTTCAGATGAAAAAGCAGAATGAATCTCCATCATTTTTAGGGGGTTTGCACTTAAATTAGTGGAACTGTACCTTTGAGCACCATAGCAAGAGACTGAAAAAGAACACTTTAAGACAAGTGCGGAATCTTCATGTGTGCTTCCTAAAATCATATGTCATATATGGCTTGTTTAAACAGTGCATCCTTGATCTTGGTGTACTATTTGTAGTTTAGCTGAAAGACTCACCTGCAATAGAGCAACAGGATTCTTTTAATCCCTAATAGACAGCTAAAATAAGTGGACTAAAAGCACGTATTTCTCATGTTCAGTATAACATTGTAGATCCATCAGATAAATGCTTGTTCTGGCATGATTTGCCTTCAGCAAACCAGTGAAAATAAAATATTCCTTTTTTTTGGAAGATTGCCTTTGTGGTCCTGTCTGTAGTTATCTTCCAGAGGGGGAATATGGCAGAAAAGACAATGAACTAGTGGACTTAAAGATTTCTCAAATCATCTAATTACTGAAAACCTGGTTGCTCTGTCTTTATTTATATTTCTTGTCTAGCTGTTTTTCAAACAATAAAAATCACTAGACTGGTTTATCTCTGTTCTGTACTCACAGTTAAACAATACAGACAGCTATTTTACCAAAAAACTCAGCCACAGAGAGCCCCACTGTCCTTCATGATACCAAATTATTGTCGTGCTTGACCTTCAGCTGGTAACTGCCAACATATTTCTAAAAGTTTTTCTAAAAGAATTAGATGATTAAAAAAAGGCAGCTTTGCACTTGCTTGCTGAATAACAACAGAAATTATAGTTTTGCTGCATTTATTGAGACAGCCTGGATAATTGTGTCATAAACAGGGAAAGTTTTCAGACAGAACAGAAAAACCTTGCTTTTCATGTTGATGGTGTATGGACCTCTTTTCATTTTTCATCCATCTCTTATTTTTAGAGGGACATTAGATAAGTTTGTCAAGGTAATACTTCTAGACTTCTCAGAATTTATTCAAATTTAATCAAATTATTTCTTAATATTTTTACTGCTTGGGAAACTGCTAGAGATGTTTAAGTCCACTTTTAGCCATCATCAGAAGAAAATAATTAAGTTTTGATTCTGAATTTTCCAAATTTTTAGTAGTGATTCAGAAACACATTGGATAGTTAGTAGTTATGTCAGAACACAAGCCATTCCTAAGTGTAGGTCTGTGAGGTTCTCTTCTTTCCAGGGATCTAGATAATTTTTAATTTGGTGCAGGGAGACTTTGTTACTTTTACTGAGTTTTATTTCATTTACTGTTGAAAAAAAAAATTACTTGTTTGTCAGACCTGATTTGTTCCAATTTGATTCACTACCACCTCTAACTTAAATGAAACCAAGAAGGTGCATCAAGAGAAAGCAAAAGTGCTGGTGGACTTATACAGCATTTGAATGAGTTCTGTGGAACTCACTTTAGACAAGACAGAGGTAGCACCCTTTTTCTGATGACTGAGTAGGAATTATTTCTCCTAGCTCTCCTGAAAAATCTGTGTACATTGTTGAGGACTATATTCATGGGTATGTAGATGAGGTACAAGTCATGCCAGTATTTCTGTTGCATGGACTGATCTGAATTAACCAGGACATAGAGGGTAAACATATCTCTTTTACATTGTGAACTGTAACGCTGAATCTTTTGAATATCAGCTTTAGTTTATTGATAAATAATTTTTATTAATCAATACCTGAAAAAAGAAAACACAGCTGATCCAAAATGCAAATGGCTGCTTCATTTACAGCATGCACTAGACCCATATTCCGCAGACTAGACTGGCTTTCAGTTGGTTTCTGGGAATACATATATTCTGCAAGAGTGTTTTCGTTCACAGTGTGACAGAACTTGGCCTTGTAGACAATTAGGGCTTGTTACAAAACTCTTTCTGGTACAAAACTTTCTTGCTTAAGCCATTTTTTTTTTTTTTTGTCTGAGGAAGTTTTAAAGCGTTAAGATAAGAAAATTTTCATTGGATCAGTGACAGTCCTGATCATACTGAGACATTGAAGAGGAGAATAATTGTGTTCTGGGAGAAATCATCGAATATAATTATTGGCCATGTTATCAAATTTTGTAAGGTGTTTTGAACTTTGGTAAGAATTTAATATAATGAGTTGGAGTGCAGGAATGTTTTCTTAATGTGGTGAATTAAATATATTTAGCCTCTTTCTTCCTGCTTTAGAACTTCTGCCTTCACACAGAATAAGTATCTTCCACAAAACTTTGACACAAAACTATCATGCTGTGATCTGATTCTGGTGTGAGTCTTATGTGGTACAGATAACTCAGACAGTGGATGGACACAGGGTTTGTATTTCTTATGCAGTTTCCCATTGTTTTGTGTCTGTGGTCATTTAGGTAGAATTCATATCTAACTACATGATTTACTTGGATTATGTTACCATGTAATTTATCTTTCAAATTATTCAAGAATAAAAAATTGAAATTATACAAGCAGGTCCTCCACCCAGTCCAAGGTTCCTTTAAAGAAGAAGTTAATATGGCTGAATCAGTTGAAAGAGTTTTTCAAAATTTTGTTGCCTTAACTTTTAGAAAGACACAGCAAGACAGAGAATGGCAGAAAGGGGAAACTCTGTGACTTGAACCTCAAAGTACTGTCACTTAAAAGCTTCTGTTTTCATGAGATGTGTGAAATGAAAAAGGATTCCAGAATGTGGATGGTGCCTCAGAAACTTATTTGAAGATCTTTCCTTGACTGTCAGGGAAAGTGTAAGCAGAGAGAAACAGAGTATCATTTTATTCCCAAAGAAAACATTTAATTCCCCCTTTGTTATTGAATATTAGACTTGCACAAACTGATTCAGATAATTTTAATTAATTTCCCCCAGGCAGGATTTTTGGTTGGTGACTCCAAACTTACCTGATATTAAAAGAGGAATTTGCCAGTGAAATGAAGTCTAAATGTGCAAGTTACAGCAGCCTCGAGACAGAAGCAAATTCCCCACTGGTAAACAAGGTAAGTTTATAAACCCATTTATTCTGGCTTAGTGGAAAAGTAAATTGACATTTCCCTTGATAAATATTTGAGGCACTCATAATCTTTTAAAAGCGTCTTATCTAAAAGCAGAAAAAGCAAAATAATATAATTTGTACTCACTTTGTTTCTCTTCTGCATTTGTGAAAGGGGTAATACTTTAATGTAGCAGAAGTCTACAGCACCTAGGGTGTGGAACTCTGTGCTTGTCTAAAGCAGACTGAAGATGTGCAGAAGAGTCTGTAACATGAACTTCCACAGTCAGCACAGGTAGGCAGTAAACACAGGGCTACAATGCTACTTCTCTTTTTTCTCATCAGATCTGAATTATTTTCTTTGTGTTTAAGTTCCCAAGATAACTTTAGTAAATTGTGTACTCTGTTTGGAAATATATCTTTTTCCTTTTTTTCCCCAGTGATTCCTCATATGATTATGTGGTTTATGAAAGAAAATGCCTCTGTACAGAAATAGATTGGTGTATTTTCATCTCTAGAGTAGGAGACAGTTTGCACTGAAGGAAATCTGGAAATATTGCCCTTAAAGGATTACAGCACAGCATCACTCAGGCTCATGTAACATAGCGCATATTAATAAATATGCAAATTGAGTTCTACTTCATGTTTAGTGAACATATCCCTGTGATAACAACAAAAATTAATGTGCTGTTTAAAATATTTTCAAATACGGCTCTTCTGACCCAAACTACAGATAGTTAGAAAGGTGGCCTGCATTCTTCACTCAAACTTCAAAGAAAAGGTTTTCGGGACTCTGACTAAGGCCAATAAAGAACAAAAAGTTTGTACACAATTCTCCAAAGAGTATTTAGTTTAGAAATAAAAAGGGGAGCAATCCTATAATAACAATAACAACAACCATTAAAATAGAAAGAGTAACAGTAGTAATAATAATAATCCTACCTAAAGCCCAGCAAAATACACTGTGACAATCCAGCAATGCAAACAGAACTCTTTTACATTGTGGTAAATAAATATAGGTTAAATTTCTGTGAAGGTGCAACATTATCCGTTGTACTAAAGTATGTACTGTATGCATATATAGAAATCTGATCCTGTCTCACCAGTCTGAAGCAATCTTCTTTTCCTAAAATAGATATCAAACAGTCAATCAATCAACATTATCGCCTAAAAGCAAAACCTTGGAAGAATAAAAGATCTTTTGCATGTAACTAACATCAAATGTTGACAAACTAAGAGGAAAGGTGAGTAAAGACTGAAAATTTTGCCTTTGGTCAGTGCCCTACATTTAATCCAGACCTTCTCCAGCAATTAAGTCTCTTCTGTGACCTGTCATTGGTGGAGATATTAGTCCTAAAAAAGTAATATTCAAACTGTTTTGGAAAAGGTCAAAGCCAAATCTATTTATCTACCCTTGAAACTGACTGCCAAACATTGTGGATGAAATAATGGCGTTACAAAGTACATATTTTAGAAGAAGGCACCATTCAAGTACATGTAATTTTTGAATGATTTTGAGGTGCACAACCTGATGGAGGGTCAGAAGCTTCCTTTTGAGAAAGATACCTGAGACCTCACGAGTGCTGAACCATGCCCAGTTTTGTCTGGGAGAGTGTTAGCTGGCCTGAGCCCAAAGCAGGTCAGGGGCCAATCTCACAGTTGAATAGACTTTCATGTTCTGGTGGCTGGTAAAGTCCCTGAATGCTCTTCAGTTTTCTTGGCTGTCACATGCAGGGCTTCATATTGAGGGCAATTGTCCTCCCTAAACTACAACTGGAAAAAAAACAATTTAGAAACACTTATACAGCCACTTGAAGCTTGCCATGCTGCATTAAAATATTGGAGTTCCTACATGCAAACATTTTTTCTGTAAGAGGCTTCAATCTGATCCTGAGTGTGAGGCACCACTTTTGTGTCTGCATTGCAATATTACTCAGTTCAATAAAAATTTCAAGTGGCAATGTGTCCAGTTGTTTGATTTTGGGATGTAGGTATCTGACTAAATATTTACCCTGAGCTATCATGCTATCATCAAATAAAGGTATTTATGTGCAGGTGTAAAGTTACTTATATGCAGTTATAAGCAGGTGTAGGTTTGTACATGCAAAAGTAAAGGCCCCAAATTACATGATTAATTCTCTCTTAGTCACAGCACAAGCTTGTGCTAACCTGAGATATTGCCCCTGCAATAAGACACGTTCAAACCTGTCCCTTTCCCTCTAAATTCATAGTCATCCAGTGTCCATTCAAACAGCCTGATTTTGTTTCACTTCTTCTGTCCTAACTGCAGAAATCCACAGCCAGAGTTTAACACTGAGCCATTATCCCACGTAACATATATCAGGAAAGTAGTTCACAGGCACAGATAGCAAAGAGGCAAGAAACTAACATCACTAACTCCAACTTTTAAAAACAGCTGTAGAACATTTTCTAGTAAGATCTGCATTTCTCTCGGCCAGCATGCCAAGCAACTTCAGCTTTTAGAACTAATTGGACTAAGCAAGAAATCATACAATAATTAATTACTCACCCAATGAATATCTTATTTTCCTCATAATACTCAAAGATATGAAGGAGGAAAAATCCAAATAAACTTATTTTCATTATGAACAGAACTGTTTTCAAAGAGAATGATTTCCTTAAATCGTCAGTAGAACTTTAGCTTTTAAGCCAGCATTACTCAGCCTGAGACTGACTGCTTAAGAAACTATTATTTTTGCCATTAATAGGCAGATGCAAAATGTTTTTAAAACTACTACTTTGGACTAATTAAACGGAATGTTGGACTCACTTCATAATGCTGCTCTGCAAGCTTTCTTTATAGAACTTCCTCTCCTGTTCCAAAATGGCCAATTAGATAAGAGTGGCAGCTGTTGGGGTGGCAGATGCCAGTACCAAACTGATGATAAAAATAATGACTTTTCTTTTTTAAAAAAAGACAAATTTTTACATAATGTGGTGGAAAAGATGCAACAAATCAGTTTGAAGTAGGAGACTGGCATTTCTTAGCCTTTTCAAATACTTGCTTTAGTTTTCTGATTGCAGCTAGAGACCCAGAAAAGGTAGACAGGAAAAAATGGACATACATACCAGTATAGTTCTCAATCTAATTTGCAACCTTATTCCTAGAATAGGAGGGGAAGAGAGGGGAGGGGGGCTGCCAGTGCAGGCTCACATTCAGCCTGCTGTTGGCCAGCACCCCCAGATCTCTTTGTGCAGGGCTGAAATAGAACTGAAAAGGAAAAAGGAATGTTTTAGTCTTGACATGAACATAAGATAGGCAGATATGTTTCAGTATCAGTAAACCCATGTAATAGTTTCAAAGGAAGCTGTGTATCTGACCATGTTGGTCAGTGTCCCTGTGGGCAGTGAGAGGTAGGGACCATGCCTGTACGTCTCTCAAGATGCAGACCCACTGCTCACTCTACTTTGGGGCTGAGTCTCAGTTCTCTGATTCCTCTGCCAAGTCCTTGGAAGACTGATCTAGGTTTTCACCCTGCTAAAGAGTTTCCTGAGAGTGTCCAGTTTGAAGTTCCTTTACATTCCATGAAAATTTTTTACACAGTTTGACATTTTTGTTTCAGGCAAAAAATAGCCATTAATTCCTTGTTTGCCTTGAAGATGCATTGAAAAATGCAAATGAAATTGCGATGTGTGACTGAAACAGAGAGACTTGTTACAGTCAGAAATACAACCATTACATTACCTCCTAAGGCACTGGTTTCTATTTTAACAAAATCTTCACTTTAACGTTGTCCTCTTGTGCATTATCTTAGTACTACAGTGGTATTCCAGCAGATAGACGAAATCAGGAGGTGATATTTTCAACATCTATCATTTTAACATGCACACATGTATCACTTAAGGTATACATGTCTATGTAAAGCAAACAAGGATACCAGAAACAGTAAAGAAAGGCATTCATCTCACAGGTGACCACACAGCCTGCTGAACAGCCCACATTCTGACAATGAAACACATTTATTTAGAACAAACAGGTGTGATTTGGAGAAAAAAAAACCCTCATGATCAAAGGAACAATTTTGGCAAGTATGTGGATTGTCATTCAGTTTATTTATAAGTGTGAAGAATTTAATTAATAAAGTATAAAGCAAGCTCTGTCATGACAGTTTAAAGAACATATTATTCAGTTCAGTTAGATTTTCAGAATATTTTAATGAATGGCTTCTTTCACCATTTTAAGGATTAAGGATTGATCCCACTTTTTTCTTAATGCAAAGGGTTATTTTGTAATTATGGTCTTTTAGCCTTTCTGGCCTTCATCATATTTTAATTTATATGATTCTATTGCTTTAGAAAACAACTCAATTTTATATTTGGGAACTGAACAAAAGGGAAATTATCTAGCTGCTCCTTTGACAATATTACACTCTAATTTTTCTTCAGCTTTAAAATTTATTGCATGCTTATATCCATGAGCAATGAGTCTTAATATTATCTTGACAAGCTTATTTTTACATTTTTCAAAGTCCAAGAGAGTAGAGAAGATCACCATGTCAGGTGTTCTACCATGGACCTTTTAAATAGACAAAGACATAAAAAGGGAAAACTCACACCTGTCCAAAATTTCTATTACTGTCACATTGTTCTACTTTTTGAAGAAGGAAACTTTCAAAGGTCCTTTTATTGTTTCGAACTGTAGGCTGCTTATACTCACATTAAATTTTCACAGCATCAGTATGTGTCTATTGGCTAAATGCATCTTGTTTAATCAGAATAGGGGCATTTCTTCCCTGTTTCAGATCAACAGGGAAATTTCAGCATTTCCAGTCACCATATTAGACATGCAACATTTATGCCTTCATGTGCCTTTCTCTAAGAATTGTTACATATGTTGTTCAGAGTAAGAACCCTGTGGCAACAGATCAGTCATATAAAACAGAGTCAAAAGACTAGGCAGAAATCTGAGAAATTTGCTGATAAAAGAAATATCTTGCACATGAATAGACTCCAGCATTGAAGACAGGTGTTTGAAGAACACTGACATCTGCCATGAAATCTAAGAAAGGTGAAAGAAAAACTGGGGTTTAGGTCTTCAAAAATCCATTGTTGACTGTATATCCAGTCTCTAAGTATTTTTTAAAACCTTAGATTACCTTAAATGCAACTTAAAACATTTCTCAATGTTTTAGAAATCTTCGGCTTTGGAAATTGTTGCTGGGTCTCTAAAAGCACAGTCTAACTGTTTGCATCCTTAGGTCCCAGAAGAGATGTTTACATCATTACCATGTGCTGCAACAATTAGAAAATGTGATGGTTTTTACTATCATCATGAATATTCCATATAATTGGGGCTTAATCAGAAAGGTCCCAAGGGTAGCATTATGGTACCTAGTTAGGACAGTTGTGTCATCAGGCAAAGGTTGCTCTGTAATTAAAGCACAAAACTATACAAATCACTTCATCTCTCTTTCCCTCTCTTTTTAAGGAGGGAAAGGTACTTTTATATGGGCAGATAGTGACAGGACAAAGGGCAGATGGTTTTAAACTGAAAGAAGATAAGTTTAGATTAGATGCTTAGGAAAGAATTTTTTACTCAGAGGGTGATGAAGCACTGGAACAGGCTGCCTAGAGAAGCTGTAGGTCCCTCATCCCTGGCAGTTTTGAAAGCCATGTTAGGTGGGGCCCTGAGCAACCTGACCTAGGGAATGGCATCTCTGTTCACAATGGGATTGGAACTCAGTGATCTTTAAGGTTTCTTCCAACCCAAGCCATTCCATGATTCTAGGAGTCTATGATTATAAGAACGAGGAAAGGATCAGCCATCCATTCCTGTCTTTGGCTTCAGAAGTAACTTCTCATGTTAGTAACAGAAGTAAGGACAGACAAACAGTTTTAACAATCTTACTTTGTAGTGTATGCAGGGCTAGTAGGTTCTGTATTCATTTAACAGTGTAGTTACATCCCATAAATTTNAGAAACAGTAAAGAAAGGCATTCATCTCACAGGTGACCACACAGCCTGCTGAACAGCCCACATTCTGACAATGAAACACATTTATTTAGAACAAACAGGTGTGATTTGGAGAAAAAAAAACCCTCATGATCAAAGGAACAATTTTGGCAAGTATGTGGATTGTCATTCAGTTTATTTATAAGTGTGAAGAATTTAATTAATAAAGTATAAAGCAAGCTCTGTCATGACAGTTTAAAGAACATATTATTCAGTTCAGTTAGATTTTCAGAATATTTTAATGAATGGCTTCTTTCACCATTTTAAGGATTAAGGATTGATCCCACTTTTTTCTTAATGCAAAGGGTTATTTTGTAATTATGGTCTTTTAGCCTTTCTGGCCTTCATCATATTTTAATTTATATGATTCTATTGCTTTAGAAAACAACTCAATTTTATATTTGGGAACTGAACAAAAGGGAAATTATCTAGCTGCTCCTTTGACAATATTACACTCTAATTTTTCTTCAGCTTTAAAATTTATTGCATGCTTATATCCATGAGCAATGAGTCTTAATATTATCTTGACAAGCTTATTTTTACATTTTTCAAAGTCCAAGAGAGTAGAGAAGATCACCATGTCAGGTGTTCTACCATGGACCTTTTAAATAGACAAAGACATAAAAAGGGAAAACTCACACCTGTCCAAAATTTCTATTACTGTCACATTGTTCTACTTTTTGAAGAAGGAAACTTTCAAAGGTCCTTTTATTGTTTCGAACTGTAGGCTGCTTATACTCACATTAAATTTTCACAGCATCAGTATGTGTCTATTGGCTAAATGCATCTTGTTTAATCAGAATAGGGGCATTTCTTCCCTGTTTCAGATCAACAGGGAAATTTCAGCATTTCCAGTCACCATATTAGACATGCAACATTTATGCCTTCATGTGCCTTTCTCTAAGAATTGTTACATATGTTGTTCAGAGTAAGAACCCTGTGGCAACAGATCAGTCATATAAAACAGAGTCAAAAGACTAGGCAGAAATCTGAGAAATTTGCTGATAAAAGAAATATCTTGCACATGAATAGACTCCAGCATTGAAGACAGGTGTTTGAAGAACACTGACATCTGCCATGAAATCTAAGAAAGGTGAAAGAAAAACTGGGGTTTAGGTCTTCAAAAATCCATTGTTGACTGTATATCCAGTCTCTAAGTATTTTTTAAAACCTTAGATTACCTTAAATGCAACTTAAAACATTTCTCAATGTTTTAGAAATCTTCGGCTTTGGAAATTGTTGCTGGGTCTCTAAAAGCACAGTCTAACTGTTTGCATCCTTAGGTCCCAGGAGAGATGTTAACATCATTACCGTGTGCTGCAACAATTGGAAAATGTGATGGTTTTTACCATCATCATGAATATTCCACATAATTGGGGCTTAATCAGAAAGGTCCCAAGGGTAGCATTATGGTACCTAGTTAGGACAGTTGTGTCATCAGGCAAAGGTTGCTCTGTAATTAAAGCACAAAACTATACAAATCACTTCATCTCTCTTTCCCTCTCTTTTTAAGGAGGGAAAGGTACTTTTATATGGGCAGATAGTGACAGGACAAAGGGCAGATGGTTTTAAACTGAAAGAAGATAAGTTTAGATTAGATGCTTAGGAAAGAATTTTTTACTCAGAGGGTGATGAAGCACTGGAACAGGCTGCCTAGAGAAGCTGTAGGTCCCTCATCCCTGGCAGTTTTGAAAGCCATGTTAGGTGGGGCCCTGAGCAACCTGACCTAGGGAATGGCATCTCTGTTCACAATGGGATTGGAACTCAGTGATCTTTAAGGTTTCTTCCAACCCAAGCCATTCCATGATTCTAGGAGTCTATGATTATAAGAACGAGGAAAGGATCAGCCATCCATTCCTATCTTTGGCTTCAGAAGTAACTTCTCATGTTAGTAACAGAAGTAAGGACAGACAAACAGTTTTAACAATCTTACTTTGTAGTATATGCAGGGCTAGTAGGTTCTGTATTCATTTAACAGTGTAGTTACATCCCATAAATTTTTAGATTCATTTTGATCTCTGGGGTCTCTGGATAGCCAGTGTCTTCTTTATCCTTGATGGTGGGACATGCAAGTAGGGAAAAAAGGGTTTTTGAACTTAATCTCTTTAAGAAGTACGATTGTCTCTGCTGCACCATATATCTCAAAATGAAACCTTGAAGGTCAAGGTTCAAACTCCTGTTCCAGTTAACATCCCTCAGAAATGTCCTTTTAATGAAGAATTTGGGAGGCAAAAGAGAGAATTATAGTACACATTTTTCCAAAAACAGTGAATGCAAGACTGTGTGTGGGGGATAATGTTTGTGATTTGCATATTTGTGTCAGAGTTCCTGTGTGAGAATAAACGGTGCAAAGAGAAGAAGACTCTTGATGTGTTGTGAACAGTTGTCCTCTCTAAACTGTTCAGTTTGTCCTCTCTAAACTCAAAAGTGTTCATACCCAGATTCTGGGAAAGGCAAGATCCCATATATTTTCTTCTGCTGAATATTTTGCTAAATAGGAACAGTGATATCTTGTTACTCAGAAAAAGAACTTTTCTCCCCGTAAGAACACCTGATAACAAGTGTCATGCTCATACTTTCTCTACATAAATTCTGTACTTTATTATTATTTTTTTTTTAATCTTAAGGCAATTTATGGTTAACATATTTTATAAAATCTTGAACACTTGTCACTTGTTTTGATCACTTGTATATGTTGCTCATTACCATCGGTTGCCTGAGGATGGCAATGCATAACCTCTCATAATTGTCTGTTTCTAGCTGGGCTGAAAGTAATTTTCGCGTGGTGTAATTTGTGGAGAATGGCAGGCTCCCGCCTTCCCTGCTTTGAGCAACAGTGCCAGCAGAAATCCTGAAACAACCATCCTTGTGGCTGGAATGTGCTTGTATGGAGAACATCATAGGAACAAAGCTTCATTGCCAAAAATTTATCATGCAGCTTCAACAGATTCCATCCTGGGAAGAAATCAGTCCCCAGGGTTTATCAGCCAGTGGAGAAGAGGAAAAAATTCTGGAAGGTCTGTGTGGTTGTTTAAATAATTCTCTATATTCAGAGAAGCAAGTGATGCAACTTGGCACCCAGAAAAACATGCCTTTTTTTTTTTGCTGGAAAGTTTATTTTGGTTCATAAGATAGGGGTGGGGAATTTTTGTTCACAGACATAAATATTTCTCATATCTATTTCCAGTACAGCCCAGTGAACTTGCTGTTGGGAAAAAGGTTGAAGGTCTCTTAGATGTAAATCTTCCTAAGAAATTTTTTGTGTGATTAATCTTTCCATAGAAAAGTATTTTATATTAATATTATCTGAGCTCTAGGTGAGACGGCCCAGTAGATTCCATAGACATGCTTTAGTTCAGTAGTCACTGTGCTGACAACTTCACCTCTCTTCTAGTTCTTCCCTAAGCCCAACAGCAGCACATCAACTGTTCCTAAAGTTCTTTTGGTGCATTTTTTAGTTTATGGTGGGATATCCAGCTTTGATGTAACTTACTGAATTCCTGAAGGTACAAAAGTAGTAATTCATAATGAATATGAATTGCAAGCAATAGTAAACTGCACAAAAACATTGCTCTTATAATCTCATTATAATATGTTAGAAAATTTTGTGTTCTAGGGTCTCTGATTAAAAATTTGGATGAAACACCTTACATAATTTACAAACTCTCACATCACTGAGCAATACGTAAAACCATTTTCTATGCTATTAATGGTGATTATTTATAACTAACTGTTTAATTCCCATCTTTTGTACAAATACTTATTAATTTTGGCATGATAGGAAGGAACATAGCTTTTGCCAATTTTTAGATTTCTTCCTGGCAGGGAATACTGTCTTGGCTGTTGATTGTCATGAGTGTGACTGTTGGATGTCATTAAAAATAAATACCATATGACTCAGTATCCATATAAATCACTGTCCATACCCACACACAAAAAATCCACCCTCACCAGGAAACAGAGAAGCTGGAAAGCCTGGCTATGTTACCAGGAATTCCTGTACAGGGAGATTTCCTGGAGTGAAAATCATCTCCAGCATTGTAAATATCTCTGATAAGTTTAGGGGAGTGAATGGGCTTTTAAGTTTCAAGTTATTTTTGGAAGGAGGACTGAGTGATGAGTGAAAGGCCCATGATTGCACACAAAAGAAAGGTACTTTACAAATGACCAGAGGTCTCTTCTTGCTGATTGGATGTCCCACATCCTTATGCAATTTTTAATGCCAGGAAAGGTAGTGCTATATATTTCATTGCCTCAGATCTAAAGGTTTTGGAGTATTTCAATTTTCACATGCCAAGTTATTTTTGTGTAATTTTAAAATGCGTAAATAATTCATTGCTGAGACGACATAATGAGGGTATCGCTGATGACATGAAGATGCTGTATAAATATGATTAAAGGTTTATCAAACTATGGAAGTGTCAGTTTTACTTGGTAGAAGTGCTAGACAGTTTGTGACAAGCCTTTTTTAAAAAGACTATAGGTTCTTTTCTCCATAGATTCTTTATAAAGGAAAAAAACCCTGTAGAAAAGTAGAAAACCTGAGTGAGAAAGAAGGCTCTGTTTGGTATGACGTGCACCAAGGGAGAAAATGTGAATTAACAAGTAACCAATTTAATTTCTATTTTAATTCATAATAAATAGCACCAACATCCCATGACTATTCTTTTTGTGCTAATAGTTATTCATCTGAATGGCATTTGTGAACATCAGTATAATCTGCACGAGAACAATGAATTCGAAAACCATACAAGAATAAATTAAGGTATTTTTACAAATGAAAACTCACTGAGAAAATAGTTTCATTTCTTTTGTTTCTAGAGAATTTCTCTTTCCTGCTTTAACGTGTTGTTTTGGGAGCCTATGGACACTTATTAGGAAGCTGGAAAGTCAGGTGCCTCTGGTAATAACTACTTGGGGTTACAGTTTTTGGCATGCCTGGTTCTGATGGTGCCAAACCAACAATTGAATGGTTTAATCCAAATACGGCATTTCCTATTAAATGCCAAAATGTGCGTCTGTGCTCGTGCAAGAAAACCATTACAATGGACTGCCCAGAGAGGTGGTGGAGCCACGGTTCCTGAAGGTGTTCAAGAAACAGCTGGATGTGACACTTAGTGCTCTGCTTTAGTTGGCAAGGTGGTGATCAGTCAAAGGTAGAACTCGATGACTGAAGATGTGTTTTCCAACCTAAAGGATTCTGTGCTTCTGAGATTTTTCTTAGGATCCGGGAAAGACAGATCAGACAGATCAGAGACTGTGGTATTTCAAGTGAAAGTCACCACACACCTTTCATCTTAAAATAAGGATAATGAAATTGAAATTAAAGTGCTTATATTTAAGTAGTAAACATGCCATCAGATTCAAACAAAACAAAATATAATATTGGGGATATTGGGATTATGTATCTAATGATCACTTAATGGTTTTGTAAGCATGATTAACTCAGTCCACACACAGCTCAATTAACACATAATAAATATCTGTAACCTGCCTACCTCCTCCTTCTACAGAAAATTTTAATAATGCCAACAACTACAGAAAATAATGGCTAATTATTCTTCTGCAAATACTGATTTAGAGATTCCTGTGAAACAAAAGGCTCATTTTTTTGTGGCTTATTCAGGTTAGAAGATTTTCTCTTAGCAGATTTTTTTTTGTTTAGCCTGCCCTGATGAACTGTTCGAATATTTTCACTTCAAAAAGTGATCGTTCTTGGTTAGTTGATAAGATCTCGTGCTAAGGGGAGTTCTACTAGAGAAGATTCTCCAGGTCAATGTTTTTCCTGGAGCTGTAGACTGAAAATTAAAAAAAAAAATTTTAGGACAGTCATGCTTACATTTTCTCTAATATTACATACAGACTAAAGCTATTCTATAATATTACATACAAAATTTTATTTCATGAATATTAGAAAATAAGTTTTTATGCTTCCATGAGGGGAGCTGTTTGAAGAAAGGAAAAAAATCACATTGCAGCCAAAGACAAGTCCTGTTACTATTACTGGCAGCTTTGTTATTTCTGAAACATAGGAATAGGACTCACAGACGTATACAGTTCAGACAATAATATATATTTTTAGTCAATACAATAAAACACAACTTTCTACTTTGGTAACCATGTAAGCCTCTTTAGCTTACGGTTTTCTTCATGGTATCCAAGTGAAATAGCATCTGGGTGAAAGCTAAGATAAAAATCCATCTGGATTCAGTCATTTATAAATCCAGTAAGCAGAAACAGCTTTGATAAAAAGAGCCAGGTTCTTACTGGCAACATTTTGTATTCTTCTACCATGAGCAAAGCTGAAGCTTATGAAATCTGTTGCTGTTTGTAATGCAGTCTGCATTCTCTAAAGGGTAAAGAGAAAAGAAAAAAGAGTTCACAAATTATTTTGTTTGTTATGTTCTTCTAAAAATACTTTTTGTGCCCTAAGATAGATTGGCAAGGGACAATACAAGACAAGGACTGTTTCTATTTCTTTGCTTTAATATCATACTGGGTCTCCAGAAACAGCGGAGCCTGTGGAGGTAGTTGAATATTTGCATGCATCAAAGACCAACCTTGCTCCCTCTCAGTCAGCAGAGATCTCTTCAATGTCACCAGCAGGAAATGAATCAGATGCCATGTGCACTGCAATGAAAGACGAGTAAAAAAGACCATTAAAAAACTGTCACTTCTTGAATTTATATTACCAGCTAGGTATAGTCTCACTTTGTCGTATCCTAGAGGTTGCTACTGAGGCCAGTATTATAACCTGCTCATTAACTATGTGGATGGTGGGACAGTGTGGACCCTCAGGCAGTTTGCAGATGATACAAAATTGGAAAGAGAGATGGCTGCACCAGATGGGTGCACTGTCATTCAGAGGGATCTGGAAAAGTTGGAGAATTGGGTAGTCATGAATTTTATGAAGTTCAACAAGAAAAAACAATCACATCCTGAACTTGGGAGAAATAACCCCAGGCATAGTACAGGCCCAGGGTCAAACAGCTGGAAAACAGCTTGGAAATGTCCCTCTGGCCTTGCTCCCAACACTCATTGTTCTGTCCTCTTTTATCCAGCTTAGATCTCTGAACTATAAGCTGATGTACTGATCCATCTGAAAAGAAACTGTATTTTCTAGAGTTAATTTTCATCTAGATACAGCTCCTTCCTTAGCCACAAAACCTAGTACAAGGTAAATTACACCAACTGGCAAAAGGAATAAAGAGGGAACAGGTGGGATCAGAAACTTGTGTTGCATCTAAGTGACCATCTAATTATAGACTGAATGTGTGTACCATCTGTCAGAGAAAAATTTTGCACATCATCTGCAAAAAAGGTATTATTCTTTCACACAAATTATAATATCATGAAATTGTCTTTTCCACAGAATTCTTGACAGTGCTTCTTAGTGAAATAGTTCTTCAGTGATAAGTTTTTCACTAAAGGGTGATTTGAAAGAGCTTATAGGTTTTCTAAGACAGGATGTCTTATGTCCTGGATTTATTTCAAGGCATATAAATAAAATGGGGCCATAATATTAAAATACATACATTTTCAGCTTGTCTTGTTTACGGAGCCATCAAGTCAAAGTCCTAATCAGAGCATGCAACAGTGCTGGGTTTTCACTGGAGGAAAAATCTTATCTGAATTTTTGAAAACAGAAACACAAATAGAAGATTATCGCAAGAGATGTGAGCATTCCAGTGNTCGCAAGAGATATGAGCATTCCAGTGAGGATGAAAAGAAGATACAGTGCATATAGTAAGAAGAAAGAGCCTGGTGTGGGTGTTTAGAAGGTTAAAATGTATTATAAAAATATGTTGGATCAAAGAGTGCCGTATACCTTAACTTAAGGAGCCAAAATCATATATTTAAGTTTAATTTAGTCATTGTGCTTTTTCGTCCCATTCAATGAAGAGAAGTAAGACTCTAGAGAGGGCAGTTAATCCGTGATGTTTGCCTAAAGAGTCAGAGAATTTATGCTCTGGAGGTACCTATTTCACTCCATGCCATGTAACAGTTTTTTAACCTCTCATTCTCATTCACTGATTCCAAGTCTATTTTCACAAATAGCTAAACCAGCCCTAGAACATCTCTGCACATACAAGGGCAGTAGGAAGGAAATAGAAAACAAAAGGCAAATTTAGACAGTAGATGTCTCTTCCATTGCAGCTCCTGGGATATGGAAGACTTTTGCACTACAGTTACGAAGTTAATTTCGAAAGTAAAAAGAAAACCAAGCCAGCAGAGTCCATTGTTATTAATAGGCAGCAGTTCTAAAGGCGATGATTAGAGTTCCCACTTAAATACATTTGCCTTCAATAACATCTTCTGGTTTTTCATGCATCTCCCATGAGAAAACCATATCTGTGCTGAAAGGTTTTTCTGAAATCTAGACATCAATCAACACAAGCCAGTAAAATGGCACTCCATGTCATCAGACATGCAGTGAAAGTTTTTTACAATATTGAGTTCAACAAGTTAATCAAGCCTTACCGAGTGCAATCCATAAAATTAATCGGGCACAACCTACCCCATGCAGCTTACTACATTCTTCATTGTAAAAGTTTTTAAAAATAAACACTTTTGAGCTATTAAATATGTAACTATATGCTTGTATCAGTTTAAAAGTTTGATTAGTATAGTTTTAAACTCTTCATACAGTCTCATTTTCTCAAACATCTGAATGAAAAAAACCTCATTAAAGAAGTGAGGAAAGATGACCATCCACCATGTAAAATTCCCTTTAGTTTTTACCTCTCCTTAGGTTATGTATTAAAAGCAGCCTTTGAAGGGTTGCTGTGAAGTAGCCCTCTGATTACTTCTGAAAATGGCTCAGTATGATTTATTGTCTCTAGAAATATTGACAAGTATCTTAATTTGAAGATCAGATTCCAAGAAAATGTGTTCAAATAGCAAAGCTGGACAATGCCATTTTCTTTTGCATGAAAATTCCAAAAAGAGATGTTCCTCCTCTTCCTTACAGCTCCCAGTGGCTGCTGCAGACTAACTCTCTGCTACTATTCTGTCCCATCTTCCTAGTTTCTCTACACTTCCTTCCAACACTGCAACAAAAGTTTGCTGTGTGCCATTGGAATTGTGGCTCTCCTGTTAATGTGTAAATTCCAGAATAGGTGGAGTTTCGAATGGGTGGACGTTTGCTCATCCAGTATGGCAGATGGAAGGATGGAGTGGAAGTAGTCAGTAAAGGGGAAGGAGAAGTGTTGTGAGTGCTGAGGAAGTCAATTATGTGTCTGTCCATCACAGCTGTTAATAATGCTGGGCCACACTGTCCCTATGCTGACGTTACGACAATTTTTGCCACCTATTCATGGGAGATAATTATTCATTGGCTATTTTTTTTCACTATCAGCTGTAAATAAGTTACACAACTAATAGACAACAGCATCATGTAATCAAGTAATGATCAGTCCCCCAGGTAAAATTATAATTGTATGAAATTATCCTGCCATTACTTTTTAATAGGCTGCCTAATTATGGCAATATATCTTAATATATTGAATCCTCGTTGAGTCACAGAATAATTGATATATTGAATCCTTGTTGAGTCACAAAATAATATCTCTGTAAGAAAAAATGTAGAGGTTGCTAAAGATTGTGTTGAGGCTGGTAAAGCTGTTTCTGACAGCTCCCAAATGAGCTCTAATACATTGTATAGCCATTATTAAGTTGGCATCATATGCCTTGAGATTCCTATTTGCTAATAATTTCTACATGCTTGCCTTTTTACAACAGTGGTTCTTAATAGATAATGAAGGTTAGAAAGAGGTAATAGAACATATTGCAAGGCCTAGAGAAACTTAAACTTGTTTCAACAAAATCAGCAGCAGTTGTGAGAGCACATAATGGAAAACAACAGGACATGGGGATCTGACTGGAAAATCAGTTTACAGCTAGAAAGTTTCAGATGGATATTACTTTGTCAATGAACCAAGTTTTACATAGACTTAGCTAAAAGTTGGAAGTGTTTACAACATGTTAGGACAACACTTTGATGCCACAGTTCTTCCTCCTAATGAAACAATTGGAAAAAATGGATTCCAGTACAAAAAAACCCTTGGATTGTAGTCACACAGTTGTGTACCCTGGCTGACAGGTCATCTCCTGTGTATATTTGTATTGTTACCATTCCACTGGTGCTTCTGAAGAGATGTCAAAAATCCTATCCAATTATGAGAGTAAAAAAAAGTTATATTCTGTACCAAAAAGTAAGGAATGAGAACTGTGAAATAAAATTGATCCAAATAAACTTAAGAATTGTGAAGTTAAGCTCAATTACTTTAGAACTTATCTATAATTAGGTATGCAAAAGTCCTGTGTCATTATTGATCCACACTCTTCTAATTTATTTCTTGTGTGTAATTTCCCTGCACTCCAGTAAGTAATATAATACAGCACCTGAAAAGGGTGAGTTTTCCCTTTTCCACAGAGCATATTCCCCAGGGGAACTTCTCCCTGAAGGGAAGTTATACTAAAGCCTCCTTCAGGATTTTCTCGAATTGAGTATGTAGACGCAGCATTTAACTTTGGAGCCAACATAGCAAAACAAACAAACAACAAAACCAACTAACCAAAAAAGGAAAAAAAAAAAAAAAAAGGAAAAAAAAGAAAAGGAAATTTAGATTAGCCTTGGGAACATAGTCCAATTTAGAAAATCACTGTTCATAGTCTGAATTCAGTATCACTCACAGTATACCATAACCTTGGTTTTCTTGGTCAGTTTTTGCAGGTGACATCCCATACTATTAACCAAAGAAGTCCTTGCAAGTAAGTGAAATACTACAAATTGCAACAAATAGATATCTCCTGCAGCTTTACACAATTTTCAAGTCAGTATAGGTCTGGTCCAAGGTGAGCTCAGATGTGTTTAACCTATCATAGGGTAAATAGAAACAGCAGGAGGAGTGTAAAAAAGTTGGTCCTTATGTTAGATAAGCATAGCGACAGCGCAGATAGGGATCTGGATTGCAGCAACAGACCTGTAAGAGCTATTTGAAACCTATGTGACAGCCAGGCAGTGAGATTAAAACTGTAATCAGTCACACAAGAGAGGAAGGAAAAGCAGATATTTTTCTGTGAGAAAAGATATTTTTCTGTGTATTTTCCTTGGTGGTTCTTATTTGGTGACAGGATTTTAAGGCTACTGTGTGAACTTTCCTTTTCTAGTGACTGAAGGCTACCGAAAAGCAATGGAAGGAATTTTTCTCTTGGATTAAACAATGAATTACTTACTTTTAGGTTCTCTGTCCCGAACGAAAACTGAGCAGTGATACTTTGAAGCCCATGACTCAATTCTTTTAGAGCTCTTTCACTTTGAAAAAGATTTAAAGTGAAAATTATTTAGTCCTGTGATTAATTGATTAAAAATAAAATAAAAAAAAAAACCATCAAGACTATATTTGCTTAAAATCATCTGGCCAAACTGATGTGCTTAATAATCAACATCATCTGTTCAGGAATTAAGTTCTGACTGGGATTTCAGGTGTCTGTAGTGGACAGCACTAACACACCTGAAACTGATAGCTGACCTGTAAAATTTAAAAACCCAAAAATGGAGTAGTAAAAATATACTTATTTTGCATCTGGGTTTTTCATGTTTATCAATATTATTGCTATAAGATTAGTACAAGTTTGCCGTTTGTAGGAAAAGGAAAGTAGGATTGCAGTCTTTAAAGGAAATGTTTTTACTGCAGGTCCACTGAACAAAGCGGATGCGGGGCAGGAGGATGGGAGGAAGGGTAGGATGATCTGTAGCTGAAAAATATATCCTATTCTGATGGTTGTTGAAAATATTGTATGAGGAATTAACTTAGGATAGGTAAGGATAGAGATTACAGCTACACATTTGTTTAGAAGCATCTTGAAAAGTAACAAAATCTGTTATTTACTACACATATTAAAAAAATCAGGTCTATTTAGGAAAGAAGTAGCTACGTGCCTTACCAGGTCTCAGCATGCAGGAGGGAGGCTTCAGCTGAAAGATGATCTCAGTCTAAGAGACTGTCTATTGGCTGAGGGCTGTCTGTTTATTTTCCACATTCCAGGTGTAAATAGGCATTTCTACATGCTTGTGGCAGCTGTAGATGCACGAGGTGCATCAACATCACTGAGAGTCTTGCAATACTTATTTCTGGTTTCCCATTTCAAGTGTGTTCATTGTGGCTTGCTTGAAGAATTGCCTTCTTTGGTTCCTTAAATTTTCTAATGCTTACTATGGGGAAAAATAGCAAAAGGATACCTACTTGTATTTAATATAAATTAATATTTTCTTTACCGAGTTTGAGTATTCAAGCAGATTAAGATAGACTACAGGTAAAGCTGAATTTCTGCCCTTGCTGTCTGTGGTCTGTACAGTAGCAGTGACGCAAACACCAATGAAACTCACTGAACCATTGGTCTTATAGGAATTGTGTCCTTTTTTACCATTTGTGAATTTCTTCTCTGGAGAGCTGGGAGTTTAAAAAAAAAAAAGGTGAATAAAACAGACTGTCAGTGTTCATCTTATGTAAACTTCTTTATTCCTATTCTCTGGGCCTCGGTGTCAAAGCATGGCAGGTGTCAGGGAAAGGAACATTTTACTTTGTTAAGCTTCTGTCTTGGACACTTCAAATGAAAGCTGGAACCACTGGGTTGTGTGAGAAGCAGCTGAAGCCCATTCAACTGCAGATCTAGTTAGAAATTTTCCAGGAAGCAACTTTGCATCTGGAAACACTGATATTAATTTCTGCAAGTTTTAGACAGAAGCAGGTCACAGGCCCACCAGCAGTCTGAGGCTCTGGTCTCACACTTCGTAAAGAACACCCAAGTTCACAGCATTGCATCTCTTAATGCAGGAAAGTGATGAAATACAAAAGACTAGGTTTGTGTCCAGATGGAAATACCATCATTCCTTTTCCTCTGCTGATGAAATTTCTTTTTGTATTGCTAACTATTCACAGGATCAGGGAAAAACCAGTTTTGGAATCCACCTCATCTGTGGAAGAAAGAAAAAACAGATACAATATTGAATTTACATTGAGGTTGGGTTAAGAAGATACAAGTGTTAATGACAGCCAATTTAATATGGAAAGACAATTGAGACCTTTTGAAAAATGTAACTATATCTGTAAAAATACTTAAAAATTAAATTTTTAGCTATTGTATAATACAGCTGTGGTAGTTTCATTAAAATATTTTTAACCTGTTAGCCTATAAACCAAGAGGTCATTTTAAATTCACTGACCCATTATTTCCATACTTTTAGTTATATTTTTCTCTAGGAGTTGATAATTATGATGTAGATGGGAATGAATGTACAAGAAAAAAAATATTGTCAATGTTTACATTTAGGTTTTTTTAAATGTTATATTTTGACTTTTTAATTATTAAATCAACTCCTTAACACCAGAATAAATGGTGCTTAAAGATTAAATTTCTTAAACCCACTGCAATTTGTTGAGCTTTAACTTAGGCCTTACTGTCAGTTCTCTGAATTTTTCACATAAAAGTAACTTAATGCCTGCTAGAGAAAACAGAGCATTATGAATCAGAAGGAAATGGCCTTTAGAAAAATATTATTCATATTTCACCCTTTGTCCTACAATAACTTGTGTCATTAAAGGTGAAGAAAATAAATCTCCTCTTTCCCTTTTCCTATCATACTACTCAGAAATGAGGCATGCAGTATTCTATTTTGTCTCAGAAAGGTAATTTCCTTTTGAAGTTGTTTTTTCTTCAGTGTTTGAAAATATTTTTTGAATGAACTTCAGGTGAAAAATTAGAATAAAAATAATAGTCCTATTTTAAATCACAGAATTTTGTTGAAAATTCTGCTTCTCAGGTCCCTGAAGTACTGCAAAATTCAGTAGTTTGGTTGAGGAACTGTATAAGCTAAAATTAAAATTACAGTTCATAATAGACAGAAATAAAATGGACTTGTAGAAGAGACACAAAAGCTCAGGTGGTATTCTTTCAGTCTTTCTATAGGACCTAATCTAACCACTAAGAAACACAGGGAAGTTTACACCCTCACATTTGGTTTGTATATGCAAGAAAAAGTGAAGATGTTTTACTGTCAAGTGAATGTATTTAAGTGGAGTAGATTTCTAGAAAAGTTTCACTATGTGAAAAAGAAAACTACACTTTTTCTATTCCAGGCTAGCTCCTTAAAAACTCAGATGTCAGCAACACATCAAAGTGACAGGGTCCCACTAGACTGAGTGACCAAGAGGCAGAGGTTTATCTCCCAGAGGCAAGGCGGGCACTGAGCCTGCTCCTCCATCCCTCTATGCTCCTCCAGAGACAGACCTGCTTGGCTGTTCCTCCATCTTTGCTCTTTTTATTTTCTACTTGTCTTCTGTTTATACAGCAAAGTTAACTGCTAAAAGTGGAAAAAAAAAAAATGCAGGTAGTTTGTAATTCTCAATCAGAAAATCACTGTATGAGAAGAATAAAGCTGGAGTCCTTTGAGAGGCATCTATTAAATAATTAATTGGTTTTTTTTACTATCTTTGTTAATTATAGAGGATGATTTTCAGTAGACATTCTTCTGATCACTAAAAGCAGAAAATATAAACAAAGTCTAATACTATACTCAAGAAATTCCATGAAAAGAGGTCTAGACAGTCTATTAGGGTAAATAAACACTCTGGAGAAAAAATGCAAGTCTAGCCATTAAGAGAGGGGTTTTTTAAAATCTGTTGCAGGTATGCATAAATATTTCCAAACTTGGAAAAGAAAGGTGATATATTCCTACTGTATAATGACAGACTTTCTTAACTTTAGGTCATCATCAGGAAAGTAAGGTAGTATCTACTCTGAATGTCTTAAGTTCAGGTAACTTGTACTTCAAGCCCGAAGAGTTGTCTGAAGAAATGGTTAACTCACTGGTAATTTTTAATTACCTTAAAGTACTTGGCACTTCCAAAGACTGTAAATCCACTAAAGTTAAAGCAAAGATGATAAATTCCAGTGGGGTGATTTCAGAGTTACCACAGGCTATATCTGCTTTTTCATCAATCCACGGAGAGATGATAGGAAAATCGACAGGACTTTTTATTTTATATATGACTGCTCAACGAGCATTTTAATAATGCTCACTGACAGAATTTTAAAGACCAGAGATTTTATCAAAGAAAATTGCTCTCATTCTTTGATGAGATACAAATTTTTCAATAACAGTGCCTAATAAACATAGGTGAGAAGTGGCAGAAGATTTTGTATGCCACTAGTGGGGCATTCTGTTTAAAAGAGTACACAATACAATCACAGTAAGGCATAAATGAATGAACAACTGGCAGAGAGACAAAAAGTCAGTGCTACATCAGCTTTATATGAAAGCTACCTTCTGGGTACTTCTGGGACTGACTTTATCCTATGAATTGAATTCAACATCTTTAATAATGAAATTGAGGCAAACGTGAAATCACCAACAATAAAATATATAGGTGAGAAGGAATGCTTAGGGGATAAATGAGAAAGAGAAAATGACAACCGTATTATATGATCTGGTTACTTTCTTTATGGTCGACAGGCTCATTCCTTCAAAATACACTTTCAAAATATCAATTAATACAAAAAAATAAAATAAGCCTTCCTGGCTTTTAGACCCGTTGGAGTGAAGTTCCACAAAGATGATCAGAGGGTTGGAGCACTTTCCCTATGAGGACAGGCTCAGAGAGTTGAGGTTTTTCATCCTGGAGAAGAGAAGGCTCCAGGGAAACCTTAGAGCACCTTCCAGCAGACAAAGGGAAGCAACAAGAGCTGGAGAGAAACAGTTTCCAAGGGCGTGTAGTGATAGGGCAGCGGGGAATGGCTTTAAACTGAAAGAGAGTAGATTTAGTTTGGATATTAGGAAGAAAGTCTTTATATTGTGGATGGTGAGGCACTGGAGCAGGTTGCCTGGGGAAGTAGTTGATGCCCCACCCCTGGCAGTGTTAAAGGCCAGGCAGGATGGAGCTCTGAGCAACCTGGTCTAGCGAATGGCATCCCTGCCCATGGCAGGGGGATTGGAACTAGATGATCTTTAAGGTCTGTTCTTACCCATTCTATAATTCCATGATTTTTTGGGCTGTAGGTTAAGATTCTGTTTCAGTCAGCACAATGTGCTAAAATGGTTCTATAGGATATATGTCTGTATAGGGAAACACAATCTCTCTACAAGACAGTGCTTAGACCAACATTAAAACACTCTATGCATTCCATGAGAGATATTGTATTTATATGTATTAAAGTAATATTTAGAAATACATGCACCTATTCATATGCACCTATTCATATATATACACATATATATGATTATTAAATAGATTATTCTTTTAGCAGTCGTGCATAGTTAATAAATCAAAAGAATCTATGTAATGCCAAAGGAATTTCTAATATGGTGGGCTGATGTATAAGAACAAGTGATGTGTTGAAATTGAACCAAGACATGTTTAAATGAGAAGCATAGCATTATTTCTTAACAGGGAGAACCATTTTTTCTGCTGAATCAAAATATCAAGACAAGTACAATTTTTACACATCTTCAGATCAAGACCAAATGCCTTTAGAAAAGATTTACTTTAGTTAAATGGGAGTTAATGGAGTTTGATACAGGCAAAATGCAACTTTCTGATACATGGGAGGTCAGACTGGATGATCTAATGGTCTGTGCAGTAACTCAAATGGAAAAAAATAAAACCTATATGACACAGAGGTGATTTTGATAAAATCCACTATATATATATGTATATATATAAAATCTCAAAAAGCTGCATACAACTAGCTATAACATAACCACACACTGAAAATGGAGTCAATGTTCTCATAGACTAAACTAATAAAAAAACCAAGGCACAGCCCTAAGAAATGACATGATATATTGCTTAATTACCAGCACACCTGCTGTCATGGTTTAGCTGTTTAGTATTGTCATAGCCTATTTAAAGCAGTGCCAGGCACAGTTCAAGAGGATTGTATGACAAGTTCTGTTCCCAAAAGGGCATTATGATTGTGGCCATAGTCTTTCCATAAAAAATTGTTTTGGTGGGAAGAAGTTAGCCATGTAATGTCACTTGGCCTCTGGGTTTTTTAGCACCATAACCTAGCCTTGTTTTTAATTTTATCTGAGACTCAGAGATGAATTGGAAAAAGTGATTGTTCACCAATGGTCCCATTAATTGCAGGCTCCAATGTCCATGCCTGAGGTAATGTCCCTTCCAGATGACCACATTAAGCATTTTACATCTTTTAGGTAATTGACAAAGTTTAGTCAAATTGGACAAATCAGAGCTGCTGTTCTCGCCTTTGCATCTGCTCTCAAGAAATACAGTAAATCATGAATACTGCTAAGGTTCCCAGAGCCAATTTTATAGATCAACATATCTTGATTTTCTCTTATATAGTCCTGAATCATGAATGAGGGAAGACTACAGAAATGACCTACAGAAATCTGTCCTCAGGCTCTTTCAGGGGGCATCCCTGAAGATCATTTCCACAGACATGCTGTTAAGGTGTCAGGGAGGAGTTTACAGAACAAAACTGAAATTTTTCATCTCCCTCCTCACTTTTATCCAATAATCCTGAATTTAGATTAGAGATGGATTTGAAGCACTTCTGCCTGGGTGTAATCTCAGCCCAAATGACCCCCTTCCTCTGACACCACAACTCAACCATCAGTGGGATGAATTCTGGGTCCCATCTGTTGGAGCTGCGCACCTGCATGTGCAGTAGGTATCCCGCACATTAACTTGCCCAAGAATGCAAAACTCAGTAGTGTCTTGCAAAGGAAGGCTGGGCATGGGAAAGAATTGGCAAAAGTCTTCAGAGCAATTGTTCCCATCTTGCCTGGGATAGGCTTAATTTTATTTTTAGTAACTGGTACAGTTCTCTGTTTTGGATTTAGTATGAGAATAATGTTGATAACACATTGATGTTTTAGTTGTTTCTAAGTAGTGCTTACCCTAAGTAAGGGCTTTTTCATTTTCCATGTTTTGCCAGTGAGAAGCTGCACAAGAAGCCATGAGGGAGCATGAACAAGACAGCATTGGCAGAGGGATATCCCATGCTGTAGAACATCAAACTCAGAGTGTGAAATGGAAGGAATTGGCTAGGAGGGGTGATCACTGCTCAAAGACAGGCTGGGCATTGCCACTGTGTGGTGAGCAATTGGACTGTGCATATATCCCTTGTTTCTTTTGTGTTTTATTCCTCTCTTCCTCCTTTTCATTACACTCATTATTTTTATTATTATAATTATTACTATTGTTATATTTTATTTTGGTTCAATTATTAAACTACTCTTAACCCACAAGATTTACTCTATTTTTCTGATTGTCCTCCTCAGGGAGGGCTTAGGGAGAGGAGTGACGAAATGGCTGTGTGGTGCTTAGTTGCAGCCTGGGGTTAAGCCACAACAGCAATATTTCCTGAGAGACATGCGTATGACTGGTCTCCCACTCTCACCTGAGTGCACTCACCATTGGGTAAAAAAAGTGAAAATTGTGTTCTATATTGTTTCACAATGAGTTACAGGTTTCCAGTTCCTTACAGAGCTCTTTTCAGTTGAGTTGGACTAATAACAATAGTTTTGCATAACAAAAGAGAACATAAAATTAATTTCTACTTTATAATGGTTAGCTGCCAATCCTGAATAATAATGAAAAAATCAAAAACATGGTACTTCTACATTTTAGTGTGAGTTCATTTTCTCTGTATCTGTGAAGTAAATTGAGTGGAGCAGATAATAATTTAAACAATCTTAAATACTCAAATAACAATTTGGAATGGGATGAAATGTTTAAAAATTAAGTTTTATAGATGGAGCTGTGGGAGAATGTAATATCTTAACAAGAAAATGTTAAAAATAAAGCACATGACTATATGTTGAAAAAATAATTCTTGGTTAAGAACCAGTAGCAGATGGAAACATTTATGCACTGAAGACATTACGCATTCATTCATGGGGACACAGATGCTACTCAGACTGATGGGATGTACATTAGCCCTAAATTAATAAAAATAGATTTAAATGTTACTTTTTTTGCCTGTTTAAAAATGTGTTGTTGAGTTTAAAATCATGACCCTAGTTGAGAGATTTGAAAAAATTGAGTAAAAAATACTGCGGCTCCGCACTCTGCTTCTTTTTGGATAGCAGAGGCAAAGCATGGAGGTGCGTGATCAAACTGAGACAGAAACAGCTGAAGTGGCAGATCTGTGACCACAGATCAAAAAAAAGATTGGGATTTCAGCCTGTTTTTGCTGAGCAGCAAAGGGGGTGGTAGTCCTCAACTGCCCATAAGAAGTTGTGAAGATACTTAAGGCTGCCAACTGTCAGAGACTGAAATACTATAGTTTATAACTTAAACATCTTTATGAAGGACTTCTACAATTGTACTACAAAAGCTACAGAGAAGACTACCACACCCTGAATGGGGTTCTGAGAGGCCCTGGACCTGCTCATTGGTGAAAATAAGATAAAAAAACAACTCAGGACTGGGGACATTCACAAAGCATAAGCTTAACACCTCCAGGGTGGAGACCACAGCCCCACGGCTATCAGCTGCCAGGTTCGAACAGACCCTCGCACCAAAGTGGGGGGAGAGAGGCTTTGCGGGTAAAAGCCTCACGTGAGAGGCACAATGACCTCCCGTCCTCCACAGCGCAGAGGAGCCCAGCTCAGGGGCCCTTCACCCAGAGGAGGGAGAAGCTTTTTCGCAGCAGAAGGGGGTGACATGGCCCATCAAAGGGCCCCCCCCTCAAAGGGGTACCCAGACCCTGCACCAGAGCACCAGAGAGGATGCAACAGACCCTCAGTGTTGCAAGGGACAGGGTCAAACTGGCCCCCTGCAAGGGAGGCAGGTGGGTGTTTCCCACCTGCCCAAAGCACATATTAATCCACGGGATTCTTTACTCTGGCGTGTGGCCGTGTGGCGCGGTGGTGGCAGGGGCCCCTCACCACCAGAGGACCAGATGGAGGGGAGCAACGAGACGTCATTGGGACCCTCGGATGGGTGATATGCTCCCACCTAACTCCTGTCACCTCTCCCTGTCCCCCCACCCGCCACGCACACTTCTTTCTCTATTTCTTTCTTTCTTTTCTCTTTCTTTCTCTTTGCCTGTTTTACTATTAAATAAAATACATCATTTTTTTTGGCATCAACATTTAATCTTATTTGGTTTTAATCTCCTTTTCGGGAATATTTTGAACCTTCAAAGTTCTTTCCTGTTTATGCACAGAGACTTAGTTTTCTTTGCTTTTCTGAGTTTAAACGGGGTCATAACACCAACTTATAGCTCTTTTGCCTTATGGGGGAAGGAGAAGGAAGGAGAAGCTTCTCTTCCTTGGCCAGGGACCTGTGTTCCAAATTAATCCATGTCTAGGCTTACATTCAGAAAACCTCAACATAAAGCGAACCACTGAACAAAAATTAATTTAGGTATGACCCGGGCTTAATACTCTCCAAATTATTTAACCTCTGAAGATATTAGTGTGTCTAATAATAATTTCCAGCCTAACAATGGGCATCAGCGAAGAGCAGTGTTAGTCCCTACGAGGATGCTTTGATTGCATCTTTGTTTTCTTTAAGTGAAACAAGAGCATTGAGTATCACTTATTCTCCTGACACAATTGCAGTTAACTGAAACCCATTATAGAATTGCGAGTCATTATGTTTAACTTCATTCTGAAAATAGATGGAGCATTTTGAATTGTAGGTATAGAATAATTTGCCTCATACATCTCAGGAATATAGGAAATCTATATAATTCATTATTTCAGACTTTTTTTATTATATAGATCCATGCTTTTTCTTGTTAAGATAAAGTTTATACTGCCTTTGGAATACCAGGGAGTGAAAAGGTAAAGAAAGCCCTTAAAGATAAATGCATCATTAAAACAGAACCAAACAAAAATCCCTTTGGTTGTGGACTGATGGCATGAGCTTGCTATGATGGCTATTTCTTGGAAGACTGCAATATCCACAAGACTGTGGATATAATATTACAGGATCTAGAGACATTTAGTAATCTCCTTTTTAATCGATATGTCTAAAAAAAAAAAGGCAGTGGGAATACTGTTTATACTGTTTTAGGTATTGACATCAAGGAAAGTTAACATATTCACAATGCAGAAAAATGCAGTGTGCTTTCACAGCATGGGGGACACTTTTTCCCTGAGAGAAAAGACAAATTTAATTATCCTGTAACTGGCCAGTTACATTTTGTTTCACTTGGCTTAATAGATAAGGGCAAGGAAAGTTATGCCTTCACAGTACGCAAGAAATGAAAAACGATTTGAGGATACTGAAGACATATCCACGTCTGCTTACATAAGGTAGTTCTGAAGCTTGAAGCTCAAGAAAATTTGGTAAACAGATATCCAAGCTAGTTTCACACAAGCTAGCTTGCATCCTGAAGCAGCACAGCCATGTGCATGTAGCCTGTTATAACTTCTGAGCACAGCTCTCAGCTGCTCTCAGCTGCTCTCCGCTGCTTGCTTTACACATCGGGGAAATGTGCTACTGAACTCAGCCATGTGAGCCAGCAGTCATGGAGGAGTCTACTCCATGTCATCTGTGGTGTCAACACAAGCTTTATTTCCTGAAAGACATTATCAAATGGAAAACCTGCCATGTGGAGGAATACTTGACTTTTGGGGAGTGCTGACTGAAAACTATGATAGACTACTTTCTCTATAAATAAGTGAGATAATTGTCTTTACAATATAAAAGCCATTCCTGGATTAAGAATGAATATGCGAAATAGTCAGGAGTAAAATTAGATTAAAAATTAGGACAATATTTTTGACTATCAGAGCAGTGGAAACCAGAAGCCATCTCTCTGCAGTGATAGGTAGCAGTAATTTGCAGCTTCCCTCTTCTGTCTTTTACTGGATTGCACAGAAGTGGCTGCTCACTTCTTAGAGGTTCTAGCATTTGCTATTTTTAAGGCAGAATGAGAGGCAAAATGGAAAAATAATTAATCTGATTTTTTTTTCTTTATGAAACTAGATACAAATAGGATGCACTTATTTTTATTTCCTTTCTGGGTAGGTGTAACTTTCCAATACCTGTCTGCCAGAAAAGGAGGAAAACTCCCCAGCCAGGTGTCAGACTCAGCTAGGTGTCAGTGTGGGACAGTGAGTGCAACAACAGCTAGAAGGCAAAATTCTTAGTTTGAATCACAGAAGATAAACATGTACATGGCTCGTAATACAGATGTTGTTCCCATGTAACAGCATCACTTCAGTCCTTCTCTACACGAACTCCCCTCAAAACTTCCCAGACATTTGTGTTTCACATAGAAATAAGACTGCAACAAAATCTCAACAACCTTATAGCCTTTAAGATAGAGGTGCAAAAAGCCTCTGGAGTCTTAGGTGCATTGTATCTTCTGTCAGGGACAGCATGAAATATCCAAAGCAGCTAAAAGTTTAAGAAATTTCTTGGCATAAATACACAAGATGGAAAGAACAGTGGAATACCTTAGCTGAAATCCTTTCTTACTTTAGTTCTTTGTAGTATTATTTCTTAAAGTATTTAGAAAAATACCTACACTTAGGTTGAGGTGGCCATCAGAGTAGCAGGTCTGTATGAACCAAAACTTCCCTTACTGCATGAACATGCAATGTTGTTTTATTTTCACAAACTACTTCAGTCCGTCATGCTGTGAAAATAACAAACAGAATAACATAGATTAAGTACAAAAATGCAAAAAAGCCTAAGAAAATCGCAGGAGCGAGATTTGTAATAAAAATCCGTTCTACTAAATTTTGGACAGTCTATTGATATCATAAATTGTGAGGCAATGTTGGCCACAAGTTACAGTTTTGAGATATATATCAAACTACTGCAAATTACTGTACTTTAACAGCAGTTCAGTAGGAACAGAAAAGATATACCTTAGACAGGTTTGAGAGATTATCTTCTCTGAGCTGGTTGCTCTGAAGCTTGATTTTATAAAAGCAGAAGCTATGCCATGCAGTAAAGATGAGTGTGGTTTCAGACTGCAAGTATAATGTCTGGAGATAGAGAAGGAGAAAGAAACAAAAGCTCTCTCAGGAAACAACTGGGCCAGTGGGATGTAGGCGCTATGGCCTCCTAGTGAGCGTTCTGTTGAGTGTATTTAACATAGATTTAATAAAGGTAAGGTTTAGACTGTGCTTCAATGCATTCCTGGGTAAGGAACATTTTACTTCACACAGACTCACTGCCACCATAGCATTAATTTTAGACTGCTGTTTTAAAAGGTTCTGCTTTTCATAAGCATTCTAGTGATTTTGAGCAGGATTGGGTTCTTCCAAGTATATATAAATATTTACAAAAAAATTTCTTTATCTCACAAAAAGAAGTTTAGACAACTGATTTTTTCACATAAATAGACTTATTTTAATCACATCTGGATATATTTGCAAAATCAGGAATTAAAAATACATCTGCTGAGAATCACTTTCTGAATTTCTTGGCAGTCATTCGCTGTTAAAATATTTTCTTTACATGGAATTTACTAATGTTACTCCTTATAGCCTACCATTTCACTGACAGTTTTTTCCAGACAGGCTTCCTGCTAGCAGAGGAGGAGGACTAGGTAAAAGCTAACTGTAGAATATTCAATGACTATTTTATTGTGGCTGTACTCAGCAACAGGATTAATGCGGAAAATTTGAACCAACTTCATTGTAGGAAGTTTAAGCAATTTAATAAAAACTAATTATTAATAACTCAGAACTTTTAGTTTCTCACATATGTCTACATTATCATATAAAATATCCCTCCCAAACTCTTTTATTTTACCTTCAATTTTATTCAGAGACAACAAAAGCAATTCCCCTTTTGTTTCCACTTTGTGACATGAGAAGTGATTTCCACTGTGATGTTCTTTCTGGTTGCCTGTGATATGCTATTCCACATTCAAGTCCTTTCAAGGAGACATTGGTTTAATAATTAAAAATCACTGTTTTTACTAAATTATGATAATGATTTATCTAGGAAACCTTATTGTTAACATGTCTTTGAATAGAGAAAAATGTCTTTTGCTAGATTCAGACTGAAGTTTGAGATATTGCAAGTATGCATATAAATAAATAATTCTTGGATAGTAGTCTTTTCCCATTGGATATTTGAACTGTTAGATGCTAAGCAAGATAGGATACTGCTTTCTCCAGTTTTTCTTCAAAGTAGACACATTCTGAACACAGATACTTACTATATACTTGTATTTCATAACTGAAATGTTCAACCATGTAACTTTTAAATATTTTGATCTATAAAATTGATATATAAAAATATATTTACAAATGTAGATTTTTTTACATAAAAGTCACATTGTGAGAGTATGATCTATACCCAATATGAGATTCTGGGTTTATCCTATGTTGTTTGTAATAAAACACATAATGTTGCAAGTTAATGATTTCTGTAATCAATGAGAGATGAAGATTCAGCTGTTTAGGTCTCTTCCTCACCATCTGGAAAACATTCTGCTTCATGGGATCATCCCTGAGCATCATTACTGTTTTAAATCTTAGGATATTCTCTCTCATTCCTGTTCTATAGCAAATGAGGGATTTTGATCTTCAGTTTTGACTTCACTTGGGGCAACCAACAGGCTCAGGACTCTGTGCTATGCAGGTGTCTGCAGAATGGGTGCCTCGCTGGGCTGTCTGGCCTGCTCTGACTTCAACAACATTTTTCCTGTGTGCTTTCTGCAGATGACTCTTACCTTTAGCAAAAATGGGAAGATAATGAACTTAACTTTCTTAACTGAGCAGTATGGATTAGAACTCTCAGTAGGTTGGATATATTTGTGACTAAGAACTGCTAGAATTCGGATAGCAGTTCAGCAAGGGCAATTACAGGTTTCAACACTGGAAATGCATCCAGGAGCTGAAGGCATACCTAACATTAAGCAACGTTCCTCATTTTTATTCAGTTGCTTCTGTCTGGAAGAGTTATTGTTTCTGTCTGTTCATGCCCCAGTTCTTCTTCATGTCTTTCTCTATCTCAGTATAGACTCGGTCTAAAACCGAGTGTGCTGCTGCACTCTAAATCTGTTGTAAGAGTTGACTAGAAGTATTGTATCAATATTGCCAACCAGTGTCCCAAAGTCATGAGTGAGATCACCAAATCTTTAAAACTGTGGGATTAAAACCAATAGTTTTCATTTATTTTGCTTGATTCTAGGGTCACAGGAAGTCTCTACTATTTCTGCAAGTTCTGTAAAGTCACATGACTTAAGAAGCTGGGACTTTAGGGAAACTTTCCCCAGGCTTGGATATCACAGTGAGAGACAGAGATGCTGATACCTCTGCAGTTCCAGTACAGTTACTTTAATTACAGATTCTACTTCACCTGGTGAGAGAGCAAATTAACACTTTTGAATTTAAAAGCAAGTATTGGAAGTTCTGCCTGTGCACATACCAAGTCAGCTTTTTCTGGGCATAAGACAAATGCTTATATCACAAGAAACAAGTGATAATATATCATGCTGGCTATCCAGTGTGAAGGAAGTCTTAATAAAAAGGTCAGAGTATATAAAAAGATCATAGTAATACAAATCAAATCAGGCAAGGAAAGACTATACAGGATCTTTTTTTCAGAGAAGGCAGGGGAAAAGACATAAGTAAAAGCAAATTGAAAAGTGCTGTTTTTCAACTAAATTTTTAACTTCAAGGTAGTTACATTATACTTTTCTATCAAGAGCAAGAATATAGGTGGATATAGATAATTAATTAAAATAATAATTATTTGGAAGTGAGATATTTTTCATCTATTGAAGACCTTAATATTCCTTTCACCAAAGCAGCAGAACATTACATACTATGTGAAATGCTTTGAGAATTCTGACATCTGCAAATCTGATTACAGTTTATATGTAACATGATGAATTCAGGCTTGTAGAACTGGTGTGACACATGAAAAAGTCATAGAAGAACTGTGCTATGGATTGATATATTGAATTACATTGAGAACATATTGATATAATGAATTACATGAAAATCTATAATTGTAAATGTCAAGACTTTATTTTACTATATATGCACAAAAATATTTTCATTATTTAACTTTAAAATCTACTAAGAGACCTATGAAGCACACTGTCAGAAACATAGCCTTTCTTCATAAATAATTAAAAGTAAAATTACTAACATTTAATTTTATATAAATGCCTATAATTGTAATAATGAACAATTTCAACACAAATATTTCTCTTTGTAGATTTGACATTGATTAGCAGCAAGGCAGACTCTACACAGCTTGTGATCAGGCTATTTGTGCAGGAAGGTTCCAACAAAACAGATCCTCTGGCCACAATTTATAACATGAGCAGATGTAGGACAGCACATGATCACACTGTCTAAGACAATTAATGAACACATTTTCATAGGTAGTTTAGAAGAACTGGCGTCCTTTACTGTATGGCTCTGGAGTGGTTGCCCACAAGACCACAAAAATCATGATATCGTTCATTTTCAAGCAAAATCTACCCAAAAAGAAGGTTCTTGCTTAGATGTCTTAAGGAATGTTTTTACACCTTTGGAAGAACTGTTCTCATTATAAACTGAAGGTAATTCTAATTTTTTTTCATGCTTGATATATTGGATATATTTGTGAAACCTCCCATAAATATGAATTTTGATTTGCCGATTTTGTATAAAACTGTTTCCCAAGCGGTAAAAATAAAAATGATAAGGTACAGACTAATTAATTAGGTACAGACTAATCAATATTTTAGACTGTAGCTTTTTATTTTCTAATATGAGTGGTCCTGTCCTGAAAAATACCTGTGCTAATGGCATTGTAGTTACCACATCATTATATCTCAAGAATTTCTGTATCAGATGTGCTTAGTTTAGAAATAAAATGGGGGGTTTATGTTTTGTTTATTTTTGGGTTTTTTCTGTTGTTTGGGCTATTTTTCTGACTGCTTTCTCTGCATTCCCTAGAATCCAGCAAGATTTTTTAGGGTGGTTTTCATGTCACTTATCAGTGCTTGTTACCAATGTTGTGCAAAGCAAATGTGATCCTAGCTATGTCTGTGCAGCACTAACTTCCAAATCAAGCTGCCTATGGATGCCACCATGAGCCTATTTCCCTCAACAGAATTGCAGAGGTGTATCCAGATGAAAGCTATTAAACAGGCTTGTTGATGACACACAAGATGGAACAAAATTTGCAGCTTAGTATTTCCTAGCTGTGCTGGCTCTGCAGGAGAGAAGGCTTATTTATATTACTAGCACAGGCAACTATTACAGAATGCACAGAGAAAGGAGATTTGCTGAATGAAACAGTGTTGTTTGGAAGGAGGAAGGGCTCAAAGCAGAGCTAGGCTTTATGGTCTTTTGTACTAATATTCTGTAATCACAATAGTTTTTCTCCTGACATGGTAGAACAGAGGCAGATGTCAATAGGAAAAATTGCTACAAATGAGAACTTTGTAACCTTGGAGGGAGGTAATAAAATGTTATGACTTTCTCATCCGCTGCATCTACAGAAAAGAAGTATAAAAGTCAGTTACAGATGACCTTGTTTTGGAGTGATCCCTACAGTCATGATACTCCAATCCTTATTTCAAAAGATACTTCAAAATCTTTTTCATGAGATTCTTAAGATTTTTCTGCTGTCATTTATTTGATCCTTTCTGCATCTTTGCTGTTGTTTGGTGTATTCCCTTGCAGAGAGGGAATTACTACGGTAGCTTGCAATATGCCCATGAATTTTTGCCACTTGGGAAACTCTTGAGAATGTTTAGTACACTCAGAATAGCAAAAAACCTACCCAAACTAAAAACAAAACCCCCACCTTCTTATTTAATTAGAAAAAGGGAAAAAACACAAAAAGACCTTCAAAACATTTTGCTTTAAAATTGATATGACCTTCCAATAAAGATTTTCTTCCTCAACCCGTCTCTTCATTTTCAGCCAAAAAACCTCACCCTGGACTCTTCTTAATATTTATTCAGCTTTAGGTATATTCAACCTTCTGTTGTATATTTGGAAATGTACAGTATGCAGCTGTAACTATGCCTAGGAAAAAAAGTCAGCAAAAGAAGAGACTGTTATTTGAAGCAACGAGACAAAAATAAACTGGGCCAAACCACTCACTTCAGCATCTAACTGCACATGTTCCTGTAGTGCCTAGACACTTATATGTGCAAAACTTAATTGAAGTTCACAATTTGCACTGACATTTTCAGACTGATGTAAAGTGGTTTTTTATCAAGCACTATACTCAATACCCATGTTTATATAAAATTTTCAAACATCCTTCTACAATGATAAATTATTGCTTTGAGATCCTTTCCACAGAACAAAACATCTGATATCAAGCAAGTGTTTACAAAACAAACTGTCCTAAACTTAGCACAAAAGCAATCCAAGGAATCGCTGAATCATCTCTGTTGATCCCAAGTACATAAAATGTAATGAGCTAACCTGGCTTTATTTCACTCCCTGTCTGCTGACTAATTGGTCTATAACACAAACATGCATCTGTAGGCTGTTACTTCATTATTGTGAGACTTTCCATTACTTCACTAATTTCTGAAAGATTTTGTTTATTAACATAAAAGCAGAGAGCAGCAAACAACTGCCTTGGAAGGAGTCCCATCCGTCACTGCAGCATGCAGATACCGCTGCTTTTTGTGAGGGCAGCATGTTCAAGCTTTCTCCATGTGAAAATGAGCAAAAGTCAATACCTTTGGTTCCTGAACACTTTCAGGACTGCCATTGTTCTAGGATATTTGAAAATAAAAGACATGATTTGCATACTTGCTTATAATCTCTTCTATTGTCTTGCCAGAAGAGCAGGGTTTTTTTTCTTCAGCTTCTTGAGGATCACTATAAAGTAGAATTATAATCTAGCCTAATTTTTCCTATACTGACCCACATTCTAATTGTTTTCCTGCAAAGCTCTCATAGAATCACCTTTCTCCACCCCCAAAAACTGCTTATATTCTGAAAGGACTCCACAGACAAAGGCATGAGATCTGATCCTGAGGTGCATGGATGAAACTCAGGGATCTCTCACCCAAAAAGCCCTACAGCTGGCCAGTCCGGGCCAATGCCTACGTCAGTTAATGAATTTCCTGTGCAGTTTTAGGAGCACTGTATGGCATGATGGAAGTGGAGTTTATCTGACTGTATCTATGCTGCACCTGAGATATTATTTCAGCCTAGAAAACAAAACCCTTATTGTCTGTTACTTTAATCAAAGGCCTAATTGGTCTCTCTTCTGTGCAAGCCTGATGGATCAGGTAGAGGCAAGCATGTGCGTCACTTATCCAGTAGCTGGAGCCATGGTCCCTGCACTTCCTTAGCAGAGTATAAATACTTAATTTTCAAGCTTTAGCCAATGACAAGAGTAGAAACTGCATGGAGTATGGCTGTGCTTAAGCTGCTTTCTGGATTATATAATTATAAATGGCTGCTTAAATGCATCTTTATTTCTTGCTTCTCCTCTCCTCTACTGCTTTTGCTCTTATCCACCTTATCCACTTACATATACACACAAGTCACTATTTTTATTATGGACTTGTAAAGCACAGATTTTTATTTCATGAGTTTCCCAACCATTATCTTGGATTTTACGTGATTAAATGTGAGACTAACATTGCATTTACTGCATTAAGTTAATAATCCATTCACTTACCAGATATGACACATCCGAAGTTGAGCTAATTCTCTGTCTCATTAAGCAGCGCAGGGAATATTATAACCATCCTACACTTGTCTTCCCTTTTAAAATTATATAATTGGAAAACCCACGCTTATTCAGTGAATTAATACTCTAAAAATTTATCTAAGCTCAGTTATCTTTTACAGGTGTCTGCATGAAAGTCTAGGAAGCAGTTTCTCAGTAGAGGATCATGTTAATGATGTTGGTCTCAATATACCTTGCAGGAGAATTTTTTTTTTTAAATTTGTTTGATGATTACAACTTAGAAAACATCTCTTCGCTGCGTCATTCCTGCTTCTTTAAATAACAAGTAAAATGAATACTGCTGTTCTGCTAGCAGTGCCTCCATGGTTTGTGTGTGTTTGTGTGTGTGTGTGTGAGTAAGTGTAAGGAGATAACCTGAAAGATTAAATTCTGGTAATTCATATTTATAACTGTATTTTATGGCTGCTTAAACATTTCATATTGGAAGTCTTTCAGTGTAAAATTGGGCTTTTGACCAAACCAATCTTCTTTTCTTAACAAAAATTATGTACATTCCACAGAAAACTGCTTTTGTTTTATTTCATTTTCCTTAAATACCGGAGGCCTGAAAACCAAATATTTTGATTTGGCTGCGTTCCTGTAAAGGCACATAAAAGCCCAACTAGGGCTCTTTTTTTTTTTTCCCTGCTAGGGGCTGGACTCCCAGTCAAAACACTAGTATTGTATGTTACAGCCAAAAGTCATCAGCAGGGGAGACTGTGGTACTTCATGAGAAGATACTGATCAAATGCAGATTTAGATTGATGAAAGTATGTTCCTTCTTCCCAATAATAAGTCACATGGACCATGAGCAGTACTTATTGTTTTAAACCAATCAAGTTGTTGGGTTTTTTTACCAAAAAGGAAATGAGGACAAGTTAATAAAAGCAAAATAGCTAAACAATTTATAAACAATTCTGAAAAAGAAAATACATTTAGAGAATAGGCAATTAAACCTATACAAAACCATATGTTTGCTCTAGAAACCACAATGACCAGTGAAGTCCCAGCCATCCTGAGGCCTCCAAAGTTAAGTTCCATTGTGCAAGCAGCTCTGAGAGGTGCTCATTCAATTTTATTGATAAAGTGCACCAGCTGAAGAAGACTGAGAGATACAGGCAAAATACAGACAGAAGAAAAATATATTTGTTTGATTGTTCAATTTTTGTTTATCTACTCATCAAAATGCATATCATAGAGGACACTGCATAAGTTAGAATGCAATTGAAAATAGCAGTCTGTATAATAAAGTGCATCTGCAGTGTATGAATCTTCTCTTAAAAATGGCCAATGTTTTCTGGTCAAAAGATGGACACAAAAGCAATGTGCGCAGCAGTGCAAAAGTCTTTGTGCTGAGCTACATTTGCTATATGAAATGTAATAAACCATCCACAGATGTGTAACATTCTATAGCTCCCCACAAAGAATAAGTCTGCATGAAGTCAATATGTTTTTAACTGAGGAACTAAAGAAAAAGACTTAGCTATTAGGACTCTTTCTTTTGGCTGGAAGTTATGTGGGTAAAGGTAATAAAATTAAAGCATCACTTCTAAGTGTTGCTAGAAGACTCTGTTATGCTCCTCTGCTGGCAAAAATCAATACCCACACATGCTCTGTTCTCATCTATGCAACTGAGGTGTAACCATCAGCTTCTCATTGTAGCAGCTGGGAGGTGCAGGACTAAAGTTGTGCAATGATGGCTGGTTAAAAACTTTCTTTTTTAAGTGCTTTCATCCAGCAAGAGTTGATTCATTAAAATTTTGGGGGGTTTTCCCCCTAGAGCATACAAAATTCTGTGGAATTTTTATTCAAGAATTTTTGGATACACGACAAGAACCTTCAGAGAATGACCTTGAACACTTAGTAGTTCAATGGCTAAAACATTTTTGTTGGATGTTAATTTTGATCAAAGTCCCTGAACTTTCTGCTAGCTTATGTGACAAAACCTTCCTCCCACCCCATCCTTCCCACTGCCAAGGGAGTGCAGAGGAGCATTGTAGGTGGGATAACCCCAAAATTCTCGTGTTCTCCTGAGGCTTCACAGGGGCCACCACCCTGCCAAAATCTCACCCCACAGTCCCAAAGACACTATGGCAGAGGGGACCCCAGTGTCCCAGTGAGAGACAAGAGACCCCACTCCAGCCAGTGCCTGTGCCTGCTGTACACGTCAGTCTCACTGCCAGTCGGACCTGCAGGCATCGTGTTACTGCAGCAGCATTGCCCCTGGGGGCTTCCTGATTTGGCCGCTCCTAACAATTTCTATTTCTGTCAAGCAACTTTATTCCAGTGAGTGCTCTGGTCACAGGGCTTCTGACTCTTCCTTGGAACAAAAATGTGCACTTTTCTCACATTTGCAAGCTAATAAGCCTGTTTGCTCTAATGAGTATTTAGACCCCAAGGCTCAAACATTTACTGCGTAATCGTGATGTTTTCTTTGCGTTGCTGTCTCTATATAGATCCTATTTTTGGCACACTGCTAGTTCTCGAGACCTGGCAATTAGATTGTAATTCCTGAAATATTAGCCAGCCTTGATTCATAGTAATGGGTCCTACTTTAAGACAAATACATTTATTTTAAGTAATGCAGTTATTCTTCCCTTATTCTGTGGAGGAGAATTTTTCATCTTACATGTTCTTCAATACAAACAACAAATTTTCATCTTACATGTTCTTCCATACAAACCTTCAACGCCTTGAAATCTACTTTCGTTCAATCAGGGTACAGAAGCTTATAAAAGCCAAGATTTATCCCACACACAGCTAATTGCTTAAGCATTGTTGAAACCTTGTTGCTGTGGCAACTACTGCCTATATGGAAATGATTTTCAACTTGTGATCCAAGGAACCCCTGTACCTATGGTCAGCTCTTGAAAGGTCTGGCAACTAAGAAAAATAAGTCTATTGTCTGAAGGTTTCAGTTAGAGGAACTGTGATAAGTCCAAAAACTGGTGGATGAGGAAAAAGAAAAGGTTTCACAGTTAATAGGGGAGGGTAGATAAAAAAGACAACTCAGCCCACCATCTGAATCACTGTCTGGAGGCATCTGTTACTTTCCATCAACAATTAAGGGAACTTTTGTGAGCAGGCTTCTGATGCACGTCTTGACTTAGCATCTAGAGTTGGGTGGGCTGGATAATGTTCTGCACTTCATGGGGACTTTGTGGTACTCCAGAATTGACTCAGAAAAAAACCCCACAATCTCTTAAAATACTTTCCACAACTAAAAAACAGCTTTTCCCTAATTTTTTGTTATCCTCGGCAAAGGTAAACAAGAAAAATGTACGATATATCTGAAATCTCCAAATATCTTGATTCTCCTACTTGCATTACAGGGAGGAGGTGAAAAAAGCTCATTTCAACTTTATTTTCCAGAATCAATCTGCTTTGGGGGATACTTTCATAAGGCATTACTGTAAAGGTCTCATTCATTTTTTCCTGCAGTGGTCAGTAGCCTGGATTGTGATGCAGCCCCAGAGTAAGGAATGTAAGCAACACCAATATATGGAAGATGTTATTTCTGGCACTGAGAACAATTTTTATGATTTCTATCTGTCATTTTATGACATATTTACTACCCAAAATAGTTAATAACATGACTACATAATATTCTTTTCAAGTAGTTTTCATTTTTTTGATGTAAGCAATACTTTGAGGCACAATAAAATGAAACAAACAGAGAACACCACACTATGCTAATGACTCTTAAGAAAAGTATGCCTGTAGCAGGTTGTTCAAAACTGTGTCTTTCTTTTAAACAATTACCCAGATGAACGTACTGAGCAGTAAACAAACTCTGAAAATCCTAAAATTAAAGCCAGCTACAGAAAATAGCAAATCTAAATAAGCTTCTTGAAACTTAAGCTCTTGCTTAAGAAAATACTATTTCTATAAAGTATTATTTAGAAAGTAGTATTTCCATCAACAGTTAGTCTCATAGGGATAGATGTTTCACAAAGTAATTTTTGTACTACAAGGGTTAGTAAAGCTGTTTTGAGTTGTCTTCCATAAACCCAGTGCATGGGTCAAGTGTCTCATGCCTTTTGCATGCATTCATTTTCAGTGTCCCCACCTGGCAATTTTATGTGAGTGAACATAAAATCCATTTGAGGTGTTTGGATTCGGGAACTCAAAATCATTAGTCCCTTTTGAAAACCTTGGCCCTGGATTTTTCTTTAATGAATCAGCCTTTGGATATAAACACATAAATACATTCCACTCCACAAAAGAAGCCAAATTTGCGTGTTACAGATGTATGACTAGTCACAGCAACAAATTTGTAAGAAATTGCCTTCTTCATTGCAATGTGTATGACATCTGTCTCTACATTAATTTTCTTTGATGTGCTTCTTTTCACATTCTCTGCTAAACAGAATATTTTTGTATGCTTTTTTATTTTTCTTCTTCAAAAAGTTTACAGTCCCTTTCAATGAGACAGCTGAAGACACTTCTGTCTTGGCTGCAACAGGAAAACTCTTGTTATCTTGTTTTATATAGGCTGCTACCTTTTTCATAAGAAGAAAGGAGAAAGGGTAATATAAGATTTTTGTGAAAGGAAGACATACATGTTCCTAGTTGACTCTTATCCCCTTTTGTAATATTTTATTTAATACCTGGTGTTACCATTTGATTTGCTAATTCTTGTATTTCTGCACATCCGCTTGAATGTGTGCAGGTGGAAAGTTTTTCCAAATAACCCTTCACTATGACAAGATGAAAGAAGAACCTTCACAGCGAGTAAATTCATCTAGCTGATATTTTCGGTTTTTTGGGGCCTGTCTAAATCTGGGTTTGACTTTACAGCATAACATGACACAAGCCAATAGGGATGGAGTACAAGTATGATTCAGCCCTTGTCAAGACTGTGAGTGAGCTAATACAGTGTAAGCTGTACATCTGAAGAGCAGGTGTGGCACTATCTAGACTCATAGATAAAAACGAGTTTTGTTTCTTCAGAATCCATTTTTGGAGCTGTCAAAAAGACAATTTTCTCCATCTAAATAGCCTTTTTCAAAACATTAATAAACACAATAATTCCTTGTAACCTTGGTTTTCAAGGTTTTCAAGGTTTTCAATAGTTGCCAAACTATTTTTTAAATAAAGGACAACAGTGTATCATGTTTCAGCATAATGAAGTATATGTTGCTACTGGGAAGAAACTTGAAAGTGGAATAATTATGACCCTAACACATTTCTGCCCTGATTTTACTTTTTTTTCATTAGTGATAGGCTTCCTAAGAATTGTTTAAATATAGAAAAAACCCAAAAACGTAAGAGCTCTGAGTAGCCATAAAACTTGAATAATCTCTACTTTTTTTCCATGTGAAGTATTATTCACATCTCTGGCTAAAGTGGGGGTAAGGACTTTTTAAACCAGAGATTAAAACGTCTCTAAGAATGTCATCGGGTGCAGGCAAAAGCTGAAGGAATACAAAGAACTCTTGAAATTCAGACACCGAAAGATATGTGAATACATATGAGAGAATAAATATTTTATCATTTTCTTCTATTAGTCTTTTTTTGTGCTTGACAAAAAAAGACTAGTGTGGCACGTAATAACTAAATGTAGCAGAGTTTTACCACAAGAGGGCAGGAATGCTCATCAAACCACTTTGCCACTAGTTGTTTCACCACTTCTCTGCCAGGAGGGTGACCCAACGTGCTTTCTCTCTGTTGGTATTTAGTATCTAAGCTTGTACCCCGAGCACTTAACAACATGACAAAATGCTTTGACCCCACAGACTGACCTGTCATTAGTACGGCTGATTAATCCCCCTGGATGGTGGTGGGGCTCAGGGGCATGGTTGAACTGCAGCTGTGGAATGCTCAGAGCAAAACTAGAGCTCCTCACTCTGGTCTAGCAAAGAGAAACAGCTGTACCAAGGCATCTATCAGGCTTGCTAAGGCAGGCTGGCCAGTAGGTAGAGGTGAATCAGTGCCTGCCTTTCTTCCTTATAGTGTGTAACAGGAGCAAGAAGGAAGATCTTTAGAAAGCCTTTTATTATTATTATTATTATTGTTATTAAATACTGGCAGCACTGGCTGATTCATGAACATTATTTAAGCTTTTTTGTAAGTGGAACTAATTTTGATTGGACCATAATAGTAGCCAGATCTGAACAGTAGAAGACTGTACTGGACAGGATACTGCGCAGAAAAGTTCCAGACTATTATTAAAGTAAAACAGATTTGTGTGGAAAGTCCTGGTTAACTCATAAACAATTTATAAACTGAAGCATTTAGCATAGCTTGATTAAAGGTTTAAATTCTTGTAACTGTTTGCCAACAAAATACAGTGTTTCACTGTTCCCAAAAACATGTTTTGGAAAAAAAAAATCTGCTGTGGGGCCATTCAGAGCTGTAAGATTTTAATCAGCTAAAATTAAGCACAGTAACTTATACGGAAATATCCTTTCTTTTACTTATTTTGCTGTCATGTTAATTAGTTTCCTTTTTCAAATGGCAGCATTTTTCACCATGAAGCAAATAGTTGTGGAGTTGTGACAGTGACTGGATAAACAATATTCACCTGGAACAAAGAAAAATAAATGAAAATGTAACCTTACTCTAGTCATAACAATATCCTTCCCCAAGTAATAAGAAAAACTATTTATAGAAGTTATTTTCCATTAGTTATGGCAATTGAATTATGTTTTTACCAAGTTACCACACCCTCCTCCAGAAAAAGAGTGCTCAACAAAATTATCAGTTGTTTAAATCTAAAGACTCTTTGTTACCTCTATCATTGGATTAAAGAGGGTTTCCCCAGCCTTGAGACAGAAAGGGGCATTGCCTTCCTGTTGTGTGGCTTGGCTGTCTCCTATAAGAAGCTCTTGACTTATACTTAGAGGGTTGCATACCTGCTAGGATCTTTATATTCTCAGTGTCATTTTACAAATCTCTGCTCCCCAGAGGTTTTCAGGAGTCATGCTGCAACAGCATGCTACTGGGGTGAGTAGGTAGAAAAGCAGGAAACTCTAAAAGGTCTCCTCATTTGATGGTTCAGAATTTATTTCTTTTGGTTTTTTAGTAGCCCTAACAGCGTGTGGCTCTTTTCAAAGCCTTGGCAACACACGAGGGTGTTTCAGCCCAGACTAAACAACAGACAGCCACCTGGATTTTTGCTGAAAAAGGAAAGGGTGTAACTGGATAGCAAGCAATAATATGGAAATAGGCAAATGGCATGAGGCTAAAAAGCACCTATTTTGTGCATTTTTAGGACTAACAGGGAAATCAATCCAAGTCAGGACTTCTGCAGAAGCTATGCAATCCCTGTGCAGATAGACCATCCTATGACTTTTTCCAATCAGACTTTGAAGCTATGAAGGATGTTCTTGAAGATGTCCAGTATCCATCTGCAGGAGAATTTTACCTATGACCTTTCAAAAGAATGACACACAGGGTGTTTTGCCCAGTGCTTTATAAAAGGAAAGCCTGTGTCATTCTTTGGTCAAAGAAGAGAAGAACTTACTTTCCTTTCCCTTCTATTGTACTCTCTGTAGCATAAGAATATAAGAGGTGGAAAGCCCAGGTCTGAGTGAATATTATGGTTTTGCTCTTGCTGTTTTAGTTCTTACTAAGGATACATAGCAAAGAAATGGCAAAAGAAAGTTTAAGTTATTGTTCTTTACTTTTTGTTTTGTTTCAAGGGGTACACTGCAAAAGGAAATGAAAATAGGATGATATTTGCTCTGGCATTTGCTTTTCTGTTACCTTTGGAACAATGACATTTTGGACAAATTTATGAGCTCGTCTTTGAACCCTTATTCATGTAATGAATCTACTCACCTGTACATCCTTTCTGGATGTAGAAATCACTCTTTGATTTGTCGCTCAGTGTCTTTCCCATTAAGTGTGATTCTAGTGAGATCAAGTAGGATTTCAGAGGATGAAAACTCTCCAGCAGACAATCACCAGGCAATACCTTATACAGGGAGCAGAGCCTACAAAAAACTGTCTTGTCAGACAGGGCCACATATGGTAAATGTTATTAAAATTTTCACTTTCTGTTAGAGACACCAGGTGTTGTAGAGAATTTTTTGTGACAGCAGTCCCTACTCAGAATTACTGTCTACAGGAGCCTCACTCCTGCCCTTTTGCTAATCTTGTAGTGTGCAAAAACACTCTGTGAGATTAAGAAATTGAATATTTTCTATGCAGAGTTCTGGTCCTGTAAGAGAAATTAGACTTCTTCCTAAAATTATGGCAATTTAACAGCAAAAATAAAGTACAGAAAGTATCTGAAGAAATGTCTAAGTTGGCTCTTTTAAGTGCTAGAAGTAGATCAAATGCAGGCTTTTTCTCTCACCTGGAAAGGTCTGGGCTGGTGCAGCTTATGGGGATACTTATAAAGCAGTAGATTTAGGAAGGCTTTTAAATTCACGGGTGCAGAGACGTACATTAACCGTCTCTCAGCCTCCTATCGAAACAAAGCAAGCATCTGTGTTTGGAACTCATGATCATGATCATGATCAACTTAAAATAACCTGAGTTCAAACATCACTGAAGAAGATGCTATTTAATCCTGCCCTCTTCTGTACAGATGCTCAGGGGTGCCCAGAGCAGGGGAGGGAGTGCCTAGTCTAGAACAGCCAGCACAACGGCATCCTCATTCAACACTGTACCAGGCTTAGGCTCATTTACAGCATTTATTAACCTACAGCCCAAGAAACCTGTTGAATTGTTTTGTTTTCCTTTTTGTTTTGTTTTTTACTTGAATGCATGTAACTGTAGATAAAGTGTTTCAGAGACTTATGATCCACCATGATTTTCAGATTTTGTTCTTAAATAATTCAACTTTGTGATTCTTTATTATGCTGATAGGAATAATTTTTCTTTTTGCATTATAGTGTACTTATCTACTATTCTATCAGCATTATGAGATCTTTTAATGACTTTGCACTCATGGGTTTTTAGGAGAATTTGATAATGTACCTAGAAATAAGCATTTGTGAAAATACAGTTACGAAGGTGATGTTCTCTATTTATTTCCCTAGTATATTCTAAGACAGAGATTTACAACGTCTAGTTTTCTTTTGCAAAAATTGTGGAACTTTTTCCCTGTTATATCCTACACATTTTTCTGTCTGTAACAATTTATTTTATTTTATTTTTTTATTGGTCAGTTTGTGTGGAATTTACAGTCCTCTGTTCTCAACATCCCTTTTAAGAGTCAAACTTTCATCTTCTCTTTCTCTTTGGACACTGACACCAAGGCATGTTATGTACTCATGAAAATCGGTGATGGGAAAAGGAGCTGGTACAAGGTGTATGGAGGGAGTGCTCAGACAGAAGTGAGGTAGAGAAACAGAAGTGTGATACGAGTAGACTCTTCAGCTTGGAAACTACAAGCTGCCAGACTGGGTCACATATCTCATAAACCGTGCTGGGAGACTCCTTCATTTCTCTCTAGAAATCACCCCTTTGACAATGCACAGCCATGCAAATAATTCTAGATATTCTGCATTGACCTTCCTGCCTTTAATTATTTAAGGAACTTTTGCCAGTTTTCCTCATTCTGATACCTTTGAAATTGCTGTTATTACAGCTCTTCTTCGCTTAGCAATCTGCTCCTCAAACTCTTTCTGTTTTGCCTTACTATGATTTTAAATTTACGTTGCCTTAAAAGGCTTTTTTTTTAAAAATTATTTCTGAACATTCTTTTTCCTCTTCTGTGTGTCCATACTGGCTATTTCTCAGTGATCTTTTTAGAGGTATATGAACCAAACCAAAATTTCTAATGAACTGGAGACATGAACCAGTCTCCTCCTTGCTTGCACTTAAATCAGTGGAATACTTCCATGTAAAGAAGCATCATAACACCACTAGGCAACAAAAACTAAATTATAAAACCAGCAGAGGGTTTGATATAAAACAATAGTTAACTAATTAAAGTTCACTGTTAATTTTCATTTGCTTATTTGTTCCTCCCTAGATAGTCACAGCATCTTTAGCACATTTCTACCTACAAGACTCAATCTTTGTTTGTTTCAGAAAAAACTACAGAAATTCATCTAAAAGCAACAAAGTCACTTGAAGGATTTATAAAATGTTAATAGCATTTTAGAAACACAAATAGTTTGGTGTAAAAAAACCCTTTTATTATATTTAAGAGGGTGTATGTACATCCTTCAAGAAATTTTTTAGAGAATTTCAGGAGATACTATTTTTCTATAAAATATAAAAATATTTAATGAGATCTGAGTGCTGCCTTTTCTAGGTATCCCAGACTAACCAGTTTCTGCGAATGGAAACTGCATGAGTTGCTCTTTCTCCCCAGCTATTTGGGTTTTTTTTTCTGACAGGGTTGTAGTTGGGACCACACACAGGATTGCAAAGAGGTCAGCATGAAGGAGACTTTAGTATTTCCAGGATGGAAGTGCCAGACATTTAATAAAGATGTGTTAAAAAAATTTGAACTCAGTTTTACAGATTAGCAATAAAATTATACCTTTTGTTTTCATAAAAACACAAGCTCCTCAGTGCTTTATTGGAACCTATCCTTTTGCAATACCCGAGCTTTTCACAACTTTTAACATCTTCTCAGTTTTACAAGTCATATATTTCAGCATATGTAATGTAAAATGCCTGCCAAATGTTTGCAGAATGAGTCATGGCAACATTAAAGAGACTACATCCAGAAATGTGATCTTGATACAATTCTCTTCAAATGATGCCTGTTCCTGAAAGAATAACCTCCACATATACCCTGGTTTTCCTACTGAGAACCTCACATTCACAGAGCTATGAATTCTGCAGCTTAGGCTTATTTTCTCTGCTTATATGGTAAGTCTACAGACTGTTTAATTGAGGAATGAAATAAAGCTAGTTATGAGTGGAGTCTGAAGCATTTTTTTCATTTGAACATGCAGTTTGGAAAAGATGAATATCCAAGCTTTTCTCAGCTTCTGTGATATTTTTCAGCTTCAGACCACATGAAATATTCAAGTGCTATTATCTCACTTAACAGATACTTGTGAGTGTAGATATTTGCAAATCCCTTTCCAAACAGGCAGTCACAGAAACACAGCTATCACGAGGCCTGGGTCAAGAAAGGTGATGATATTTTTAAGTGAGACTTGGAATTTAAGAACCTAAAACTGAGTTCTTGAAAGCTCCTGCTTAATCTTTGGAGGTGCCCAGACTCTATCAGCACCTCATTTCTCATTCCTGCATTTCCTCAGATGCCTGAATTTTAGGTCTGCAAAGCCTTAAGAGTAAATCACTGTTGACATGACTGACAACAGCTTGGCTTCTGTCTCAATTTAAGTCTCATCAACAGCAGCAAGCTTGGTTCCCCTGTTCATTTCCACTGTGTACCTCAACTTCAAAGGCATTCTCTCAGCAAACTTGCCAGCATGAAAGGAGGAATGAAGGAGAGAGGTTAGGCTTGTAGCTGAGTAGAAGAAGCTTTTAATGAGAGCCTAAACCCTCTTTGGCTGTGGGCCTACACAGTTCACCATCAGCACTGCAGGATCTGTGATAATGCAAGAAGCTGAGTCCCATTTTCTTCCCCTTGGGCAAATTCTTTAATCGCATAACTATGATTGCAGTTGCCTATAGACTTGTCTTTCTTTTGAGTGAAAGGGTGTAGAGAGCTGGGAAGAAATATTACATCCATTACTCAGTACTGATCTGGAAGAACGAATGAAACAATCAGCAAAGAATAACAGAATTCACAGATAAAAAATACAGTGGAGAGGTTTATATGGCAAGGAAAATTCAGATCAGACATTAAGAAAAACCTCATGGTAGAAACTATGCGAAAGAACTGAAAGAGGCTGTGGAAGTCTCTGCGTGTAAAATGTGTGCTGCTGTTGCAATACTGGTAAATTATCTGATGTTTTGTTTCCCACTGTTAAGATGCTATAATGCTGGAGCTGTTATACTGATAAAATATTCTTCATCTCTTACAGCAAATTTTCTTAAGTGCCTCTGCCCCCTTCTTACCCGGTGAAATCCAGTTTTGCGCCCTCTCTAGTGAATTTACTTGATAGCAGTTAACATTTCTGGCAATGTAAATCCCAAATAACATGCTTTGGTCACACCCCCAAGCTAAGCACTGCCCAAAATCAGTTGGGACATTCAGTACAAGTGAAAATCAGTTCCATTACAACATAAATGTGCCTAAGCTATGTGCTGTAGATCCCCGTTGCTTTGACTAAGATGCAAAGCAATCAGAGATGTGCCCACTCCTAACCAAAAGCTTTGCTGAGAAAAGCCCCAACACAGACATCACTGCCTCAGCAAAACTCCATTTTTACAGGGATAGCTGATTTATTGGGGGTATGGTGTGAATTTATAAATTTGAGATTTGCCTACAACATTGCACACAAACCAGAGGTGCTTTATCAGTAAACAAACTATGAACACTGCTGCTGAAATATTTTTAGGGAAAGCATGTGTTAGGAAGCTTGCTGTGCTCAGTCATACTGACCTACTTAGAGGAGAACAGCTCTATAGTTCCTGTGTGCAGGTGCTGAAAGTTGTCACATCTATGCTTATGTACACCAAAGTCACAGAGGTGTGGAGCTTCAAAATCACTTCAGGGCTCATCTCCTTCTTTTACTGCCTCTGTTCAAGTATCAGCAAGATTTTCAAACTGATCAGCCAGCTGCCACTGAAGCTGCCAGGTGCCAGTTGTTTGCTGGGGGTCAGTTTGTGTGGCCCCAACTAACGCAAGAACACTGTTCCTTGTTGTAAAAATAGAGCCTGACACTGGATCTAATTTGCATCTCTTTCAGCAGCGATATGGTGCTAGCACACTCCTCCTCTCTTCTCACACTCCAGTCAGTTATTTCTGCCCTTGAATTGCTCCTTAAAATGTGTTGGCACGACTGTGTGCATACTGAACCGAACCTGGAAGCCAGGATAAATGAAAATGAATCTTTTCAGCAATCTTCCCTTTTTCTTTCTTCTTGTCCTTTCCTTTTATCTTCTGGTTTTTTCCTTTTTCTTTCTTTCTTTTTTTTTTTTTTGCCCCTTCTTTCCTCCCCACTGTCTCCTTCCCTTCCTAAATTTATTTCCTTTCCTGCATTTACATAATTCCTTTCTCTTATTTTGCTGGATCAGTTCATCAATCTAGTTTTCTCTATAAACAAAACATTTTTAATTTACCAAAGAAGTGGTGTTAGGCTGTGATAAGAATGCTTAAGCCAGTTCAAGAAACAGTTGTGCAGAGCCATTCCTATACCCAACAAAGTGAAAACAGTCATATCCTGTGTATATTACAATACTCACCTCCTGTAAATTCAAACCTCAACTCCAGATTTGAGCAGCACTTAGTCATTTGTCTGCAGTGACCTCTACTGTGGTCCTTGAAAGGCAGACACTTTTAAAAGCTTCACCCTAGAATACTTTTGAAATTCCTGCTCTTAAGCAGTTGTTGTGATATAGAATAACATCCTAGACATGCCCACACAGCTCCAGGCTCCACCCCCTTATGGTTCCTGCAAAAAAATAACCCCTGTCCTCAGCTGAAACCAGGAGAGCATTATAGGAATTACTGAGCAAACTGTTCGAAAACATAGACTTAATTTTTGTTACAAAGTTTCCAGTGGTTGTGTTTTTTATAATATGTCCATGTGGCTGGTGACACTATTTGTTTTTCTGCGATGTACATGTACACCCCATGTTTTCAAAATTTTAACACATTTTTATGTTCATAGTTGAAAAAGAAGTGGTAGAATCTGTCTTTCTTACATTTTATTCTACATCTGTATTGATATTTCTAGTATATATATGTATAGATATACAGATATATTAGACAAAGGTAATTTGCACTTCCAAAGCCTTTAATTGATATATTTAGTCAGTCTGTATCTCACTGTGTATATCTGAACATGTGGGCTTGTTCCTGAAATTGTAGGTACCTTTTGCACTTGTTCTTCTGTCATGTCCATTTCACTTCTATGGATCCTGGAAATTCACGCTGCAGAAGCTTACCAACATGCAGCTCATCTCTGACTGTACTGCTCAGAGATGAAGAGTCCCTATACTTTTTGTTTAGGCAAGAAAATTCATCTAATATCAAGTAGAATCACTACTGTCTCTTATTTTCCTTCTGGATATATGTGGGCTTTCAAGTGTAGACAAAGACATGTATTGACTTCTGTTTCTGCTAAGCTAATCTAAACCTTGCTAGGGTCAAGATTTTAAGCATTGATCGATGCAGTAACATTCAGCATGCAGTGTGCTCTTCTTCAGCAACTAGAGTGAGTTCAGAGAACTGCTTGAAATTTTTGATAGATGCTTTCGAGGAGTTACCTGTTACCCTTTCATTTTGAACATCATTCAAGTGGTTTACTTTTGCTGCACAAATAATATAATAATAATATTTGCTACATTGAATAATAAATTTTAATTCAATTGAATATTTTTTAATGTTTTTCTTTTATAATGAAGGGAAATGCCACTGAATGGCTTTGTCAAGAGGAGCTGAATTGCAATATCTTGCCTTTCTGGAAGATATGTATCCTGTTTCTCTGATTTTAGGCCAGGTTGTCACTGAAATAACTTATCTCAGCTATTCCTTTCTTTATTCACTTGTAACACAGAATACAGAAAAGACCTCACTGACTTCGATTTTGAGGTTTTCTACTTGATATTAAACCATACACTTAGGTTTATATGACTGCACATACCAGGACAAGCCTCTCACACATCAGTATTTTATTCACCTTTGAGCAACTGGTTAAGTCTCAGCTAATAACAGAGCAGAACCACTGACAGCACCTGGATACTGATTCTATATAAATGACAGGTCCATGGCACCAATGTTGAACTTTCATCTATGATGTATGACAAGTCCTTTTCAAATGAAACAAAGAACACCAGCCGAGTGATTCTTGACACAGTAAAAAGCATTTTGGAGCAAAAATTAAGAAAGACTGGAAGTATATTCACAATTTTTATTATTGCTGTGGCAAATGAAATTTACATCTATTGATTTATGCCTTGGTAAATCACTTACTGATCTTTCTAAAGATCAAATTTACCTAAGAAATACATCATTTCTGTAATCTGCATCCTGGAATTCTTTTCTGCTGCTCAGAGGACTAAGTCTAGGCGAATGTAGAAATGCTTCTGCGCTGGCATACATGTGTTTCACAAGAAGAGGAAATTTCCATTCTTACAACTGTTCTTTACAGCTTCCTGAGATGTTATTTAAAATGTGTTACAGCTTAATCTGATTTATCTGGACTGAAGTCCATACTAACAACTACATTAATGCATTTTGACATTCAGTACTTTTGAGAGACTATTTACCCAGGCCTACAGGGACAAGACAAGGGACAATAATTTTCAGCTGAAAGATGGTAGATTTAGATTGGAAGTAAGGAAGAAATTTTTTATGATGAAGGTGACAAGGCACCAGAACAGGTTGCCCAGAGAGGCCATAGATGTTTCATCCCTGGGAATGTTCAAGGCCAGGTTAGATGGGACTTTGAGCAAGCTAGTCTAGTGGAAGCTGTCCTTGCCCATGGCAGGTGGGTGAAACCTGATAATTTTTCAAACCCAACCCATTCTATGATTCTACAATTCTATTTCACATGGTGTAGCTTGATACAGGAAAAAAAGTTTAGCATAACGTGTAATTGCCTGGGATTCACTTTTTTCATTCATATCAGTAACAGTGATATTTTATATTAAAGAGATAACTTAGAGGCACTTTTGTTTGCTATTAAAAAAAAAAAACAAAACCAAAAAAACCCCCCAAACAACAACTTGATAGCTTGGTAAAATGCATTAGTCAAACAGGCTGGTTTTGATCTCTATGCTTAACTGCACTTTTTTCCTCCTTCTTTCTTTTAGTTCAGTCTGACTTCTATTTTTGTGTTTTACTTGGAGTGTTAGATTTAAGCAGTAGTGAAAATTAAGCAGCAGTGGTTATGTTTCCAAGGTTTTGAATTTATGCTCCATGATGATTTGTGTCAATATAATTCAAAATCATCAGTCTCTTCACAAATAAATTTCGGTTCAGATCAACTCAGAACTTTGAGTAAGGCACATAGAGCAGTTTCCAAACTTTGTTGATACTTCAGATTTCTAATTAAAAAGCCAAATAAGTTTAAAATTTTATTTAAATATTTGCTTTAATTTATGGAAATAAATATTTTTTAGAACCTATAAGCTTAGTCTTAAACAAAGACATTTCATGATCCTAGCAATAGGAAAAGCAGTCTCCAAAACATTTCTACTCAGAGGGATATCCTGAAGGCTTATATTTTATCTGCCTCTGGAAAAGAATAAGCTAAGTTCAGCCCAGGTTAAGACATTGTTCTTGTTTGCCCAGAGGCAACCTACCTGGTATCAAAGTTCCATAAATGAGAGCACGTTTTGGTCAGTGCTTTGTGATATCCTTTGTAGCTGGAATTTTTTTATCCAGACATGTTTACAGAGATTGGAAAAACAGTGTGGAATCCTTGACTTCAACCAAAATGTGCTGTAAAAATTCTGACTTTAATTAGATCTTTATTAGATTCATCAAATCAATAGTGTAACTCATTTTGACTCAAAAAATCGACTAGTATTAGTCAATTAGTAGTCTATTAGTCAACTAGTTTATTAGGCAATTTGTTAACTAGTATTAGTACAGCTGACTGAAACTCCTCTTGCAAAATTATCTGTCAGGCAAAAGGAAAAAAAAGAAAGGTTTTGAGGGACTAGAAATTGTACTGAATTGGTGGAAAACAGTGATTTTTTTCAGTCAATATGAAAAAATTATTAATATTTTCAAACCAACAGTTTAATTTTGAAATAATTCTTCAGCACTGTAGAAATATCCTGGTTTGGGCAAGAAGGAATGAATGAAGGAAACAGATTCACGGCACTGCTGGTGGTCCTACAGCACAGAGTGCAGCAGTTAGAATAACCACCTAGGAGGTGGGAGATCAACACTCAGATCCATCTGAAATAGAGGTCAAATCCAGAGCATGGATTTAAAAGAATGTTTGTTATCTCCCCTGTGTGTTTTAAATAGCTAGCAAATGCAGTACTTGATGTAGAGTAGGAGAGCATCAACAAAAAGCAAATGAGCTCAAAATACCAGTACTCAGAATACTGGTTCAGGCATTGGCTTGGGAATTTGGTTTTTAAATTTCATATTAAATGTAAAGACAGAACTCCCACATACCAGCTAAGTATTCCAACCAGTCCTTTTGTCACAAGTGCTACCAGGCAGGAAAAAAGGTCAGGCTACCAGAGCTTGATCTTCGATCACCACCCCACTTTACATCTCTACACAGCTCCTGTACAGCTGCCAGTCACACACCCCTCAGTGGTACCTGGTGCCCCAGCTTCTCACTTGCTCCTCTACCATTGAGAAATACAGAAATTGCAAAAGGGAACAGGAGTATACGTGTGTCAGGGTGTATCCCTGCTCTTCTGTTTTTGACATGAGCATATCTGTATCATGCATCTTGGCACAAGGACGTGGCACCAACATGATTCAGTGCAGGGCCAACACCCATGCAAAAAGGGTGGAAAGAAGCTTCTCTTCTGCACTTCTTCATGTTTGTTTTCATGGAATCACTGAATGGTTTGGGCTGGGACTGACGTTAAAGAACATTTTCCGTCTTCTCCCCTCCCTTCTCTTCTAAATTGCCCTGCATTGTACTTTCAACTTTTGTTTTAATTTGTGATTATATTACTGTGGACTCATAAAGTATTGATAAACAAAGCTTTGTTCTTTATTTGGTGCATTCCTAGAACAAAGATATTTCACTTACATGCATACTCTCATGTGCACGTTACATAAACATGGCCCATCAGAGACTGGAAAGGGGCATGCTAAAAAGGGAAGCAGGACAGCTGAAGTATTTTAATTCTATGAAAACACTAAATAGCCTCATACTTGCACTTTAACTTCATCTCTATAGCATGGTGTAGAGGAAAGGAGAGGGAATATACAGAAGGTTCCCATTGCCTGTGCGTATTTTATAAATAGGTGTGCTATAGGAATGCATGTAAAAAAGAAAAGTTCTAAGCCGTTAACTCAGATATACAAGGGTTGTAATGTAGGACCACAAGGATCCTATGTCTTCTCCAAAGCCATGTTCGTCAGACTGATGTCTCTCTTCCCTTGCACAGCACATGTGCTTGCTGGGTGTCTTAGACACTAAACCTCATCACCTTAAGGATATATGTAACTCTTCCTCAGTATCTAAGCAGAAAGAGACTTCATTTTCAGTAGAAGGAAATTGCATTCTTTCCAGACAAGTCACTGAGTGACTCCAGTCATGCACCTGATTCATCTGACTCAGCCTAGACAGCTATGTCTCTGTTCATAGCTCAATTGTCTTCTACAGTCAAAGAAGGTAAGCTGATATCAGTTGGAAATCAGATCAGACTTCTGGTGTGGGTTCTTCAATCCCAGATCCTTATGTCAATTTAGCTTTAGGAAGTTTTAACTGTATTAAAAATACCTGTATGAAGCACTCGGACCAATTTAAGATTACCAGTTGAAGGCTGTTTCTGTAATCAAACCATCCGATTAAAACCAAGATCCCTGGAGCAATGTATTTGTACAACGTTGGTATATGGCCACTTAAATTGGTACATTTTTGGTGTGCAGATTCTCCTTGAAGCTTGCCATCTGTTAGGTTGTAAAGCTATTTGCTCTTCAAGCAAATTAGACACTTGAGAGGCTTTACACTATAAAAAGAACTGGTTTTTTTCCATAAAAGTCATGTCTTCCTAACAGTGATAAAAACCAAGTAGGGGTATATTTATCACCACGGGCTAACTGTTGGAAAAAAGCCATCCTTTCTAGTAGTATGCTTTTGGTATATTCTAAATGTTTTACTCTCACTCTTTGTTTATGTTATAATTTCTCTAAAGACAAAGCAACTGAAACATCTCTATACAGGCCTTTCTCTGTCATATATACCCACTGGATCTTTGCTTTCATCTTTGCTCCTCTTGTGGCTTTACTCATACATCTGATGCTTCTTTTCCAAGTACTTACAAACTACGAATACTATTTTGGATTATGAATTATCTCACCTCTTGATAATAATCACAGATAACACATGATCTGTGTTTTGGGTGGAGGCTGTTCTTGTTTCAGTCACCTGATTCCATAAAGGAATGAATGTATACCTTGTATAAACTGAGAGCTGGAGGTTATGCTCAATAATTCCAATGGACGTTCAAACCTTAAGAAAACAAATATATGTGTCTAATAGTGGGTAAACATTTTTAGTAGGAAGCATGTGAGTACTTTCGCCTCTACTCCTTTAACATGTTTAATATTATAGAAATTAAGTTATTTAAGTAACAGTTCCAGCAAGTCTCCTGTGTTAACTGTAAGATTGAATTCTGGCTACATAGAGAATCCCGTTAACAGAAAATGAATCTGCTCTGTTGGTGATGAAGGCTTCTGAATATTGGGCTGCTTTACCAAATTCACAGCCAGCAGACTGAGGGAAGTGATTACTTCTCTCTGCCTGGCATTCATGATGCCACAACAGGAATACTGTTAGGGAACAACAGAGAGCAATGTCCTGGAGAGAGCCCATCACAGGGGCACCAAAATGGTGGAGAAGGGGGAAATGCCTGTCATGTCAGGAAAGGATGAGAACGCTGGGTTTGTTCAGCTTGGGGAAAAGGCTAATGAAGGATCCAGTTTTAGTCTTCAGCTATGAAAAAGGGGCTATGGAGACAATGAAGGTGAATTTTTAGTAGAAGTATACAGTGAAAAACAGGATACAGTGGTCACAAGCTGCAGCAAGGGAAACTAAGGCTAGCTGCAAACAAAGAACATTGACTGTGAGGGTAGCCAAGCACAGGGATGGGTGCTCAGAGAAGTAGAACACCCAATCTTGGAAATTCCTCAGTATTTGACCAGGCAGGGCCCTGAGCAATCTTACCTTACCTTGAAGTTAGCCCTGCTGCGAGTAGAAGTCCTAATTAGATGACCCCCTTTAGTCATCCCTGTCTGTATTACCCTATGGTTCAAAGCACACCAATGCTTGTCAAAAATAAGGAAATCTGTAGGGAGAAAAGAAAATGTAGTTTTAAGCAGAAGGAAGCATGGCACTGATATATGAAAATAAATAAATAAATAAAGTTTTGCAGTTTGACAATATTCTATTTAACTTTGTTCATGTCCTTCATTAAGCATGTGTCATGGTTTAAATCCAGCTGGAAATTAAGCACCATGCAGCCACTCCCTCACCCCCCCTCTCCCCTCCCAAACCCTGCCACAGTGGAATGGGGAGAGGAATCAAAGTAAAACTTGTATGCTGAGATAAGAACAGTTTGTTAATTGAAAATAAAGTAAAATACAATAATAATGGTAAAATGTAATAATAATGACAATAAAAATGAAAAAACAAGTGATGTCCAATGCAATTGGTCACCACCCAACGCCAAACCTCCCTCCCGAGCCCAAATCAGGTAACTCCTCAGTTTATATACTGGGCTTGGCATTCTCTGGTATGGAATATTCCTTTGGTCAGTTCGGGTCACCTGTCACAGCTACGTTCTTTCCCAGTTTCCATTGTGTACCTCCTCACTGGCAGAGCATGACACAAGAGAAAAAAGTCCTTGAATTAGGATAAGCATGACCTAGCAAAAAATCAAAATTATGATGTGTTACCAACACCATCCTCATTCCAAATCCAAAAGCACAACATTGTAACAGCTACTGAGAATAAGTTAACTCTACTGTAGCTGAAACCAGGACAGCATGTCCTTCAGACTGCAATCTATTAGCTTAGCCATGTTTTAAACCCTACTGACAGAAATAAAAATATTACAGTTTTATCACTGCAGAAATAAGCTGTTCACCAAAGAATAAGAACTATCACTCACATCAAACCAGCATGAGAATCCAATATGCATCCTCAAAGTTTGAGATCAACAGATTATGAAGATTTCCAAGACTATTTATGTTAAAGAAGTTCCATTTTCACTTAATGGGAGGGAGGACAGATTTTTTTTCTTTGTCTTCTGGCAAGTGGTTTACACTTGGTCTTTCATTGAACATTTCTGTTCCTTCCTTTGATATCTGTTTTGCTTTGATTTTCCATGAAGCACGTTACTTTACTTTTAATTGATGTATCAAAAAACATGCAACGTTAGTGATGTATTCAATTACTGTGGCTGAAATTATCATTATTTAATACAATATATAGGGGCCCAGGAATCCTTTATTTCCTTTTAATTATCTCTGATCCTCCTGTTCTTTTATCAGCTTGAATCAGTTTTATCAATTTCACACTAGATATGAACAAAGCAGCAGTACATCTTAGAGATTAACGTTATTATTAAAAAAAAGTGATGTTAACATTTTTTACCTAGTAAACCACAGTGGACCTTATTGAAGCCCTAGCCTAACTAATACTTAATACAAAATTTTGATAAATTTCAAAACCTCTAGATATTTAGAAGAAGTTATAGACCTAAAAAGCCTAGGATTCTGAAAATGTAATGACTGTTTTACCTCTGTTAGGGTTAAATATTTGATGTATATATTATTTCAATCATCATTTTCCTTTGATTCGTTCTTATTTAATGTTTCCCCAGATTATGTCAGCTACACACGTATGTACTGCCTTTTAGAGTATGACTTACTATAAATCATCCTTTCTTTAATATGTATAAAATTGTCACAGTCCAGGAATCCCAGAGTAGGTGCTCCTGGGTAGTGATGCCTACCGCAGCCTTTCTGAGAGTAATAGGCCTATGGTGGCTGTGAACTATGCTGCAGCCAGTATCAGTGACCTGTAACAGAGCAGGCACTGAGCACCTCAAGGAGCTGATGAACTGGCCTTGCAGGTTTTATCACCAAAGAACATTGAGATTAGTGGTAAAAGTTGGACAACTTTTGTAAAATTCATGACATTTTAAAAACCATTGTGAAAATGAGGGGCTTTTTAAAAGCGTGGTGAAAATTTTGAAACCCAGTAACTATCCTGGGTACAACCCAGAAATCCAACCGGAGAGACAGCTATTTTGTTTGTGAATGTAGAGTGTTTCCTAATAGATAATTGATTGATTTAACAATTAAATAAAACACATCGTAAAACTTCAGTTGACTCATCTCTTTGGAGAGTTAAATTTCACATAGTTCCTCTGCTCTCTCTACAGCAGGGGTAATGAAAGAAGGACTTGCTGCTTCCATTGGAGTTACTCAGAGACAAAGATCTGGGAAAAGATAGAAATCAAAGTGAACAGGGAGCTTTCCACAGGATCCTTCTCATGCTGTCCTGTCCTACCTGCAAACTGTGCATGTCCAAAAATGGATTTTGGCTGGATACTGTTTAAATATTAGAGCACACAGAGAGAAATATTTGGATTTCTGAAGCTACAACTTTCTTGTGCTTTGCAATTTGTAAACACCATAATTTCTGCTAATTACAACTTTTTTTTTTTCCTAGATCATCCACATTTCATTATGTCCCCTACATGCTGTTTTTTGGCAGCTAGATACTTACTAAGATTACAGGATATGAGAAACCAGGGGTGTTTTCCTCCCGGCACTAATGAATGAACCTTTTCTAGGACACAGGTGGTTTCTTTGAAAACTTCTAAACCTTTCTCTGGGGAGACAAGGTACTGTTTATGTTACAGAGTTTTGGTTTAGAAGTAAATAATTGCTAAATGTGTTCTTATGAACAGGTATTTTTACAATCTGAACAGTCAAGATAATGAAGGGGAAATATTAAATAGAACAAAAGCACAATTAAAGCATGCACCCAGATACCCAAAAGAATACAGCCTTTCCCTTTTCCGACAAAGAAGTGATGTTAAAATACTGCTCACAATAAATGTTTGTTATATTCTCATTGAAGTCACTCCTTCAGTCCAAGGAGTATTGCTCTACCTCAAAATTAGAACCTTACTGTGGTTGCATCTGTCAAACTTTTGTATATCATTGCCACTGCCATTTTGCAGGACATATAGAATAGGTTTGCAAATTCTCTGAGACACAAATCAGCTTTTGTTATCTTTCTGTCTTTCAAGTAAATTAATTAACCATGATAATCACAGATTTTTTTTTTAAAAAGCTGTTTTTACACTTGTAATTGCAGAAGCAAAAACTGAAATGTTTACTAATACAGCCCTATAACTGGTAATTATGTAAATTTTATGGTTTTGAAATTATCATCCACCTGCAACATGCCAAGTCGCCAGTAGAGGTAGGTTGCTTTTAAACATAAAAAAAATCTATATACATTATTCATGCTTTGGAGATTTGTCTTCTGGCTTCAAAGGCTGCAAAACACAGCATGGGAGAAAATAACGCATCAGCAGTGAGAAATAAAAAAGCTCTGCAATTTGCTTTCTCTGTAAAGACAGCAAATATGCAGGAAGAATATCTTGCACTGATCTTCTCCAATTGCATCAGGACTTCCTCAAGAAGAGTCTTTATCTACCATTATTATTATTGTTGCTGTTGTTGTTAGTAGTATTACTATTATTGTTTTCTTTGCCCTTTCTTTTCACATCTATTAGTAGCTTCCAACACTATTGTATCAAACACACGGCAGAATAGATTCCCTATAGCAAAACTGTAGACATCAGAGGTTAAAAGTCCAATATGATCAGTGATCTCTGCTAATGCAGAGATCAGACTCAAGGATTTTTTCTGTGCTCTTCTGATCCATTTTATACTGTTTAGTTTTCAATTGTTATCCAGAATGAACTCCAAATATTAGACTTTTCTAACTAAAATATGTTCCCTGAGAAGTTCTATTAAAATTTTTTCCTGACTTCCTTCTTCTGAACTTACCATAAATATATAATTTCTTTATTTCAAATATTTTAATTAAGCAGCACATCTTTTTGCAATGAAAATAAGAACTTTTAGGTATAAAGTATATCAGTATTGTTAAACAAGAGAGTTCTGAAACTTTCTTTCCAGAGAATGTGTGTGTGCATTTCAACTAATTTAAATACATTTAAGTAGCATTTCATCAATAGACATGCAAAACCTTGGGCAATCTAAACACATTTCTGTATGACATTAAAATGTGTTTAAATATATTTAATGGGTAAACTGGGAAAAAGTTTAAAAGCCAGTCCACTGTGTTTACAGTAATAAAGACTGAACTGTAAAAGGAATTAATATTTTATTGTGCAGCAGCCATACAGAAATGAGAGCAGAATAGTATCAAAATAACAGAAGAGCATATTTTAAAAACACATAATAAAAAAAAAAAAATTAACAGATCTAGCAAAATTGCTTGTAAAATTAAAACTTGTGCTTTTTGTCCAGAACTTTGAGAAAAGAGAGAAAATATTAAGAATATAAAAGACTGTGGCAGGTTTTTAAGATTGGCATCTTGAACAGGAATTTCAGAAACCATGAGAACATTCCCATCATCCTATCCAGCCAGGGATGCAAAATGCTCACTGACTTCTTTGGGAAATACTTAACTGGGTAAGAGCAAAATTCCAGACTTTCTTCAACAGAACAGTTCCACTCTGAACCTGCTCTGTGCATATCTTCATGTAAAAGGAAGGAAGAGAAGAGAAGGGAAAGGAAAGGCAGGCAAGGCAAGGCAAGGCAAAGAATGATGGAGCTCTTGGCTTTCTGCCTTGCACCTCTGCCAGCCTGGAGTATAATAGGCAACTCTATGACGGTAAGCACAGCTCTGGGTGACAGACCAAGGACACACTGCTTCTCATGAAAACTGAATAACTGCGAAAGGACATCAGGACATGAAGGAAATCACTGGAAGTCAAAGCCATGTGCAAGATGCTGGACGTGTTTGTTCTCTCTCTCTTGGTCCAATTTCCCTGTATTCTGCAAAGCCATATGGCCAAAATCTGGCTTTCTTATCTGTTGAGCTAATAATAATAACTACAAAATATTAAACTATCTCTAAAAAATGGTGGGAGGTTTAGGGGTCTTTTGAGCAAAAACCCATGGCAAATGGGTGGAGTCCCAGTCATCCTCCATCCTAATCCTAATCCTCTGTATCCATCTGAAGAAGTTTCAATGAACATGTAATCACTGGCCATATCTTAGATCAGGAAATCTTTCAGTTGGTCCTCTACTCATTCCTTCATTGACAATGCATCATAATTAGGAAAATTAACACCCAAAGAGCAGTTATACTGAGCAGAATCTAAGCCATATTTCTCACTAGGAGAGGAAAATATCAGTCCTAACAGATTTCTTGTCTTTTAAAGTTGAAATAAACCAGCTCTCTGTTCCTTTAATCATTTTGTCTTCTTTCAGCACATTGCCTCACCTTTTAATGGCAAAAATTCTTGAGCAATTTTAGTAGATAGATCTACCAGTGAATCCGCTTTTGGTTTAATATAATAATTTATCTGATTAGGCTTTTTGTGAATGTTATGTATATTATTGGAAGCTAACTTGCAAACTGTCTGTTTAAACAAACCTCAACTCATGATTTATCAGTAACCTACTTAGAAAATTTTCAGATGATTTTTCTGGTACTGATGTCCTATGTCACATAAGAGTGTTACTCAACGTTGATTTTTTAATTTGCATAAAGAAAATCCATTTCGTTTTGAAAAAGTAAAAGTAATTTAGACCAATTTTAATCTTCATTAAATGTATTTTCTTCATTAAATGAATCACTACTGTAGTCATGAAATTTTTTTTTTACAGACAACCATAGTATCCAATTTAGCTAAGAAAGTTACAAACAATGTGAGATCACAATGTGAATGGGAAATTAAAAATTTAAAAAAAGAAAAACGCATTTATCTCCAACTTCCATTATTTATTCACTTAAAGTGAGTTTGTCGACATAAAATCCCTCCTTTGGAAATAATCAGAATTTCTCAGTTATCGGAAGAAAACATCATTCATGAGACTTACACAGGCAACTCTCTTGTAAAGCCATTTACAAGATTCTCATCGTTGTAAAGTCAGGGGTCCTCCTTTCTCCATTGTAATTCTCAGAGGTGAGTGCTCTTGCCTGCAGTTCCTTGCAGACCTGTTGGCATTACCTGTTCCTACTGTTATCGTGCAGTTGCAGTACTGCTGCTGCTGATCCTTACACTTCCTGCAGACAGAGAACCGAAGATGGGAAAATCAAAGTTTTATAAAACAATAAAGTCAGGCTGTATCAAATAAACTATCTGTTTCCACAGCAGAAGGGCAGTTTATTTTAGTGGTTTTCAGAGATGAAAGTGAGTTTTATTGACAGACTGTACTTGTAATACAAGGAGGTAGAAAGAAAGTAACAGAAACTCAAAGATTACCTTGTTCCAAAGATGTTTCAAGGATAAAGAACAAACAAGTGCAATATTATTCTACTACACATAAACAGAAGGCAAGGAATTGCACAAACAGAAGACAGGTGTATCTCATCGCTATCTTGCATTAGTGTGGTGGTGTTCTTCTACCAACCCAATAACCAGTGAAATGTGATGGAGAAGATTCAGTGTATTTTACTTGATCTCCTTTCATAAGCCCCATTTTAGTTACACATGAAAGAATAGGTAGAAAAAATTCAAACTTTTCTTTTTAACTTGGCAGTAACTGAATTAGGTAAAGTAAAGAGGTTCTGATCTAACCAAGCCTGAATCATATTACAGCTTTAAATTATTTGTAACAGTGTAAGACCTTTATAAACCTTCTGCCTGTGTCCATCCGTCTTGCTAATTCTCAATGTCAATTACTGCATTAAAGAGAAAGCACTTTAGCAGCAGGATAGAGTGCTCTACACTAAATACAGGACCTCAGCTGAGGTTACACTATGTATGTAGGATATAACATGCCTATTTTGATGGCACTAGAGAATTCCTGTGAATTTATTCTTTGCAAGATTATTTGCTAAAAGAAAGCAATAATGATCATGAAGTTGTACATGGTGGGTTATGTGCCACTCCTGTCCTCCAAGTGCAGTTGGAACATAAAAGGGCAGGAGCAGAGCTAGCAGAAATTTGCTCATGTTATTACAGGTTTGGATGGTTCATAGAGTTGAGTATACTGTAAATCTAGCCCAATTTCCTGTCTGTCTATTTCAAGAATGGTCTACAAATCTCTGCTATAAATACCAGTGAGGTAAGCCAATTCTTAGAACATAATCAGGCAAAATATATCTAGAAAAAAATGCAGAAATGTCAAATATAGGCCACATATTTGAAACTATTTCTTGATCTTGAGGACCTTTTAGAATGTTTCTTTTCTGACGAAAGCAGTAGCAAATCTTTTTGTGGAACTATTAAAATGTAAAAGGACAACACATGGAAAAAACTGTCTAAGACAGATTGCTGCACTGTTAACAAGAAAAACAGATGGCTCTAAGTGGGGGGTTTTTGCCACCGATATATTTTTTCCGTCTCCAGGCTCCACAATCTTGTCTAAAGAAGAGCAACACAATTTTTACCAGTGAGAAAATTATAGAAGTAGAAGCTACAGTGTAAAGGGCCTTGCCAGGCATAGAGCATGATTTGTGGCAGCAAGTCATTCAGCTGATCAGTAAAGGAAATCAGTGTCTCCTTGTAAAAATGTGAGACTTCAGATAAATTTCAATGCACAATGCAAATTTTGCAATTCAAACAAAATTGCAGGAGTAACAAATGATAGACAGAAATGGTACCTAGAAATCATACTCATCACTGTCTCATTATTCTCAAACAATTTTCATTTGATCTTCTTTTCTACCTCTGTGTGCAGTTTTCTGTCAAGCAGATTAGAGTGAGACTTCTGGAATTTTTAAAGGATGTTTTAAGAAGGTGCACAAAAGTGATGCTCTTCGTGTCCTCATTCCCACAGCTTAAGGATTTCAGATTTAGATGGCTTCCTTATGCCTGCTATACCAATAAAATATAATAAATCTGGATATAAAAATAGAGAAACTGATTTGCGGTGTCAGAAGCTTTAGAATATAATATAGTTTATATTATTTTGCAAGAGATGTTACAAAAGGAAAACAAATATTGGTTCTTATATTTGAAAATATCCTTTCCCTGAAGAAGATGGATATTTACATATTCATAAGAATCTCTTATCTACAGCTCTGTGTTCTTGTTCTGCCTTGCCATCGGCCAGAAAAGGTCAAAAATTTGTGATCAAAAATTCAGGTACACATTGTCTACATCTGGCACTTGGAAGTTTTCAAGGTTGGATGGGCCTTAAAGCAACTTGGTCTCATGGAAAGCGTCCTTGCTCACAGCAGCAGCATTGGAAGCAGATGATCCTTAAGGTCCCTTCCAACACACAATTCTATTATTCTAATAATTTAGTGTATCCTTTGTGAGTTACAGGTAAATTATATACATTCATATATAATTTTACAAAATATTGTATTGTATATGTATGAAATATTATCAAATATAAAATAACAAAAATTATGTGTTCTAACTCCCTTCTTATAGATATGGTAATTGCAGTATGTCTCCATGGGGTCCATAGATTGGATAATCTTAAGTGTCTTTGCCAACCTAAAAGATTCTATGATTCTAAGGCAAGTAAAGTGATATAAACAAGCGTGTACCAGAGCTTTGGGAAAAGCAGCTCCTCTGCCCATTGACACGGCAGTGAAAGAGGGGCAATAGTAATTTGCAGGAATCTTTGGGGTTCGGACATATTATTTGGCACATCATTGCAAGCCAAGAGAGCATTCTTGGCTGGGGCTGCTGCACAGGCTAGTGCTGTATTTCTCTGTTTCACAAACAAGATAGAGTTGGTGGAATGGAGAGAAAAGCACTGTAAAGCACAGTGAAGCTTAGGGACTGGCTCTTTCCAAGAAATGGGAGACCTCAACATTATGCAGCCACATGGAAACCATTCTGAGCTCAACTACCATAAAGACAAAAGTATATATTTGCTAAGATGAAGTATGTTAAAGAGAAAGGAAAGTATCTGAAGATACAGGTGTCCCAAAAAGAAACAAACAAATCTGTTTCAACTGGAATTTAGATTAGGTTTCAAACTTTCTTTTGCCCTCTGTAGCTCACCTCTTCTGTCTGAATGTAGCTCCTACCTCAGAATTTTGGTTGTCACAAGATTTTTACATTCTCATATAAAAACACTAGTGATTCTCTAATTTTCTAAACCTCTGGCCTCTCTTTGGGATTTGTTCAAATTAAGGACTTTTTTCCTCTTCCCCACTCGGGTGTTTCTTAGGGTATGACTTCAGGTTATGCTGAATCAGAGCTGACTGGTGTATGTGATAAAAAATATAGAGCTTTCATCTTTTCTTACCCAGGGCAGGGGGTTTCTGTCCCTCCCTCACATTGGACTCAGTATTTGTGCAGCCAGAAGAGTGGCTGGCTCAACTGACTGCTCTCAACACATGTAACTGTACCTTTATTCAAACTGAAAGGAGTTATGACCTGCTTGCTACTCAGCCTGCAACTTGGAAAATGCCTATCTAGCTGGTCATAGCCCTACTAAGACTCTAGATATCTAAATTAATTAAAGTACATACTTACTGATCCCTAAAAAAAGGCAATATTTCTCTTTCTCTTATTCTTCAGTCATCCAGCTCTCCTGTGTTTCCAATGTGTGCTGCCAAGGCATGCCAGAGCCAGCGCAATGCATTCACCAGGCCATTCTGTAAGACAGTTGAACTGACAGGCTGGCCAAGCTTAATCTGAATTAAACTATAATTATTTTTCTTTTGCATTACTAAAGCTGTTTGCATCAGAAAAAGTCTTAAGAATAAAGGTTCCATTGGAATGAAGCAGAGAAAAAAGTCACAGAGGCAGCTGCTGCTTTTATATGAAAGATGTTGGGCATTGACTTTTTAACACTACTTACTGATTTCTGATGTTTGAGTCACAAGAGGTGCTTAAAAATGGCATAATAGAAACATTTAAACAAAACATTTCATGGTTTTTGAAACATTTGTCGTGTTGACCAAAATGGCTCTTGAAATTCAACCTCAGTTTACATATGGCTTCATCCATTCATGGAGCTGTACTGTGAAGAGAGGGGGAGGAGGATTTTCTATTTAAAACATTAAAATTATTTCTTCTCTTCTCCCAGAGCTCCCCACTATGTATTTTACAGAACCTGTGCAAAAAATTTCTCTCAAAGCCCATCTTCCTGTTTGTGTCAGGTTAAATGCAGGACTCCCAGAATGACAGCAGACACTCTCTGCTCAAGAGAGTGCATTGATAGATCAAGAGGATGGAATTAATATTACCCTTGACTGGGGCAATTTTATCCTGGATTATCCTGATTTTATTTTGCATACCTTGTAATGTCAGCTAGTTAACTTCACTAGAAAGATTTACTGCATAAATGTCAGATGAGCAAACAAAGACCATATGAGTTCAATAGATTGCACTTGTCTAAATTCAGTAGAGGATCTGGGAATCTAGCAGTTGGCTAGTGTACAATATAAAGTACAGAGCATATGACAAAGGGATAAGCAAGTCAACTGAAGTGCACGGAAAGTGCAAAACCACTGCTTTCTTCCTCTTTTTAAAAATTCTTACTAATTTGACTCATATAAATTCAATGAATATACAACAGTGTAAAGCTTTGCAAATGGTTGAAATGCCATTTTTGCCCACTAAAGCAAGTTTTATTCTAAATGCAGAGACAAATGCCTTGCTTGGTAGAAGGCTTTAACACTTCGGCAATTCTTTAGCTTTTCAGAGTCCTGAAAAAACATTAACACAGGGGTGTTGACTCCTGTGAAACAGGCAAATATTATTATCCTCCTTTTACACATGGGCAACCTGTGAGACAGAGCTGCGGCTTGCTCAGGCCCAAGACCACACAGCAAGCTGGTGGAAGCGCCAGCACTAGGATTCAAGCATTCCTGGATCCCAGCCTAGTGCACAATCCACTAGACAGCCTGTCTGCAGCCCTTCGCTATTGCTGCATGAAACTACTCAGTTTTTGCCTTATGAATATATGACTGTGAAAAATTATGCTTTTTGCAAGTGTTTATGGGATTGCTTCAGGGCAAAGTTTCCCTATTGCTGCTGGAAAATACAGATTACTTTAGCAAAAATGTGGGGGAAGGGAAGGAAACATTCTAGAATAAAATTATAAACCAACTGCTTTACAACCAGACATTAAGAAAATAGCATTAAAAAGTCCCAGTCAAAACCGTTTAGTTTTTCTGACTCAAAAGAAATGGTGAGTAGATTTTTTATTATTTTCACCTGTAAGGACAGATTTTCATGTTTCACTACAAAATAATGAAATCACATGGACATAACTGACACAAAAGCTCAGTTAAGGAAGCAAAGATAACAAACAATTGTTTAGAATTGATGAAAAGCTTTGTGGCTGCCTCTGCAAAATGCAGCTGCAGTCTGAGGGGCAGGAACAAAGTGGGAGGGATGGAACAGCACAGCTGCTTTAAATCAACACTGCCTTGTGACTAGAAGGCACCTATACCCATCCTGCAGCAATAAAAAACATTTGTGCCTCCTTATCTTGCTCAGTAAATTTGTATTCAGCAAAAATGCTATTGGCATGCAAACATTGCAGAAAGAAGAAATGCAATGATAGGGAGTTTGGATAATGTAATTTTTGGAAGTGGCATTTGGCTACCAGAGAATGAAGGAGCACTTCAATTAAGAAGCTGCTGGAACTTCGATTATTGGAGCCCATTCTTGCTATCCACACCACTCCAGCTATCCACACCACTCCAACAGCTATGTTAGGGTATGATTTTTGCAGAAACTCAGGAGGTAATGCTACTTTATGAATATTTCCTAGTGATTCACCGTCACTTTTCAGTTTTACAATGCTGGTTCCCTATAATTCAGTACTGGTTGATCCCAAGAAAATAATGGAAGGTATGGTTGCAAATCCTATAGCCAATAAAAGGCCAACTCCACAGATTTGAGACACCTGCCTTTGAAATAAGAAACACTGCTTGCTACAGTCCTGGTCTCACAGGCATTTACTGCTAGGGCCAACCTTGGAAAGCAGGTGTACATGGGAAAGCGGTGTAAGAAGTGAGGAGTGAATAGAGTATCAAGGATAAAGAAAAGCATGTTTCTGCATTGAGCTAAAGCATTCCTTCCAATTCTCTTTCAAAAAGGTTTATTAAACAGTGCGTCATTATGTTGGCATCCCACTTCCAGATGATACAGATAATGCTGTTTCGCCTGCAGTGTGATATTAAACACCCAGATCTGAATTTCTGCCTCAGTAATATGCTGTAAACTCTGCTGAACTTGCTCTTCTCTTTTCGTTTGAGTCTGCCCTTTTTCTCATTCCTGCTGCATCTTACTTTCTAATAGACTACACTGGCTCTTATTCTACACTACATCTACACAAGAAAATTGCATAGAGGTGGGGCATTGGCCTATGACTATCCATGCTGTATAAGTGTTGACATGCTTCCTTGCATAGTCTCAACCTTTGGGCATTATCCCAGGCATGGTTTGGGGAATCACACTGCTCAGGACACTCTCCAAAAGCAAGCAGGAACTAGGACAGGAGAGGGGAGATGTTTAACTGCAGGCATGCCAGACACGGCGCTCACATTAGGGGACGGACAACTGGCCAATTTTATTTTTTTATTAGAAGTAATTTGTGTGACTGCCATTTCTCACCACCCTATTTGCCCTTTCACCAGTCTCAAAAGAAGAAAAGCAGACCACAGCAAAGGTTTTGTTTCAGTAGGGTTTTTATATGTTTGTGTCTGGCATTATCTGGGATTTTTATTGTTTTGTTTTAATATAAAGCACTTAGTGTTGCTGCGCTTTTATAAGTTAGGGGACTCAAAGATTTAGGTTTTGCACACTAGAAGGTAATGCAGCCTGTGACAGCCCTGAGTCCCTGCAGGAGTTCATTTCTGAGCTTTGGGCCAACACTGGGAAAACTACTGTTCCTGCACATTTTAGCATTGCACTTTGGCAGAGAGATCTCCTGTCCTTGAGCAATGAAGACTTTGTACCCTGCTTATTGTATATTCTTTATTTTACTTGAGAAATAGATGGCTGAAGGTGATATAACTGTCTCAACAGGTTAAAGAATCCTTTGAATAATTTGTGTCTTCAAGGACATGAAAACCTTGATCAGGGATGAAATGCTATACTGCTTAAAAATAACTGGTCTTTTCATTTAAAATCTAAAAATATACTTTGAGGAATATTAATAGAATCTTGCATTACTAGTACTGCATAGTCAGTACTGAGTCAGAGAAAGATCAGGAAGCTTTCTAAAATAATACAAATTTATTTAAAATATCACATGTGGGAATGAGGATTTCTTTAGAGGAAAGGAGGGGAAGGGTGGCTGGACCTGGAGTAGGCCCGGACGTTGGCAGTCCAATCTTGTCTGTAACAAGAGAGTGAGGTGCTGAGCAGCTGTGTTGTGGTCACAGAGATGAGGTGTTCTGAGAGCAGTAGCCAACGTCCACAGACTTGAATACTGTCCAAATACCAAAAAAAGAAAATAATTTATAAGCATTATAGACATCAGGCTCCTCCCTTTCAGTGAAGTAGGTAATTTAGATCATTTTATAAAAATTCACAACTCTGAGCCAGCATATCCTTGTTCTCTGATGGGCTGTGAATACGTGATTTTCATGTAGTCCCTATCGATACGAATAATGATGAGAGGCAAAGAAGGAAAATCAAATCACCTATTGTTCCTTCTCCAGCATGGCCATGCTTCAAACAATTGGGAGCTCAGACTGTATTTATGAATCCTATTTGAAAACACCGCTGCAAAACGATAAATTTCACCAAATGCCATTTTCAAACAAAGGCTTTTCTAACAATTTATCTAGTAAAGGAGCAATGGCATTTGCAGGCATACAAAACACTCAGAAACACTTAAGAAAGTGATTTTTTTAAATTCGTAGGTACACTGCTGACTTTTCAGAAAGGTTAGAACTTTATGAAATTCAGAATCAAAAACTGATGTGACCTACATAAAAGAATCACTCTGATTTCTTAATTAAACCAAGCTGTAACTGCACACTTGGTTAAAAGCCACCAAAGAAATTATGCAATAAATCTTATGACTGTTCTCCAAGAATGTGGACAGGAAGGCAGTGATGAAGAGGACGGTGGTGAGAAGAACAAGATGGGAATGCTCCATGTTATTCTCTTTAACGTTCCCTTGCAGAGGATCTGAGGCTTCTAGCACACAAGCCAAACAACTAAAATGATCACATCTGTAGCACTAGGTTAAGGGGAAAAGCCCAAATGTTTTAACAGCTGCTTTTTTAGGTTGGGTTTTTTGTTGGGTTTTTTTTTCCGTTTACCTAGTTTGCTTCAAGATCTGATTTCTTTCTGAAGGGGTGGGCTCAGTGCCTGCCAGGAGCCCAGCAGGGAATGTTTACTCTGAGACACACAGAGATGTTTCCCTTTCTTCTCAAGTGATTTTTTTTTTTTTAAGGAGGCAGTGTGGGGAATTCTCTCAAGAAAGGTTTGCTTAAAACAAACACACCTTACAAATACACGTTAATCTGAAGGTTTTCTATCTTATGAAAAATTTATATGAAAAATAAATCAAGAAAAACAACATCACATGTTACTGTTGTGTAGCTGTCTTCTCTGTCTACTGGACCAGTCTTTGCAAAACACTTGTCATTTACAGTGTCTCAGGCAAGGACTTGAACTGCCCTGTGGATTTCCTGTGACTTCAGCCTTTACTTTCTTTCTGCCAGAACAGTTGTATCACTGCCAGCCTCTAGTGGAGTTAGACAAATCTGCTCTGAGTTGTGATTTGCACCAGTACAGCTTATTCCAGTTCCATGAAAATTTCTAATATTAAAACTAATTTCTTCAATATACTCCAGATGCAGCTGCACTTACAGTTAATTTACTGGATGGACAAACTCTCCCAGGCCGAACACTAAAATACCGAGTGTGGTTCATCAGAGATAATAAACAATGCCAAAGATCCTGACAATGTTTCTCTTTTCTTCTCCTCATCTCATAAACAGAGCTTCCCTCTTACATTTGAGAGATTTCAAGCCAGTGGATATACACACAGCATACAGGGAGCAAATATGCTCAAGCCATTGATGACAAATGAACAGTGCGACAAGAACAATATACTTTGTTCCTTCCCCCCGTTTCCACATATGCCCACTGTTCACGGTCACATGGGAGAACAAAAATACTTTTCGAAGACAAAAATAAGATTGTCAGCTTAATGCAGTTATCCAAGTTGGCATGCTAGGAGTAAAACAAACAAAAACCAAAAATAACCAACAACAAGGAGACCCGACTGACAGTAAGATTTATTAGTTGGATGGTGATTCCAGTGTAATTTTGTCTTGTCACTTTGAGACAGCAGAGCAACATGTTCATGTGTGGTCTCAGCATTTAGTGTATGGTCAAATATTGAGCTCTGGGAAGGAGTTTTGGAACAGTCCTGCGAATTTTGTTAAGCAGTCAGTGTTACATCCCACAAGGAATATTATGAACGCCTGGCATTTACTGCTGTCAGTGTCTGCCAGTCCTCACTGCAGTCATCAAGTACAGAACAATTCTGTTTGTAATGCTCTACTTGTCAGGACTCAAGTCAGATCTTTTCCTGGCTTATTGAATGATAGGTCTCTGATGACAAAGTTTTTTTCCCTGTCTGTCTCCATTTGGGAGTATGAAGAGAAATCTCTGCTCTTTATTCCTTGGTTACACTTCAAGTCTAAATTATCTTTAGAAAATGTGTTTTGGTTTAGTCATCTGCTTACAGAGACTCATTTGCTTGACTTTACTGGATGGAATTTTAGAAATGGCAATCCAAGAAAACTCATTACTTACTTCTTGGAGGTTACAACCACAAGAGCAGAGGGAACAAAAGGGACACCAGTCATTTGACAACTGCACTAGGATCTCAGAGAGGTGTCCATTCATCCTGTGAATGGAGGCAGCTCAGCACAGTAGACTCTAATCACCTTCAGTGTTAAGTCTAGCCTAAGTCTAGGTGCTCTGTAAGACCCAATTTGTTGCTTGTAGCTCAGTCAGCGTAGTCAAACTTAAATCCATGCTGCTGACATGAAGGGAAGTCCTGGCCCTGGAGTTCACTCTGCTGACCCATTCTTGTTCTCCTTCAATATGAATTGAGACTGCAAAACTGTGTGGCACTCTCATCTCAAAACTGATCTTAACAATTTCTGGTGTGCACTTCCAGGAGGAAGTGGGACTGCTTTTTTGGGTGGTAACCAGGTGTCCAGGTGTTGCAGAGCTAGGTGTTGCTTAGCTGCTGCAGCTTTCCCCGGGAGTGCAGCGGGGGCTTCTTGGGACAAGGCAGGGATTCTCTGCCCTCCTGCAGTCCATCTCGGACTCCCCGCACCGCTGCTCCNGGGGGGCGGGGAGAGCACATGGGCAAATGGTTTCAGGGCACAGGGGTGGTACATGGGCGGAGTTGGGATACAGGAACCAATAGGGAGAACTCGAGGAGTGGCCAGGACTAGGGGCAGGGGAAGGAGGGAGACCCCATGGAGAGGGCAGGAAGTGATCAGTAAGAGGAGGTACAGCGCCACATCCAGGTTTAGAACCATAGAATCATGTGAGCTCTGGGAGACCTAAGGAGATCCTGTGGTACCAGCATCTGAGCAGTGCCACTTGTAACCAGTCGACGCTTTGACTTTGAACTTTTAGCAGCTACCCTTTGACACATGTATACACGGCAATGCAAGGGAAAGGGACAGTTGCTGGTCATCACATAGTTACTAATCTCATCCTTTATATACTTTAGGTAGCAAAGTAGAAAATTCTGTTTGTCCTGTGGCAAAATTATTGTAAATCAGTAGTAAATAAAAAAATTTAAAATTTAAAAATTTTAAAATATTCTGGATTTTTGCTCGACAGCAGAGTTCTCAATGGGAGTCATACTCTGCTAGTCTGAGATAAACTGACTTTTGCTGATTTGTACGTTGATGGAATCATAGCATAGTTGAAGTTTGAAGGGACCTTTTAAAGATCTAGACTAAAAGCCCTGCAAAGACCAAGGATATCTTCAAGTCTAGCTTTGTTCCATGACCTTATTCTCCACAGCAATATTTCTACCTAAAACTTTGGCTCCAGAAATAAGGGTGAAAAACACTCACAGATTTTAAAAAACATGAAACCATGGCATAAATCAAGGTATCATTTCACAAAGATATTACATATGTGGCACACACCATCATCGAGACATGAGCATTCCATGTAAATGGTGGATTAACTGAAATCTCTTTCCATATAGCAAGGACAAAACAGGAAGAAAGTAGAAAGTAAGCATCTCTATTTATTTTCCAAGTGAGGGTTCCTTCAGGTCAGAGAAAGAACTTCTATACCCTTAAAGATGTATCTTTTTGTACCTATGTTGAAAAACCTTTTGGTATAGATGGGACACAAATATGAATGACTCTCATTTAAAGAGTAAGAATGCATTTGGATTCATCAGACTTCAAGGTTAGAAAATTGCTGTAGAGTTTATTGTAGTTCAGATGAAGAGCTCACTTTCACAACCTAAGTGAAGGTAATTATATTTTACTTACCAGTCTAACTCAGCAATTAATGTGTCAGTAATAAAAGTGGAATTCCATCAAAGGGCTGCAAGCAGGAACAGCTGATCTTATGGCTTGTGAGGCATACACCTACAAGACCTAAGATGAGAAAAGCCTGTGAATGCATCTTAGTTCTCAGGTCCAGTCAAACACACATGATTTGTGTCAGGGGAAGACCTTTATGCGCACTGTCTTTTCATTCTGCTTCCCAGAAAAGAAAAATTAAGAATGTGCATGGGAAGAGAATCATGGCAAACTATAGCCCGATCTGAAGATTTCTTGTGAAAGGGAATCTGATATAAATTAGCATACAAATTTACTGCAGTGGTAGTGACTGGCCAATATTTCTGCATCTATGCACTGCTTTCCTTCAAAAATTCCAGAAATATCTTTTTTTTTTAATATTCTTTAGAAAAAAGGGTAAAAATCACAGAAAATATAGGGGTTTTTGCCAGGTGTATTCTTAACAAGCCTTTTCTTTCTCAGTGATGCAGTGTGACTTCTTAAATTGGGGATTGAAAGTCACTAGAGAACATCCTCTGTAATACACAGAAACTAACATCTATATTACATACAATGCAAACTACTTGGCAGAGTCTCCCGTCCAAATTTTCAAGTTGAGTTTTGAGGACCTTCCCAAAGTATATTTTTATTCCCCAAGAGAATAGTGAGCACTTTCTTCATTAAGCAGGAGTTAGATCACATTCCTGTTCAAACGGAATCTTCCACTGGATTGAAAGGTGCAGGATTGGTATAACCAGAGGAGGACAACCTTGAATCATGTTAGCAAGACACATTAAAGGTGTGCACTATCATTCCCTCTTAGATAGATCTGGCTCTTATAGCAAAGTTCTTTGGAAACATTCTCAATTTCTTAATTTTATTTCATTGCTATGTCATTCTTCTGATGAAGATAACCTGACATTTCAGTGAAGGAACATCAACAATCAAAAATTATGGTTTTTTAATAGCTTAATAATATTGGTTCTGCTTCTACCTTCTAAAAGATACCTGCTTAACATACAAGGACAGAAAGGAGAAAATGCCTTTCCTTTACTCTGGTACTAAAGTGCACTTTACATACTCCCGTGGCCTGAACATAACAGTGAGCATCTATCAATGTTTGAAGTGACATAACACTCACAGTCTCTCACTTCCTTCTTTCCAGCCTGGACAAGATTCATAATCTTTTCTGTCTGGAAGATGAGTGACTAAGGATGGATGAGGATGCACAAGGGAACCTCTGTGTGTAGTGTACTGAAGAAAATGAAAACAAAAAGATCACAGAAGGTGTTGCCCCTAATTCCAAAGCCAAAAGATTGGATCTTAAGTGACACACAAATGTCACATGGGTAATATTAGCTTCAGGGAAGAAAACAAAGTCTGAGCTGCTTCAAAAGAGCTTTTGAAAATACTGATACCAGGCTGTGATACGAACCCGAAGTGCAACATGCAAGTCAAAGCAATCAGTACTTTGAGGAAGAGAATATATTGCCTTTAGAACTTTCATTTCCATATGAGGTTATGGGATTAAATTGAATTTTTGAAAGGTAAACAAACAAAAACAAAATGAGAAAGTCTATTGCTTGGACTTGAGTGAGGGAAAAAATACTTTTCGATCAATACCTAATCTTTCAACTTTTCTGTTTCTTGTTTCAATCTTTGACAAAACAAACAAGCAAAAGAAGTTCTGTCTGCACAGCTCATGGGAAGGATTTGCTCTATGAAGGAAGGAGGAGGCAGGCGGAGCTAAGCTCTCTGTACAGACCGCCCTTTCATGTCAGAGTCAAATAACAGAGGAGAGGCTAAAGCAGAGTGCAGCCCCAGCAGCAGGCAGTCAGGAACGTGATAGCCAAAACTGCCAAGTATTTCACTGGAACAGGCAAGAAAATCTGGAATAGAATATTGAGATTAATTTACTTGGAAGGAATTTATTTGTAATACAGTCCTCCTTGTCATCATTAGGAGAGGCTATCCTACGTCTTGATCATTCACAGGCTCTCTAAAAGAGTCTTCGTTCACATTTTTATTACATAAACATCTAATTACCATAAGAAACTTGTTATGTTTTTGCTCTATGGAATTTAAGTTGCAATTTGAATAGAAGAACTATGGAAAATCATTTAGATCAGGCTGAGGTCTTAGTATGTGTTATTCAGTCTTTAAGAGTTAGTCGAGGAATGGGGTCCTCCAGGAGCCATTTAATCTCATATTTGTTTATGTTAAAATGAGAGGAGTAAAACAGCTTTGGGAGGTTCTTTTTCTCTCTCAAGTCTCTCTCTTGCCAAGGAAAAGTTTAGGTGGTTAGTTTGTACTAACATATAATATTAGCCTAGGTGCACACCTTGTCTCCAGAAGGAGATAACAAAAGCATGGGAATCAGTACACAAAGAGGCACATTTCTCCTCTGCTTAGAGTGTGATCCCTTCCTGTCAGCATCTCGCAGTTAGTAGTTTTGAGATTGCCCAAGCTACAGGCAATATCTGGATCATCCTTCTCGGTAAGCTTGGAAACCCATCCTCAATGTTTGTTTAACTCCTTCTTGAACCCATGCCCATGAGCAATTCATAGATGATAATGTGTGACAATGAGTTCCATCAGCTAATTGCAACTTGTGTTCTTCAAACACAAGACTTGATAACTACAAGAAATGAAGCAAAACAAAGGTTTTCTGTCATATTCACCAAAGCTGTTCCTAGATTTAAGTTTACACAAGAATATAACTGGGTTCAGTTGGGGGATACTATTTAATTTTATGTGAATTTTATGTTTTCTATGGTTAATATAACTCTTTGAAATTGCTAAATAGCATTCTAGATTTATACTAAAATTTTCACATTATGCTGTGTAAATCTATCATCTTTCATATTTTTGCTATATATTTTTTGACTACTAGAACTTCAGGAACTCTTATGACTGTTAATCTCCGAAGTTGGACTGGCTGTCAACAGTTCATTTTTATAAACATCTTAACAACACAGAAGCCCAGGATCTACTACTGTCAAAAAGATGTGCTCCTAGCCCTCATAAATGCTAGGGAAGATGATAGCCAGCAGTTTGGCACAGCTGTATACAAGACCCTGTAATATTTTTTTCAGTGTAATTTATAACCTCTTTAAAAGAATTAAATTAATTTTGGAAGAATAAAAAGCAAAATATTTCATTAGATGGATAAAAAATTTATGGGTAGATAATCACTTAGGCATAATTTACACAGTCTTAATGTATGACCTTCCTAGAAAAAACCCCAACCAAATGAAAAAACAAAGCATGGTATCTGCAAGCCTGATCCTACTTCTGGTCTACAAATAATGTTTATCCACTTCAGCCAGTTCTTTGTGTGCACAGGAACTGCATCTAAGATGTTTGTCAACTTAAAATATACAGTGTAGATTCATTAAATCAACATGTCATCACTGTAAATTATCAAAGAAAAAAACTACATAATGATTCTGGGTTTAAGACAGAAAAGAACTTCACTACTATCCCTTTTACTATCCCTTCATTCTCCCCTGTTGATAAAGAGCATATATACTCATAACATCTGCCACTTCTGACTAAGCTGAATAAATTCAGCTTGTAAGAAATGCCTTTTTGTATTTGGTGCATCTTTAACAAAATAGTGAATACTGTTAAAATGTCACTGAGAAGCAGAAACCTATATTCTTATATTCCCTTTGTTCAAACTAAGTGGGATCATCTCATATTAAAGGAGTGCTTGTAATATTAAAAAGTTCAACCACATTATTTATTCTTATATACAAGTGTTACTGTGAAGGAAAGCCACACTGGTAATGGAGATCTAAAAGCCTGTTTTATACCAGGGAGAACCTGGTGTTGGCATTGTCTGCTCTGAGTGGGTACCCCAGGATCTCAAGTGTGTGTGCGTGTATGCACACACACCGGGGGTGCCAGGTATCAAAGCATGCAAAAAGTCATGGCTGGTGGACATAGCTGCATAGCATGTGCTAACTCTAAGACCAGTCTGTCTGGAAAAAAATCAAACACAGATAATCAGGATGATGTTCTTTGCTAAGATATGCATGGCACAATTTTATCTCCCTGAGATGCTAACTGAAGAGTTGTCTATGCAAGTATGCAGATGTGCTGTCAGTGATCAGCACTGAGGTTTCAGTTTTGATTACTTGGACAAATCTGAAGTCAGTTATATGCTGCTTTTATAGCTCGTCATACTCAGTTTGCATTAAAAATAACAATTTGGGACTAAAGCTGAATAAAGCAAAATGAAATTACTGCACTGCTATAACCACCCTGGCCATATCCACACATATCGAAGTCCATTCGCATTTCTGCAATGTGAAGCTGGATCTTTGTGTCTTTAACAGTTTGCAAACATGAAAACAGTATGTTTCATAATATAATCATTCAATTATATTATTTAAGTGCCCTTTTACAAAAACAAAACACTCTGATACTTCGTCAGAAAGCTATCAAATCTGCTTTCCTGAAAACAATACCTGTGAACAGCCTAATTAACTTGTTCTTTCTCCAATCTTCTTGCCAAGAATCTTTAGTGGATTAAGTATTCAACACCAAGAGATTAAAGAAGTATATCCCTCTAGCTCCCACTGCACATATCTCCACATAATCACCAGGATTAGCTTTCTAAGTACATCAAAGCTTTATTTCCTTGTGGCGCTCTAATAATAAAGGCTAAGGATAAACCAAACTCTCATCACTTTTTCACCTACCCTTCTACAGCCAGATCATGACTAAATAAGAATGTGAATAAAGATAGTCAGTGTAGAAAGCTTCAGTACTTTACAACAGCAATAATAGTAGGAACAGAGCAGAGTAATAAAAAGAAGCAAGAAGGATGGTGAGTTACATAAAGTCCTTAAGGGGACATAAAGGAAGGCAAGTAATAAACTGCAAAGCCTTTTGAAAGTGACTGAATAAATATTCACAAGTAAATATGACTTGTGTAGCATATCTGAGGAGCGTGTGTCCATTAATTACAAGATCCTGTGTGGAATTATGACTGGTACTTTGAAAGAAAGATTTCATAGAAACTATCCATATCTGATCAAAAACAAAGTGCTCATTCTAAGCAACAGCACAAGGGAGCTTCATTGTTAAATGCACAATAACCACATAATAATTTGAGTTGGCACTTTGCAAAGATCAGTGCCTATTTTATTGTTTTCTTGTACTGGTTTTGACAGTCATGGACCTGTAAAAAGACCTGTGTTTGTATGTAAGATCATTAATTTCTACAGGGTTATATGAAAATGGATGTTTTGCCTAGAGATTGAAAACAAGGCATTTTGGGGATACTGCTAAATTTTCCTTCTTCAGCTGGGCTTATGTGAAAACAAGCTCTTGGTGACATCAAGTTAAGTTAGAAGGAAGACAGGACTACTACAAAAATGTCCATGGTACCTGATGGTTTTTAAAAGTTTTAGCTTAAATAAAGACATTGTAGTTTTCACTGCCAGCTACCCAAGGAAGTTTATACACACTCTGCTTCACCTGAGGCGAATTTTGCACTTGAAGCCTACAGGTGTTTGCTCTGCTTCTCCTGCCTTTAGTTATCCTGTGGTAAAAACATTATTTTCTGTCAGCAAAAAATTGAAAGTCAAGGCTTCTTGTGTGACTTTGACAAATCACTTACTCACTCTGATCCTCATTTTACCCACAAAAAAAATTACATCAGAGTACTGTTCTGAAGTCCAATTAATGATTACAAACCATTCTAAAGTCCCTGAAGGACAACACTGTAGAAAAATATCCTTGTATTTTCTTCTGCCAAAAAAGAAAAAAAAAGATCTATTTGAAAATCAGTATTTTTGGTAAAGTACATAAATTTTAACACATTCATGTTGTGCAAATAATGATTAAAATCATTTGTAATCTACAAATTGAGTGCTAGTTTTGTTATGCTATCACTAAAGCTTCTTTGTATTATCCTTTATTCTAGAAGTCTGTGAATAGTACCAAAATACATTAATTTTTTCACAGATTGTAACATTCTCAACTTGTAACAAACACATGGATACACATGCAAATGACACACACACACCTCTTCCTGAATGTAATGAAAAATTCTTTCATAAACCAAATAATAAAAATACACAAAATGGTGATTTAATACCAAGTCATTTCTTCTTATAAAATTTTGTAAAGACATCCATAAAATCTGCATAAATGTATATTTAAAATTATGTCTTACTTTAAAAACAAGATAAATTCCTGAACAATTTTTTCCTGTATTTGCTAGCATGTTAATCTAAATTTAATTAAAAGATAGTACCAGTGAATCAGCAGAAACAACATATTGTTCCAGTGGTGCTTTATTAGCACTTTGAATTTTACTATATGTTCCATTGATAGACTGGATACAAAGATTGTTATTTGTTTAATACTCTTATTCCTTCAGCAAACCAAACCATTTTAATTTGTCTATGACTCTAAAGACAGTAATTTTTAACATGTTTTTTATCCTCAGTTCTGCCTCAGACACAGCTCATTTATTTTATAGACTTGCTCTTATAACTATGCTAAAAGTAGGTTTCTCCCAGCTTATTCCTCTGCCTTACTCCAGATGCTGATAGTATAGCCTTTGTATACAGAAATACACAGTAAATTTGAACCTTCCCAATTTTCAGGCTTGCATCTGACCCTTCCTGGAAGGGACAAGCTAGATGTTTCCAGCACAGCCTTGTAGTTTCTCTCCAGTTCTCCAGTGCCACATGTGGGGTGCAGGGGGCCTTGGGACAGTACTGTGGGGATGCACAGAAGCCAGGAGCACCCTGGATGCATTGCTTGAATATAATATTCAAAAAAGCAAGAGAAGGTGTCGTGTCTGGACCTGGGGAAACACAAGCTGTGCATGCAACACTCAGAAAGAGAATTCAAAGTTACAGTCAGGGCTTCCCTTTAGCTGCTGTTAGATGCCTCGACTGCATTTCTGAATGATCATTTCTTTAACTGCCACCTGTGATGCCAAACATCTTAAGTGGATGCTACACATTAGTTTGGTGTTGAAGATAGTAGGGCAAAAATCTTGGATTTCTCCAAGCTGCACCTTTTCAAGGCTATAAAGACAAGCTATAAAAGAGGCCCAGTTAAAATACTTCAAACTCAATATATCCAGTACATTCAATCTATTTCTGTCCTGAAGAAAAATTGCCCTTCAGAAACATTATTATATAAGAAATGAAGTGCCTTATACAGTGGTTAGGTATGGGGTTTTCTTCTCATTTTTGTGAAGGATTAAGTCTATGTGATTGTAATTGCTGACACTAGCTTGCATAGGTAGATTCCTCTGGTAAATTAGAAGAAAAAAATTTTTTGTCAAGTAAGTAAAATGCTGATACATTATGTGTTTATGTTTATAGCTGAAAGATTTCAATACTTCTAAAATTACTAGCAATACAAAAGTCAAATGTAATTTTTCCTTTGTTTCAATTATAAAAGCAATACATTTATTTCATATGAACTAAAAGGTCCATTAAACACCAGATAGTGTTTGATACCTAATCAAAATGGTATAGCCAAGTAGCAACAGTAAAATGACTGTGGGGATGACAAATTTGCTTTCATCTTTGGTGCATTTTTCTAAGACGTGTTATGCATTGGGGATTTTTTCCAACTTTCGCTTTTATTTGGTTTTACACATAAATCTTCACATTCTAAAATTATAACTATGCCTTTCCTAAATTATAATGGAGGTAATTACGTTAATACAATGAAAAACACTTAACTTTTTTTTATGTTCTGATAAACTTAATAGTAGAGTATTTTTTGGTTTGTGAGATTTTTCTGAACAGCATGAGTGAATGTAAATTGAAAAGATGGAGAAACAGCTAACAAGTAGAAAAACAATGTACAGAAAATTACTGAGATCTGAACCGTACAGCAAAAAACTCAGATCCTAAGCCTGACCTGCTGCCACTGATAATGGCACGAATATTTTCTTTCAGTTACTCACAAGAAGATAACAAACTTGTAACAATTGACTTTCTGGGAGCTAATTGTAGAAATTTCTCAAAGTAACTGTGATATGTTACTGAATATGACATGTGAGTGGATTTCTTATCTTCATCAGAGCCCAAGAACTCTTACTAAAAACCAGGCCTGACTTTTACGATCTGCTGGGACCCCATCATCTAGTGAGGGAAACACAAAGGATGAGCCACTGACATCTACAGTTAGTTAAAATTGTTTATTGCTCGGTATTATTATCCAGTGATAACTCCAGCACTGGCAAAATCGAGATTAAAGTGCTGTAATTTCTCATATCTAAAATCAGAAAGCATCCTTCTGGCAAAACCAGATGAAAATGAAACTAAAGAGTTAAAACGTTGCAAAGAGAGCCTATCATGACAGTTCTTCCTTCTCAGTATTCTTCCCAGTCATTATAGACACCAGTTCAGATGAAGGTGATCACAGGTCTCATTAACAAAATTGCTAAATTAATTTTCAGTTGTCATCAGGAATATAATAAACCTTGCTCATTTATTTTTATAGCCTTGAGACCCTCTCGAAAAGAGGTCCTGGTGTATTCATACTTACTAGCAAGACCAGTTTGCACAGTGAAAACTTAATGATGTAACATCTCTTGTGATTCAAAAGAGAGAGAAAACCAGATGTATAAAATACCAATGTGATTTTCATCTTTGTGGAAGAAGGAATGCAGAAAGCACTGAAGCGATTTCATTTAGGATTTGTAGAAATTCTCATTTGAAATAAAATATGATGGGTTAAATTGTTGTATTAGTTGCCCTGAGCCTCTCCCCATTCACTTGCCAATTATTACCACTTGTCATTCCTATACTATTTCATGTATTTCCAACTGTCTTTTGATACTAAGCAGCATATGGAAAGAGCAAGTCATGTTAGCACTGCACGATTATCTGCGTCTTCATGGACTGCGACAAGATGCACTACATACCACCTGCAACAAAGAGCTACACTCTGAAAACAGATCTGTCTGAAACGGATATTTTCTTTTATCACAAGTGCTTCTTTCATGTGAGGTGTGCAGATAATCCATTTTTAACATGGAACACTTCAGAAGTTCCTATATTGCTTTCATGCTGCCTGTTCATGCCAATAAAATGTCAGCTTAGGCACTTTGTGTCTGATCTTTAGGGACTTTTGGGTATTTGCAAACTATATTGATTCCAGCTGGAGTCCTAGGTGTTCACCGTTCTTCCTACAGCTCTGTCAGTGCTGGCAACAATGGGAGTTCTAATGCAGACAAGCTGTTTGTCTTTTTATGACCAGTGTTTACTATACAGCAGTAAATCCGTATGGTGAAGTAGAGCAGCTGCCAAGACTTTTTGCATGCTCAAGCTGAAGTCACCACTAGCTCGTGTTAGTCTAACAGTGGGAAATTCTGCTAAAAGGCTCGTTGTAGACATGCTTTTCAGTACTGTACCTCTGCTCAATAGATCATTCATGAGCACCCAGCCCCCTCTCCAGAGAGCGAGTTGTGAGCAGGAAGGGCTGGAGACAAGGCCGAGTTTCTTACTTACAGCTCAGGCTCAGAGCTGTTTTATTGTCGTCATGGCTACAGGCCCCACATGCCTCCAGTCCCTGCTTTATGAAAAGAATGATGCAGTGTCTAGCCTTACAGCTGAATATATAAACCAAATTAGTCTACCATGCCTCTACCTGTTTTGCGGCTCACAATGAAAGAAGTAATATATCAAGCAATCAGTCTTGTAGCAGTTATATTCTGTAAACACGAAGTCATTACACCCAGACTTTTTTACTTGCTCTTTAGAGTCCCTTCTCAGTATAATAAACTGCAGATTTCAATAAGAAAGCTAATTCAGAAGAGTCCTCTGTGATTTCTCAGAATTTCTGTAACATATAAGTTAAAAAGTGCATTTCAAATCCCCTTTCACACTCCTTTTGTGCATAATTCCACTCACTAAACAAGAAGCAGAAAGACAATGATGAATGTCTTTTCCAAAGCTGCAGTGCCAAGGTATTACTAGAATCAAGCTATGCCTAATGCAAGTAAAGAAGAGTTATATAGTCCTGCAGGGAACCATTAACTCTTCCTGAATAGAGTAAGAGCCTCATATGGACCAATCTCTACCAGGAGATTAAGTAATCCCTAAATGGCATTGAGGCAAGGCAGTGAGGGAAGATGCGTCCTGTGATACTGCTGCTGTCTGTGTTTCGGAGAAGGGGGAGGAAGGAAAGAAAACTTTAGACGTGTGGTCTCCATCAAAAGATAAATATATAAGAGGGGGAAAATGGGTATCAGAACAAAAATGCGTAAATCTCAGCATATGACGGTGTAGTCTGCATATTACGGATTTGCCAAAGAATGTGGTAAGAGGAAAGAGAACTAGCATGAGGGGTAGGGAAGGTGTAAATTGCTTTTAATTTCCATCTCATTAGACATTCCTTTTTTTTCCTAGCTTGTAAATTCCACCAGTTTTGATTATCTACATGCTCATTTAGACTGTACATGTCAGAGAGTGAAGAAATGTGGTCACATGGCTCGCCATCATTTTACATTCTCTCTCTGTGTTTGGCAAAGTGGGCCTTATCCTCACCTCCAAAATTCCATTAAAGCATTTTGGCAGTGTGAGCTGTAAGTGACATTATAGCCAGGGAAGTGTAAAGGGATCTCAATGCAAATAAAGAACAGAAGAAAGTGTTGTGTTTTTATGGATCTGAAGTATTTCTTTAAAAACAAGTAAAGACAGCTTTATTATCTATCAGGGAAGGAACAATGTAACAATACATAAATTGAACATAGTCCACCAAATTAAATTCACCCCAGCTACAACAAATTGAATGTTCGGACTCATCAATATATTACCAGTATTTCATGCTACACAAAGTCTCCCATGCTGATATCTTCTATTTCTGGCTGCTGTGGAGAGAATTGAAAATACTGAAGTGTGTTCAAAATAATATACCTGGGTGTTATAGAATAGTGCTGTAAGTCTCATCAAGGCTGCTACATACTCTGTAATCTCTCACATGATGGGTTTTAATGACTTGGACATTTCAGAAAACACCAAGACTGAACAAGCAAAACAAAACCCAAAGAATGTTTTTGCTGTAATTATGCAACCATTTCAACTTTTTTAAAAATGTATTTACTGTACCTAGCTCTAAAGTATATGAAAGAAAAAAAAATTTGGCTTTTTGCTTACTTTTTGATAAGCTTTGGGTACAAAAATTGTTTAAAATAAAATAATCACTAAATGAAGCACATTTAACTAGGCCCTTTTATGGCTATGTGCAGTTACATCAAATCTGCTTTTTTAAAAGAGAGGCCTACAGCACTGAAAGAAGATATAAACCCAATGGGAAAATATGTTACTGCCGTGATTTACATTTATATGTGTTTTTGAAAAGATATGACTATTGTCTCTATAGAATATAGATACTGACACCTTTGCAGCGATAAAAATAAATAAAATTAATTTCATTTTCGTATTTATTGAGTGGATAATTCCACATTTTGCTTGGAGAGACACATTCAGTTCATACATTTTGAACCAGTGTTTTGTGTGTCATAGAGGTGAGAACTACATAATTATTTCTGTATTATTTCACCAAAAGACAAGAAACACCATGTATATTTTAATAAGTGGGTTTTTTATCATTGTTTAAATGATACAAAAGTTCACCAAGACACTTCCATCTTTCTTACATTGTCCAATCTTATTTACACAAAATGCATGGTATTGGGGAAAGTGTCCAATAAATACGAGCAAATATGGCTCAGTGCAGAAACTCCTATCTGTAAGGGATAGGAATCCTGTTCTTTTGACCTTGGAGCAGGAAGTGGTTTAGACCCTTAAACAGGTAGTGAGCTTCCTGTTAAAGTCGCTTCTTTGGAATATGTTTGATTATTTCTTTAAGATGTGTTATTTTCATTTCATGCTGTAGAAGAAATAATAGTAACACATATATTAATTATAGTAAATTACAGTAAAATGTATTTGTCATCCAAATTTAATAAAAATAGGAGACTATAAAAGTAACCAAAGAGGCAAACATAGCAGAAATATTATATTTTATTGTTGCATAGTACAAATACTCATAATGCATATGTTGTGTGGGGCAACATAATATGAAAGCAGGACAGCTATTAAGTTTCAAACACAATTAGTCTGCACCCTAAAGAATAAGTGAAACAAATTCTTTGAAATTCTTTACTTTACCTGTATTTTCAGTGCTTTCGCATGCAATGTATTTTATTTTTCCATTCTTTTACCGAAACGATTGAGATATGACATAAATACAGAAAAGCGAGGACTTTCTAAGAGAAACTATACATGTAACTGCTAATGGCTTTCCTAGTCTGTAAGCTTTAAAAGTAGTTAAGACCTTTAGATCATGTATTCACATCCTCCTGTATTCACATTCTCCCATTCACAACCCATTTCACCCAAATAGCTTATACTAAGGCCAACAAATTGAGTCAAACAAAAACATCTAATCTTTTCAGGGTTGAAACAACTGCTTTCTCTCAGCAGTGAACAGGAAAGACCCAGGTTACACCACAGCCTGGGGGAGTAACAAGGAGCTCATTAAGTAAGAAATGTTCCAAAGATACTTAAGAGATGAATCATAACACATGCCAAGGAAAATCAAAAGTAAATAAACAACCTCAGCTCCTCATTGACAAACACAAACCAATGAAACAACAATAACAAAAACCTATAGCCCAGTCTGGTCTGCAGAAAAGAGAACGCATTTTTGGTCTGAGTCCTGACAACCAGTTTGAGCTCTGGCATATGGATGAATACCAACTCAGGCCACACAATTAAGATTCTTTGCACCTTCTTTGAATTCTAACCTGACCAATATTGAACTGTCCATTTACAGTATGAACTGTCAATTTACTGCAGCTTCAAACTAAGATCTAGTGAAACAAAGAAATTAAAAAATACATCTGTCACTTGTAGAGCGAAATTAAAAGTGATTAATCTCCTCTTGCATATAAGTGCCTGAAATTCTCAGATATGTTCTATTTGATCATAGTCATTGCCATGTTTTCTCTGAGTCCATGCAACATGTATTGTATGAGAATATATTGTAAAGTATGTTCTCCTTTTCCTAGAGGAACGGAAAGTAGAGAAAACTTCCCCAAAATGGAGAATTTAATGTCAACGTCAAGAAAACTATTGCGACCCCGTTACTCATCTGCCATTTCTGATTTCCTCACTCATAGATTTTCTTCCAGGAGTTTGACTTCTCTTCCTTAAGAAAAAACTACAATCTGGTTCCAACAATTCCAAGTGATCCTGTATATGCTGCCTTTCTGCAGGTATTTCTACATTTGACTGCTATTAAAGCACCTTCCTTTATCATTCGGTTTGCCTGATTTGAGATATATTCACTAGGCCTTTCAACATTTTTCTTCTCATTCATTATCAAAGCTTTCCTCAGTATCACCTGAACACAGGGGCTGTCTTCTGTGAAGAAAGAAATTCATGGAAACTGAGCTCCTTTTAACTTGTATTATAAGCTTTATACTCTCAAGTTCATCTTCAGGACTGTTTGAAATTTGTAATATATCTGCATTCTTTTCAAGTATAGATGATAGCACTGATGTGATAATCTAGTATAACAGTGCTATTTATAGAGGTAATATTGCTTGTCTTTTTCCATCTTGTGCCTTCGTTACCTCTTAAATAACTAAGATTCACATGGATTATTTTTGCCACACTTCTACTCAAAATTTGCTCATTCCAAAAGACATTAATTTCTCTGAATGCTCAAATCTTATGAACTTCACTGCTTTCCAAGACAGAATTTTCTGTCCTCTTATGCTCACCTTCACTCTTGGTTTCCAGCTACACTATCTTGCATTTGGATACTGAGAAAAACTTCTGGCTGAAGGACATTCACTTAAATTATACACAATTCTCTGTAATCATAACTTGATCTCCCTCTTCATTATTTCTCCTCCCACAAACCCTTTTGCACCTACAAAGCTTGCCATGAAAAATATTATCACCTTCTTGATAACTGAAAAAGAGCTGCATGACCTTTACAGCAAAATAATTTGAATCCAAATGGTTATCACCATTCAGAGTATAGAGAGATGTATAACTTCAGATTCTTGATCATATTTGTGTAAATCTGGCATAACTTCAAAGATATCAGTGACAAGTATGAAAGTGGAATTTGCCACCAAGTACGTACAAGAGCCTAATTGTACATAGAATCATAAAATCATAGAATCATAGAATGTTAGTGGGCCTTAAAGAGCATTTAGTCCCACTGAACTCTGCCATGGGCAGGGACACCTCCACTAGACTAGGTTGCTCAAGGCCATATCCAGCTTGACCTTGGAACACTCCCAGGGAGGGGGCATCTGCATCTTCTCTGGGCAGCTGTCCCAGTGCCTCACCACTAAGAGTAAAGGATTTCTTCTGTATATCTAACCTAAATTTCCTCTGTTTCAGTTTGAACCCATTATTCCTTGTCCTATCACTACAATTCCTGATGTGGAGTCCCTCTCCAGCTTCCCTGTAGGCCTCCTTCAGATATCAGAAGGTCACTATGCGGTTTCCATGCAGCCTTCTCTCCTCCAGGCTGAACAGCCACCACTTTCTCAGCCTGTCTTCACAGGGGAGGTGCTCCAGTCCCCTTACCAACTTGGTGGCCCTGGTCTGGACTCACTCCAACAGTTCCATGTTCTTCTTCTCCTGGGGGCACTAGAGCTGGATGCAGCACTACGAGTGGGGTCCCATGAGAGCAGAATAGAGGAGAAGAATCACCTCCTTCAACCTGATGGCCACAGCCCTTTTGATGCAGCCCAGGATTTGGGTGGCTTTCTGGGCTGCTAGCACACACTGCCAGCTCATGCTGAGTTTTTCATTAACTATGAAAAGTCCTTCTCCCAAAGCCTTCTCCACAGGGCTGCTCTCACACAGCCTTGTTGGTGTGTCTGAGATTGCCACATCCCATGTGCAGGACCTTGCACTTCACTTTGCTGAACGTCATGAGGTTTGCATCAGCCCACCTCTCAAGCCTGTCAAGGACCCTCTGGGCAGCATCCCTTCCCTCCAGTGTGCCAACTGCTCCACCCAGCCTGGAGTCATCAGCAAACTTGCTGAGGGGGCACTAATCCCACTGTCTATGTTGCTGACAGAGATGTTGAGCAGCCCAGTACCAAACCCTGAGGGACACCACTCAGTACTGGTCTCCACGTGGTCAATGAGCTGTTTACCACAACCCTTTTCAAGGGGCCATCCAGACAGTTCTTTATCCATGAAGTGGTCTATCCATCAAGGCCAAGTCTTTCCAATTTGGAGACAAGGATGTCGTGTGGAACAGTGTCAAATGCTTTGCGTTAAGTCCAGATAGACAATGTCAGCTGCATTGCGCCTATCCACTAATGTTGTAGCCCCACCACAGAAGGTCTCGAAACAATATTTACTGCAACAATAAAAGTTCTGCTGAAATCCAATTGACCTAAATTAGATGTTTAAATTAAGGCTACCCTGAAAGAGTAGCTAACTACTCTGGAGGAGTGTGTGTGGTAAGGGATGATAAACTTACCTAATCCAACTGAAGTAATTACCTAAGCTACCCAGAAAGTTAACAGGCATATTTCTGAAAATCTACTGAAGGAAATGCAGGCCTCTTAAGATAGCAACTGAGCCTGATTAAGTGATACATTTTAATTTTCCAAGGATAGTATAAGGAACAAGTAGGAAAAAATGGACAGGGACCCCTATTTGGAGTCTAGTCCCAGAAACTGAATGCCTGATGCAAATAGCACGGTGTAGATGCACTATCCAACCCCTGCACAATATGTCCTCAAAGCACATCTCTCCTAGAAATGTAAGGCTGAAATTCTTTCCACACTGTAAATGTCAGATCTTGGACACATGCCAAGGAAATAACCAGTCCATAGCACACTCCTATTTGGTGTGACTTTCATGGATTCATAGAATCACAGAATATCCTGAGCTGGAAGGGACACAAGAGGATCACGGAGTCCAACTCCTGGCTCCATACAGGATGACCTGAAAGTTTAACCATGTGCCTAAAAGCATTGAACAAAAGCTGCCTCAACATTGGCAAGCTTGGGGACCATTTTTCTGGGAAGACTCTTACAGTGCTGACCATCCAGAAACTATATAAAGAACTGTATAAACAAATATTTCAGTCTCGAGATTCAGAAATAGAAAGGGAACTGCAATGAGGGAAAGGAAGGCAAAACCATGAAGTTTATTTAGGATCTCAGAGCCACATTTTACCTGAATTTCACAGAAAGGATTATTATCTCAAATATTCTGAAAACACACTCATACTGAAGATCCTCACGTTTTTCATAGGTTATTTTTCAAAAATCAACACCTGGATTTGCCATATTAAGATCCTCTTTGTGGTAGTAGAGAAAATGATTGTAAAATTGTGCTAAAATGTATTTCATACACTGCCTATGCTGTTTGGTTTTGCTTATTTTAGAAATGTTTATGTATGTTTCATCTCTTCAAAAAGGGATTGTGAAGATTTGATCCCAACATCTTTGTACTTTGAACCCAACAACAGATGGTAGAATGGAACACGTTGCCTAGGTTTCCTGGGAGTACACCACAGGAACAGATGAAGATAATGTGGTTGCATATTATGTAATAATGAATATTTTGACTGATGTATTCACCCCAAGGTATACTGGAGCATCTGTTAGTTTATTTAGGCATGAGTCATCATTCTTATTTTTAAGATATTTAAGTGGGTGAACACATTTCTCCTTAAAGACTATCAAATGGGGAAAAAAATAACAAGAAGCACATGGGATTACACACTAGTGATGACATGGAACATGCATGCAGGTGAGAGATGTACTTTAATTCTAGCACTGTTCATTGCCTTAGGAACTTAAGGTCTATATTTGAGGAGGATGTTAGCCTGGCTTGTATTGATTATACAAAGCAGTGACAACACATTAAGAGCAAGTTTTGTACCTGTGAAGCCTTACTCATTACTGCACATATTTAAAAATAAGGTTGCTAGTTCACCAGTAAAATACAGTATTGTATGGGGTGGTATCCTCTCTATCATATCAAGCCTTAAAATCTGGATTCAATGATTTTCTAAAAGAGTGGACATCAAAAAAGATTATCTGCAATATGAAGTAAATTACACGGCGAAAGATTCTGTTCTGTGTTATACAGAAGCTAAGACTAAGGGACATAATGGTCCTCTTTCAGTTGAAACTACAAGATGTCTAAATCATTTTGGGACTGCAAGTCTACCCGCTATACTAAATGTAAATACAATATTGGGTCAAAGAAGCAGTACATGTGACAGTGTGAATGGTTTCCTCTTATTCTGTGAATGACTTGAAATGTAAACATTGTATTACACAAACATCACATTATCATCTGATTCTGATTTCTGAGTACTAGTGTCCTCAAAACTTTTCACCCACTAGTGGGAACAGATTGAGTTTCCTATGTTAACCCTATATTCTATGTAGCTTAAGCATTACTTAAGCCTTTTATTGGACTTTAGCAAAGCCCATCAAAATAAACATTAGGAAAATTGCAGCACTGGCTGTGCTAAATGTTTTTCTTACTTTATTTTTCCTGCTAGTTTTATCATTGTCAAAGGACAATTACACACACACACACACACAGAAAAAAAAAAGCCAAACCCCCCAAATACTTAACCGTCATGTAACAAAGTCATATAGAATAATTACACCTTTCACAACATTTAGGTATTGATCCAGCCTTAGGGATGCACTAGATATAAAACATCCTGAGCAGGAAATGAAAGTAAATCTATCTTTAAGGATCTCCATTAATGAAGATTAATTGAACAGTCCTGGTCCCAACAAAGACACCCGCCCCCACCCCCCCCAGGGACACCACTCCACACTGATTTCCATCCAGACATTGAGTTGTGACCATTCAGCCAATTCCTTACCCCCCAAAGAGTCCATCCATCAAATTCATATCTCTCCAATTTAGAGAGAATGATATTATTGGGGATCATGTCAAAGATCTTACAGAAGCCTGGACAGGTGACATCCTTAGCTCTTGCCTTGCCCACTAAGGTACTCATATCTGCTTCCATTCTCCAGCTGACACACATTTTTGTCCAAAGACAGCACATGGGCCTGGAATTGAGCTCCCCACACTATCTGTGCTGGGATATAGTTATTTCCATTGCAATTCTTCAGATGTGTTGGGGCTTTGAGAGGCGATCATGGGTGAGTCTATTTTCTGTGGTTTAAGGTGCTACTGTTCTTGGTTGCCAGTGCCACACTTTTTCCAGCACGAACACGGCTTAGCATATTCGGCAGGTGAGGACGTGCCTGTGTCAACTACTCTTCAAACGTATATGCTGAACCAACATTTTGCTTTTAAATGAGCAAGAGAGTGTCCACAAAAGCTCCCCACCACCACAAAAATTGTTTCACAAAAAGATCTGTGCAAAGTTTTAGAAACAATCTTTTCAGCAGAATGTACATACTAATTCATATCCTAACTCCATCTAACCTGCAATGTTGTATCCTAAAAAGTTCAGTTGGCCTCCCATGATGTAATAAAAATCATCTGATTGATGTTGCTTCTCAATGAGCCTCCCTTTCACTCCACCTTTTATTTAGCTGTTATATTCACTTTCATTCTCAGTTTTCCAGCCTTTACCCTGATATTTGGGAAAACTTATCGTATATTCAGATAGGTGTATTTTTTTATTTCCTTTTTATGATGTCAGTTAATAGGAGATACCAAGAAAAATAGCACAATAAAGGGAAACACAGTGATCTTTATCTCAGGGAGAGTAAAAATCCCTTTAGAATGACAGTGGTTTACACTTAGCTTCCCTAAAACTTGATTCACACATTAGCTGTTAAAAGTTTTCTTGACACTTGCTCACAAACTTCCCTCATTCTTTCCATGGTGCTCAAAGCAGCCCCAGGCATTGTCATTTGATTGCAGGCAGCTGGTCTCTACAGCTAAGAGAGGAAGCTAAGAAGGATGTTCTCAGAACCCTTGCAAATAATATGCGTATGGAGGGCAAGAGCAATAAACTCCAAAGAGTTTGGGGTAGTAAAGACTACTTTGGAAGTTGGAGACAATGAAGAACTGTGAGTGGAATTGCAGCTGGCTGGAAAGATTTCCTTGCATACTTAAAAGGGAAGTACAAAAATTGCTTGTGGCCACCCTCTGATTAAATTCTCAAAACCCAACTGTAAGATCCATGCCTAAAGCTTACGCAGACTGAACCATTAAGAGTGAAAAGAAATATACAGTGAGATCACTTTGCTGCTAAGAATTACATCAGACTGGAGCTGAGAGTCTATTTATTTTGTTGTTTCCACCATTGTTCTTTTTCAGCATATTTTATCCCATTATGAACCATGTGCTGATGAAAGTGTTCGTTGGTGCCTGGCAAAATCTCAAGCACCCACAAAACCCAGAGTACTATACACCTGACTCCTAGTACTTGCTGACACATTGCGTTTAATACCTTGGGGCATTTTGACTGCGTTTACAGACAGGTAGACAGGCCAAGCATTTAATGCAGGCTTGAATACACAGAAACAAGTGTTTCTTAACAAAGTCTTCTTTCCCTTACCACCATCCTCTTGCTTTTTCAGTCTCTGCTTTTCACTATGAGTGTATTTTTTTTTATGAAAATGAAGATTGCTTCGGAGGATATGGGAAAAATTTTTGCATATCTTAGTTTGGTTTATTATATTTTGTAAAACAGATATCATTTGCTCGGACTTTGCAAAACCAGCACAACTCTTTAAAAACCCGACTAGTATTTTTAGAACCATTTTTTTGGACTGAATTTCTATCCTTAAATCCTTTTTAAATTATGCTTCGGAGTAATATAAGGTGTCTAATCTCTTACTATTTATAGCATTGAAAGTAAGTATAATAATGATATAATGATTACTGGTTAAAACAGAACAAGCTCCTCTAGAGGTCATTACCTTGACCTATAATGTCACTGCAACAAACCACAGTGGGTGAGTTTGGTTGGGTCTCCCTACATTCCTCTTTCATATGAAGGAAATAACAGCATGTCTCTGCTAGCCCAGTTTAATATATCACTTGAAAAAACAAACTACATGCAATATACAAGCAGGATAATATGACCTAAAGGAATTAAATAAAACTCAGTCCAGATAAATAAAACCAGAATTGCCAGGATTTAGCATGCCTAGGCACAGAAACTATACTCCTATGCCTTTAGAGAATAGCTAATAAATTATTTTCAAGTTAAAACTTCATGCCAATACATGGAAGAAAGCCTAGTATTCAAAGTCAGGACTCAGTCTTAATGAAAAGATTTCCTTCTCTAGCCAGAGAAAACTTGGAGATCAACATATTAAAGCAACTTAGAGTCATATACTCTTACTTAGATATACTTTTAGAAACTTAGAGGCAGATCCCCATATACTTAGGGTTTTATACTCAAGTCAAGCTCAGCCTCTGCTTAGATACAGATTAAATGGCCATTTAATGAAAAGTTTAGATCTTGGCTGGTATCTTTGAAAGTCAGAGTCTGTTGTTTCTAATCACTGTTCAAAATCTTGTTTTTAGTTAAAGTTGTTCAAGAACTGAGCTCTTCTGAAGGGCTGTACTGAAGCAACAGAGAACTGCCTGTTAGCCTAAATCATCTTGAGGATCTTGGGCAGTTCCTGCTGGCAGTGTTCAGAACTTTGATGCACATTCAACATTTGATGAATTTCTGCAGGACTGAGAACATGGCACTGTGCACAGGCTCATGCACGCGGGAAAGGACAGAGACAGTTAGAGAAAACTGAAGTAGCACACAAAACAGAAGCTGAGCATCATTTTTATTTATTTGTCCAGGAAAGCAAAACTTGACAACATTGTACAAGGGTGGGATGTGGGGGTTATTTTGATGGTTTGTTGTTTGGGTTTTCTGTAGAGTTTTTGGTTGGTTGGTTGTTGATGTTTGGGGTCTGTTTTTCCCCCCAAAGCAGGTAATTCTTGCATTCTGAAAGCTGAAAGCTCTGACTTACATTACCCTGACAGATAACTCCAGCTTCTGGCCTAAGTTGAAATTACTCTAAACCCTTAATAAAGCAAAATTAGGCAGAAATCTTGCGGCATCATTAATTAATTTCATAATTTTCACAGTGGTTTGTGTTCATGAGGAAAGAGGCAGAGGAATGTAACAATTAACAGTCGTTTCTGTAGCCAAAATAAGTGAAGGTCTGCAGCCAACAGTCTGCACCACACATTCCCAGGCATGTTGATCATACTTTTGGAGTGGAAAAACAAGGACACTGTAATCAAAGAGGAGGAAGTTAAAGAGAAGTGTTTTACTGAGAGCAAGGGAAGATGGATGACAAGGGTAACAAAAAGGAAAGTGAAGATCCCACATATTTTGCAGCAAAGACTGGAAAGTGGAAGATTCCCCTCATATAACTCTTACTGTTCACTCCTCCCTCAACATCTTCAAATGTATTTGTGTTGTACCAGTTGCAACACACTTCTCCAGCTCATTTGTCACATTATTGAGCTTTCTTGCATTTGGTCTTGATCAACCAAGCTCCCTAGTCGTAAACTTTCTGACTCATTCCCACACATCAGCCTAGTTTCTATGGTGTAGGAACACCAAAGAACAAAAGCCTAAGGTGCTAATCCCTCCTCTTCACACTTAACTCCTCCTTGAAACAAATTCCTTCAGCTCTGAACCTTCTTATGCCTTCTGACACATACAAATGTGTCTTTAAAATCATCATATATATATATTAATGTGTGTAACCTTCTTGAACTATGAAATCCCACCCTAATGTCAGAAACTGATCACCTGCTATTTACAACTAACAGCCTCAGAAGACGTTACATGCTGGATGTGAAAAAGCAGTAACAGAGAATGCCACTGTTCTGCTTCAGTGCACTGGAGTGGAAAAAACTTCTTATCAGTTTAAGTTTCTTTCTCTGATGCCTACACATATTAAGCAGAGAAAACAAACTTTTTATGATTTTTTAATTTGTGTTCCTTGTGGTGTCAGCATCAGAGGATGGAAAAAGCAGAAGTGCCAGCCAGTTGAAATGCATCTTCAGGGACTAAGTCTGCTATAGCATCCATCACCTGTATTCCTTTCTGAAGATATACACTGTCATGAGAGTTGCAAGGAATATTGATTACATTATTTGTAGCCATTGTTTGTAAGACTCACGTTTGCTCTGGACTTTCTGAGGCATCAGAATAACTCTGACAAGCCTCAGCTCTGTCCTTGTGATCAACGAACCACTTGTGTAGTTAATGGCTGGTTATTATGGAAGTAACAATCAAAACAGCTTTTTTTTGCTTTTTTTTTGGCTTTATCTAATCTCTTTTATGTAATTATGTACTTGTTTTCAACCATGGGCAAATATTAATTTCCTTCCAATGATATAAAGTAACTAGCGTAAATAAACCTAGGATCAATAAAACTTTGTGCAGTTTTATCTTTATTTTACTTTCTTTGCACATGAATCATTTAAATTACTGATTAGAAAACACTTCCACTAAATGACTTGCTAAACAAAACTCCAAAATCAGTCTAGCTTGTCCCAGCAGGAATGGTGGAAAAATATCCATGGTAAGGGTTCAGAAGTATTAGGGAGGATATGGAGCACAAAGAGATATGTAATAGAAAATACTCGGGATATTTTTTTTCTTACTGACAAACTCTTCTAAACTCTTTCAGGTAATCCTAGAATTTCAGTAAGCTCTATTGATTTAAAGAATGATTCACAGTTGGACTGGAAATGAAGGAGCTTTTAAAGTGCAATCACCAAACCCATACGGTTTATTTCACATCTTACTGCTCAAATTTAGAACGAATATAATTCAAATCACAATACAATGATGATTGATGTTTTTCATCAACGCCCAATTATCATTCCATCATGGCACAAGACTTTAAAGTACAGTTGTTTGAGCCAAGTAAAGCCCAAAGTGAGCATCTGAAAATCCGGGTCTGTGCTCTTACAAAATTACTTACCAAACCACATTAATTATTTTCAACGTGTCAGGTCATGTCAGTTGTATATAGATATAGAGATGAGGCATTTATTTTAATCTTATGTTCAGATATCTCATTTCACTATTTCCTCATTAAGAATCATCTCTTCAAAGAGATTTTTGTTTTATTTTAAACTGGGCTAGAACTGGAACACTTAGCTTTGGTGGGATCATTTCTAAGTTTTTTAACTGGACTTCTCTAATTATTTGATACTGTGCATTCACAGATTATCCACATATGTTTCTGGGTACTTCAAGATTATTACAAATGCACTAAACTATGGAGAATATGTTAGATACCTGCTTAACATATATATACATATTATACATACATTTTATATATATATATCTATATATGTATATACATATAGCCTAACACCTAACTTGGAACAGAAAAAGAGTTATCTCTACACTGTCTGACATGACCTGACATGATTGTAGTTGAAAATTAAGTTCCATAATTCAGAAGCCAGTTGTTTGGGGTTGGGTTTTTTCCAGCATTGCACAGTAACAGAAACAAAATGATGGGAGGTTATGGGAATAGAAGGAAGTGGTTTAAACACGCAAATGTTTCAAAAATGTAGGTGCTAGAAGACCTACTAGTACTCTAAGCAAATTGTTACAGTATCCTAGGTTCTACATTTCTTTTAACCAAGATAAGTATTACCTTATTTTCGTACTGTACCTTATGTGTACTTGGAGCACAGTACATATTTTGTCCTCAAGGACTGTAAAATAACTAATTCACAGCTTACATAATAAACACTTCATATTTTGATAAAATGCTGCCACCTCAGGTGGGCATAACATAAAAAAAACCTATTATATAATTTTTTAAAATAACATATACCAATAAGAAAAAGATAGATAATTCATTAAAAAACCCTCTAGTGTCTGTTAGCTAAATGCAACACAGTAACCAAAACTGGAATTTATGTTCTGCCTGACAGATACCTCAAAAAAGATAAGCATTTTTTTTTATTTTCATCTGTGGAAAGGATCTTGGTTTTATCATGCAGCTCAAAGTATGTTATATCCTATACTGTACTTCCTAATTCTGAATTTGTGCTATTGTGCTATAAGCCTTTGATGGTTTACAGATTTTTCAGGGAAGAAACAAGGGACACATTCTAATGGGGTGTGTGGGGTGTCATTTTAATGCACTTGAACTTTGCAGCAATGAAAAATCTGGAATAAAATAAAGTGGTTGCTTTTCAAAGATGCCTTTCAATTTTCTTTTAAAATATCCAACAAGCTTCAAAAATTTCTTCAAGGATTTCCAGAAGCCTCTTTATACCAGTCTAGCTGTACAAAGATGACATAAAGTGGATGCAAATAAAATATTCATTCCCTTTAAAGACAATTTGCATTGCTTACATATAGTGTAAACAAGAGCCATGCCCCAAATTGCTTGTTTCCGATGGATTGATTTTTGTTACTTGTTCAAAATTTAATTCAACAAAACTATCTTTAGGAAAGGAAATTTGTTGACCCCAGAGAATCCTATAACCTAACACTCTAATTTTTATGACTCTCTCTCACTTATGCACATTACCAGATGTCTGTTCACATTATAACCCTGAAAAAAATAACTTCATTATGTGCAGGTAACAATCCATCATTAGTTACCAATTAGAAAATCATGAGAGACTGTGGAAACACTCTACATTCTGTCTGGTGGCTTACAGTGTGTGAGGCCTATCTTAAAAAAAACAGTTCAAAGTCAAAGTTCTGTGCTGCCATCTTGAATGACAACTCTTCTGTTGCAAATACTCACTCTCCTCTTTTGATATACATCCTAAAGTTTTTCGTTTGGGATCCCCAAACTGAAGGTTGTGGCACTTACAAGAGGAGCTTGCAACACTGACAGAAATTAATTTTTTTTCTGCTCCCATGAGCGTAGTAAATTACATTAGCTTATCTGGCCATGCCTGGTTTGAGATCAACATGGGAAATGACACCCCCTGGGTGAAGTTCATACCTGTAACTGGAAATGATATGATATCTTTTGAAAAATGTGATCTTCTAATTAACAGCAAAAGAGATAAAGAGTGAGCAGTGAGTAGGAAAAATTGCATGGTATTAAATTACTTTCAGGAAAATTGCTTTTCCTGCAATCAAGAAAAAAATGCAATATGACCTCTTGAGAGATAAGTAGAGTTCTTCTCAGTCTTTGGTCAATGAACCACAGGTGCTGATACTTCATCTTTTCTTGGTCAAAAGTTAAGTGATGCATTAGCTAAATATGCTGATAATCGTTTGGACTAATGCCTTATGCATCTATCCAGAAACCTTTTCTTTCATGCTGAATAGTAATGGGCATCAAATGTTGCAGAAGAAAGCAGACAGCGCTTGTGTGCCCTGTGTGTTCAGGTGGGATGCAGTTCATTCAGAGCCCAGCTCATTCCTAAGCAACAGTCATCCATGTGCACAGATGCCTCCTGTTGCCACAACCACAGGTCAGCCTTGATCTGCTCTTTTGAAGTTCCTGTGCTGTCTAAACCTGGTGCTTCAGCCAATGTCAGACAGATACCAGCCTTCTCTAATTTTATGAGAAAAAAGCAGGACGATCTTTTGGTTCTCATGTACGTCTAAAGATATCTTCACTTATTATATTTTCAGAGCTAGTGTGAGTGCTAATTTTTCAGCAAATGCTGATAAACGCCTAGATATTTATATTGCCACTGCTTGGACCTATTTTTAAGAGGGGCTTAAATGCAAAGCTGAAGACAGGGAACATGAATGATAACAAGATTACGATATAGAAATGTGCAAGATAACTTAAGTGCAGTCTGGATATGTTCAGGACAAGACAAGTAACCCTAAGCAATGCAAATTTTAACACTGGATTGTGAATAGTCGCGATATTGTATAAGAAGAAACTACAGTGTGTGCCCGTGCTGCCCATTGCACACCACTGTTTGCACAGTGTATGAGCTGAGGTGAGACATCAGCACATTAACACATTTTATGTTCCAGGGCACATTTGCGAAAAACCACAATGTATGATGGCGAACTTTCAAACTGCTCAGGTGCCAATTTTGGCCACAATTTCCTAAGACTACTCAGTTCATAATTGCACATGATAACACAAAATTAAATATCCGTATTGCCTAACTACATGTTTATACTCTAATGGCATAATTAAGATACCCAATTTTACAATTAGTGTGGCATCACTCAGTAAACAGCTTTTCAAGGCTTTATTTTACTCATTTTATATTACTTCTAGAAAACACAAATTTGTATGCATGGTACGGCACACCATAAGAATATTTAAAACTATTTCATAATACATATTCACAAAGTGCCAAATTAATAGACATATTTGACTATCTGTGTCATGATTTTTGAAAACTTAGCAGTACAACTTTAATGTTCTATTATTATGGTTTATGTCTGATTGTTTGAAATAATTTCTGGGTTTGAACTTTCTAAAGAAAAAACTTCTAACTTTAGAATCGTGTAATCTATCAGGATAAGCTTGTACATTTTGTAAATGAAGACAATATTATTTTTCTATATTATTATATTAAAAATGTTTTTGTAGGAAATCAATGGACTGACCTGAGGACTGTCACTTTTATTTCTAAGCAGATGTAAATTCAATATGAATGCAAACATCTACTCATATATTGTTCATTATTGTGTTCAGTGGTTCAGTGGATATTTTCAAAGACAAAATATTTTGTGGAACCCTTTGTTCCATGTCTCTTTTGGTCTTGGAAATCTTGCCTTTAATTTCACCAATATTTGCTTTTTAAAGCAAGTACCAACAGCCATCCTCTACTACAAAAAGCAGCAAAGTGCAACAAAATTTTGTTTGCTTCCAGGTGCCAACAGGGGGCAAAAAGCTGCTCTCCCAAGATCCTGCTTTACAAAGCAATATTTGCAATACTTGGGACACAGCAAAATTGAAGCCAACACTCAATCTTTGTCATCAATGTATTTTCTGTACTCATTTTTTTCAGTATCTAAGATGACTAATAATTCCAGAAGCATTTCTACTGCAGAAAATATTAATTTTCCAATGCCTTCTCTTGGAAGTGGCTAAATGGTTTAAAATTTAAGAAAATAAAGAATACTTTAGGGAAAATAAAAAGGTACAGAAAGTGTTATCTAAAAATAGTAGATGTTTCAAACAAACTGGGAAACTGACACAAGCACAGAATCCAGTCTAATACCACTGGTGGATAAACTGTGACCGGAAGATTAATAAGATGTGTCTTTGTTTCTCCTCTTTGGACTTTGGACTAATGATTCCAATTACATGACTTAGCTGAACTACCACACCTATTTTAGAAAAATAGCAAGTGTTGATTTTAAAAGACTGGTTGAAAAGATGTCCACAGAGCACTTAGGGAACTGGTTCCAGTGACTAATTGTCCTCATTCCTAACTATTGTGTGTATTGATTTTTCTTGGCTTTAGCTTGCATCCACTGGATTGTACCATAACATTTTGCCTGAGCTCACAGCACACAGCTGCATACAGACCCAGGTAAGCACATAGTGAGAAACCATTCCCCTAAGACCAAGTTGTGACTCCTGAGGGATCTTGCCTCAGGAGTGACTGACAAGGAACCGCTTCACATTACTCGTAATGTTTCAATCCATTTCTTATACTCTGCATTTATCTTTTGTCATTTAAGTTTTTGACTGAAACACAAAACTATGTGATATCAAGCAATGTATGAGAGAGCTCTAGTACATTGTGACACTGATTTTAATCAAAATTACAATAAAACAGTAAAACACAATAAAACATCAATAAAACAACTGGTTGTTTTGACAGGATCATATTAAATGATCCTGACAACATTCTTTTGATTGCTTATTGAGAATTATCCAGCACTGAGTGAATTATTTAACATGTCAGATGTCTAACTGCTTATTTAAGAATTAAAAAAACATACCTAGCATAAGATGGGTCTTCACTCTCTTTTTTCGAAACTATCATCAGAAACAGTAACTTTATTGCAGTTTCTGAAAATGATCATGGTTTCTCAGAATTATTAGAAAGCAACACAAGCAGATGATAAGTATGACTTCAAATGATGTTAAAGATCCATATTATCTGTAAGACCCTTAATTTACGTCAGACAAAAGGCTATAATAGAATCTGTTTAATAATGTACCTAGACACAGCTGGAAATTAAAAAAAAAATAGTAGCAATCATTTGGAAGACACATATAACCAAATGCAGGAATGGAGTATTTATCAAACCCAGTCTGCTTATTGACTTCATAATAGATTAAAAAAAATTTCTTCTCCCTTATCAAGTGAAGTTAGCCATAGCTCAGATGAACATGAATTTCCAGTACTCATCAGCAATGGCAAAGTCCTATTATTCTTCATCTGAAGACCTACATATTATATTATATATCTTCCAACTCCTTTCAATACTAAATGTAACTAGATGAATAACCACTGAAAACAAGTTTCAGTCCTGTTTTTCATCCAAAGTTTAATAGATGAATAAAAGTAGTGATTTTTCTGGATTTATCATACAGAATTTTAAGACGCTAGAGATGGAATTGCTGGGTAGCTTCTAGCAGAAACTGACACTTCCAGAGAAAGGCAGCTCTTCATTGGGCTGGCAGATTGTAATAATTTTCCTTCGATAACTGGTACAGAAATGGAAAAAAGCATTCAGGACTGTGCCAGGGGAAAATAACAAACTTTTAGTGCTTTTGTTTGAGATGTATGTTTTCTTCTTCTTTCATGTTCAGACAAGCCCTTACAAGTAAATAATTGGAAATTATGTATATGATCCTAAACACTGTTTAATAATTTGGGGTTTTCCTAAAGAAAGAATTGGCATTGGCTGGCCTTCAACCTTCCTCAGTGCTTACCTCCTGCTGCTTAATACTGAAGTGTGAAAGGAGTTAAGTTGCCTTAAAAAGATTGTTATGTAGGACGTCAATAAAATAAATAGGTTGTTTGAAAGGTTGTCTCTCTCCAACAGGCATCATGCCCAAAATGAAAGAAATTATCTGAAGGTGTTTGGTAGAAAAGTCAATCACCCACACTGCAGCTATCTGTGTATAGGCATAAACATGCATAGACACAAAAATTGTCCTGATGTACCAGCTCACTCAAACTGATCATTTACCTGTTTGCTTTTTTATTGCTGTTCAATTTTTTGTTGATCTTCAGAATGAATTATTTGCTATTTTGTTATTATTTTTATACCAGAAATACACCATACTGGAAAGAAAGGAAATTATAGAATGGTATATTTCAGACTGAAGGTAAGAAATACCATGTCAAAGGAAGACAACAGTTGTCAACTCTGTGTAGGAGAAAGGCAATGAGTATATTAGAAAAGAATGAGACTTCTATTTACTATCTAATGAATAAGGAATACACTGCTTGTGAAAAGCACTCATAGTTTAGGAATCCTGGTTATTACAGACTCTTCAGGAGCTTGAGACCAGAGATGGAACAACTCCATACAGTGTGATTCATTATTACAGATGATAGGTTCACTTGGATGCCATGCTAGAATACAATAATGTCCCATTCTCCTTGCTGTAAATGCTAAAGTAGCAGTGGTTCATGCTTCAGAGTTTTAGCTGCATCCCTGGCCACATTTAAATCACCTCCTGTCAGTAAAAAAAAAAAAATCACTGAAGTTACTATCCTTTCTTGCAGAGCAACCCGGCTATAGTCTGCTCAGTGCTCTAAAGCAAAGGAATTTTGAAGGACAACATGTTACTAAGCTTTGCCTTATAAGCAAATAAAAACCAGCCAAGTTCTGGCAACACATTGCCAGCAGATATGCTGTAGAAAGAAATAAGACAATAAATCCCAGCACAGACCTCTTCACAGGAGAGAAGGAGAAGCTGCGCTTATTGCAGCATTTCATTGCAGAGACAGACCCTGAACCTTGCACCACAGGAATTCCACATTCTTCAAAACACTTTGATGGCAGGTTCTTCTGACTCTTTTCAGCTGCCCATAACCATTCCATCCTTACTGCAAGCGGTTCCTACGCATCCACTCTCTTTCTATCCCTGATTTTCAGCCCACTCCAGTAAGGAAGAGCTACGTTAAGTTTCAGGAGGTTATAAAGGGACTTTTAGACAACATGGATCATTTTAAAGGAGGATGTGGTGAGCACTGGGAACAGCAAACTGTGGAAAAGCACATGTGGTCCAGCCATAACCAGTGTTGTCCTTGTCAGGTGCTGGCCTAGAGCTTCAAAAACTTAATTTAGCCCATGACTTTTACAAGCAAGGACAGGCTTTACAATGAGCTGCCTAATTATAAAAACACAGAGAAGGCAAGGAAAGGGAAAAAAAGATATGAGTGTAGTCAGACAAATTCTATACACAGTAAGGAAACTAACATCTCAAAAAAAAAGTCAGGGTGAGTGTGTTAGAAAGAAAAGAAAAAGCAAATAACGAGAGATTAAAGTAGCAAGCAGTTGAGTTACAGATACAGAACTAAAAAAGTAAGCAATACTCATGACTATAAGATATCACATTCTGCTTTCGAAATACTGCTCCACCACTGTTTTTACTTCAGTACATCGTACAGGCCTTCTGAGCCATCTGAAACCTGGAATGAAATTAATAAGAATAGTAAATTCTCTTTTTGTTTTTTTTATCCCTTTAACTCACATGTATTTTCCCAGGTTTTTTCTTTTCCAAAGCAATCCAGTTAGTAGGTGGAACAGCCCACTTTTTTTTTCCAAGGAGAATTAGGCTTCCTGAAGTGATCCAAGCTAAAGGGTCTCAAGTCAGGCACACAACTAGTAAAAGTAATGGTTTTAGGTTCAAATGAAAAAAATATCTTCAGAGTTGGTGTTGGGGTTTCTTGGGCTTGGGTTTCTGGGTTTTTTTGTGTTTTGTTGTTTTGTTTGGGGTTTTTTTTGTTTTTGTTTTTTTTTTTTTTGCATGGGCCTGGTAAAGGTACAGACAACAAAACAAGACATTCTTCATTTGCTAAAATGGTTAGGCAAGATTTAAAGCTTCTTGCAGAAAAAAAAGTCTACCAGCAGTTATACACATTCACATTCATCCAAGGGCCGAACATATCCTTTGGGAAGCTGTATGTTTTCAGTAAGTCAAATTTCTTCTGAAAAGATAAAAAACAATAAAAGCAGCCAAATTCCTAAGTGACAACTTACTAGTGGGGAAAACCTGATTAGAGAATAATTGCAATTCGCCATCCTTGGCCTGGCTACTGCTATGTTGGCCTGAAAAGGAATGAAACCCATCTCAAGCATTGCTTATGTTCTTTAACTGAGAGGATTTGGGGAAGAAAAAGCACATTAAAGAAATCATGACCTGTGGTAAACTGGACATGCAATTACATTGAGAAAGGCATTGCTAATGTGGCAAAATGCTAAAAAAGGACATATCTCCCATCTTACCTAGTGGTCTGCATCTACATTTTTAAGAAATCAAACTGGTGTCACAGTAATAGGAGATAATAAAAAACCACAAAGGAAAGAACTGGAAAAGTGGAAAGTGAGCTCAAGCCTAAATTCACTAATGTTCTCGCTGAGCTGTTCAAACTTTTACCTTAGCTGATAATGGGGAATACTGATAACTTTAGGATTTAGGGTTTTTTCATGTTTAAAGATATAAAAAGGCAAATATGTAAAATATAGTCTAGAGAGTAGATTAGGAGTTGGATTTTATGCTTCTGTGAAGTGACTTGGCTACTAGTTAGTCTAGCGTAATAGCAAGGCAAATTATTTTAAAATCAGGATCAAAATACCATGGCAGGTATTCATTCTCTTATCTCAAACATCAACAAAATATTATTCCCTCATTTCAGGATTGTTTAATCTGATTGCCAGTTATGTTAATTAAGGTTGTGTGGTTGTTTTCTTGTGCATAGGAGCTTTTGAAATAATTCAAAATGAGAACTTCATTCTCACTCTTGGTGGTCTTATTGGAAGAATAGCATTTTTAGTCACAAACTTTTCAGTTATAAAACTGGAAGCACTGTACTTAGAGGTGGACTTACATTTGGATCTAGTAATTGAAAAGTGTGGGGTGAGCATATATAATGGGATTTTCAGTGCTAAACCCTTTTCCCATCAGTTTGCTCAAGTAAGTGGATACTAAAAATGCATCTGGGGCATTCTACAGCCAATAGAAAGAGAGATTTCTGTGGTCTAGCTAATACACTCCATTGACCGTATCATGAGCTTGGACACCTCACAAAATCTTGATGGGCTCCTACTTGTAAAAAGGGCCTGAACTAATTTCAAGACCATCGTCTGATGTAAAAATGCTGGGAAGTCTGGGCCCAAGTTAGTTCCGTAAGTCTCTCCTAGTACGTGTCTGCATCTTTAGATGGTGGAGTACTTCTCAGTCTCTGCACGCTGCTTTGAAAATCTGTAAATGTATTTAGAAATGTCTTACATAAAAGTGAATTTGGAAACCATACAGTATTGGTTAACAGGTCTTTTCTTCTTTTCTTATTCCTCAGATCTTTGCCAGCAGGCCTTTTATATTTGAGCATTTGGGTCCACAGCAAGCACCTGCACCCTTATATACGCTCACTCGCCCACTGTTACTCGTGCTGGCATGTCCATGTATCAAATCAGCTCATGGCTTTTGTGTGTTCCGGGACATTCTTAGGCGTGAGACACTCAATGAGTTACTGACCTGGATGTTTTATCTTTCTATTCCAGTCTTTGTTGTTCTCTTGATAAATTGCTCACTTAATGTCTAGAAAAAATAACGCCATCAATATCAATAATAGTGCCAATGAACTGTAGCAAATTAAGGGACACAGCAGATTAACAACATTCCATGTCAGACGTTTACGATACAATGATGATGATGATGATTAGTGGAATACAAATTTACCTCTACAAAAAATAATATTGTAAACAATTAGAATAAAAGATAACCTTAAATTATATGTAGCCTGCTTCATCCTTAATAGAGCATTAACTATAAAGTTATAGATGAAAACACAAGATATTTCAATTGTTTGTTATTGCAAGGCAAAACCCAAATTAAACCTTGCAGTGATATTCTTAATAATATATATTTTAAGCTACAATATATTTGATGTATAATAATATAAAACTTGCACTCAAACCTGATTTAAACAAACTTAATCCAACTAATGTTTAAAAAATATTAAGTTAAAGAAAATGTCATGGGTTTACCAGTAAGATTATTTCTTTAATTTGGGAATTAATGCTATCTGTACCCTACCAGAAGGCTTTTAGAGGTAGACATACAACACTGCCTTCTTTAAATCTTTTAAGAAATTAACCCCATTGATGTGATAAATACATTTTCATTTCTGCTGCTGATATGAAGATGGAAGTTTTCTTTTTGCCAGCTTCTGCTTATTCATATAAAAAAGACGTTAAATGACTTAAAACTGTTCACATCACTGTGTAGTCACCTTCCAGTCAAACGAAACTAAAGTCTAAAGCATGCATTGGCACTCTCTTCTGCCACACAGTAATTAGTCTAACCTCTCAAATGAAATTAAATTTACCTTTCCTTTGATGACTTAAGTCTGAAAGGAAATAAGTATACCCATATTTAAAGCTGCTATTTACCTTTCCCTTTGTCTTCTTAAGAGAGATAATCTGGAGCTTTGTCCTAGCAATATAGATGCTAATTTTACTATCTGGGAAAATCACAACTTGTGACTTTGTAAGACCGCATAAAAAACTCCACGTCTACTTTCCTATTGTTGGCATCTATAATAAAATTTTGTGAATAATTTTCTTTTTTCTCTCTCCCTCTGACATATATAATTCATATTAGTAAAGTTTTTCCTTCTTAGCACAAAGTAGAGAAAAATATATGAAAACTGAAATGACTAGGAATTTGGAGAAGTTTCTTTATATCTAAAAAAGACATATATCAGGTGACACCCTAGTAAACATACTAAAAGTTTTTTATCAAGAAGTCTGTAACCTGGAAATTAGAAACCCAAAAAAAGACCCTTAGAATTCAGTCCAAGATGATGTTTTCTTCTGAAATGGCTTAGTACTAGTGAGATTCAGTCTCATGTCAGCAATGACCTTGCTGGCACCCAAAACTGACATGGCGCTTTCCTTTCTAGGCAAAGTTAAGAATGGGCATAATTTTATAGGCACCTATTACTCATTTTACCCCAAGCTCCACCTTCTCATTCCATTAGACCCATCAGATCCACCAAGATAAAGTGCTAATGTACTTAATTTCTAATCCTGTTTGGTCAAAAAGATCCAAGTTATTTGGCATTTAATCTGCTGAAACTGATGTCTGTGTGGCTGAACTGGTTAAGGATCAATTGCACAAGCAGTTCTGACAATGGATCTAGGCTGGCTGCTGCACTCCTGATACACATCAACCCATCCCAATCCCTTCATTCTCCCTTCCCCAGGCTCCCCTGGCCCTGGCAGAATTTGCTGAAGCTTCTAAATCTGCAGAAAGAAGCCACGTGCAGGATCAACCAAAGTTTGGACCTGGCAAAAAGGAGGTGACAAGAAAAAGTACTCAAGAAGAAACAGGAAAGAGGGGAGAGGTTCAAGGAAAAAGACACATTCTGGGAATAGCAGAAGTTGCTGGAGACAAGGACCTTCTCAACCTGCCTGGGGGCATTCAGGATAGCAGAGGTGACAGACTGCAGAGCACTTGTCCCTGCATTCCCTTATCTTCCTCCTGCCACACTGAGGGGCATTTTGGCAATAGATTCAAGGAGACCAGAACTGGACTCCAAGTGAGAGAGAAACAGAGCTTACTTGAAGAAAGACATGATTAGGTAGTGGACTGTTGGAAAGAGAGATTTAAGTGCATCTAGAGCCTTTGAACACATTTTGCCAGAAATTTCAGCATGGAGCTCTGAAATAAATGGAGAAACTTCCCACCGAAGGTATTTTTAGCTTTGAACTCCCTCCAAAAATTACGGCAGGAGCAGACATTTTCTCTTTTCCCCAGCTGGAAATTCCTGCCACAGGCCACCTGTGACTGACTCAGTCTGTGGGGCAACTCCCTACCTCACCCCAAGGAAATTCAGCCAAGTTGATGCCAACAATCTGCACTGTTAGAGCTGATCTCTTTCGTAGTGCCTGAAGCAAATTAGTGTGTTTGTGCTGACAGCCTGAAGAAGGTAAGGATGAGCAGCTGCTGTGAGCCAGAACTGGCACCCCTGGACCCAGCAGAAAGCATCTGTCCTTGATTGCAGGTCCCTAAACAACCCCTTTCTCACAAAACAGAGGAGGAGGCTGCTACCCCTCTCTTAATCTACAGTGTAATGATTAAATCTCTCACCTCAACTGGGAGACAGAGTTTTAATACTTTTCCTGCACAGGGTAATGTGCATCTGCATGTTTTGGATGTCCAGTTTTCAGATTACTGAGCATTTCAGAGCATGATAATTTGTCCTTCCCTCCGCAGTGAAATCTAAAGCAGGACACAAAACCCCTTACCATCATCTAATTCTTGTCATCTAGAGCTTGTTCACCCAGGATAGGAAAGATCAAGAGTGGAGGCTCTCCCCACCTCCCCAGTGAACATTCCCTGTTTAATTTGAACACAAGCCTCCTCCTGCTGCCTCAAAACACGCCCCAGACAGCAGTTGCTTGACACGGCTCTCTGTCAGAATGAGCACCTCATCATCCACTTGCTGAGATAAGCACTCAAGCAGAGAAGGAAATTAACTACAGGATAATGCTGTAATGCTGTAACCACAAAAGTAAAAGGGGTATTATGTCATCTGGTCTCACTTTAAATGAAGAGCAGAAATTAAGATTTGATCAGAGTCTGCTGGCTGGTTTAGGCCCTGCCAGCCAGCCAGGCAGAACGATGTCTGATTTATATACCTCAAATATGTTTGAAACCTAAGCTAAAGGCGGTCACGTGATGATGTTTTGGCAACTCCAATGTATGAGCAGTTGCAAACTTAGACATGGAAGAAATTTAACTGATAAAAAACTTCAGTTCTTATAATAATCAACCTCTGCAGAGTTAAGTGACAGCCAAGGAGGCCCTTTGAGGCTATGTATCTTAGACTTTGCCAACACAAAAGCCACACAACCTATTTTCTACCCCAATAATAAAATAGCCTAGAGCAGGGTCTCACCACCTTAGAGGACAGTGCTTGTACGACAGCGATCCTCTGGCACATGGTTTCAGGAAGGGTGGGAGTAGGGAGAGACCTGGGAGACCATGCTGGTGCAGCTCCTGTCTGCCTCAGTCCTTTGCCCCTTAACAGCCAGCACTTGAAGTTGCAGTGACCAACAGTAGTCCCACCCTTTGAGGGTTGTGCATGAGCAGCTTGTTTACTAAACCTCCAGTCCCAGATTACTTTCTGCTGCCAGGAATTTTAGGGTCTGTTTTCCACCAGCATTCATTAAGTTATCATACAGTGTGCCAAGTTTCCATCAGCCCAGCAAAAACTTTTTCAATTCCAAACCCTGTTTTCCTGATGGCAGTGCTCTACACTGTTAGACTTTCAGAGCTGCCTGGGCCGGAGAAATCTACTTACAAAGTCAAATTTTTCTAAGAGGCTGATGGGAACATACACACTTCAATAAGGCAGAAGATTACTGGCCACAGGGACTAGTGCTTTCTAAAATCAAAACAATGTGGAGGGGCAACAGTCAAACATAAAAATACAGCCACAAAAAAAACCCCTCCAAGCTGTAGACATATATAGAATTTTGGACAGAGATGCCCAAGGCTTCAGGTCCTGTAAATCCAAAGACTAATCCTAACACTGTGATCCTGAAATTGGTTTGCTTTTCATGAGGATCAGTGAACCAAACCTCTCCAGGTCTTACTCAGAGATGAAACAGAAATCGGTGGCAATAAATGTAGCAAATAAAAATCTTTCCTGCCTGAAGGCTGAACTTCAATCCTTCTGAGCACATTCTGTGACTATGCAGGTATCTAACTCCCAGTACAATTAAGTAAGTCCTTAATTCCTGTCCACTGAAGTAAACAGAGGTGAAGTCATTGATTCAGCTGCGTTCTGAGCTTGCCTTGGTCTGCAGATTGCAAGGATGTGAGTGTGATGACTAACTGCATTACTAATACCTGCTTGTTTCTTTTGTGAAGGAAAAGCTGCTCAGAGGCTGTTCAGGCCTACAAGGTAACTGTTACAAATAAAGCAGAATTTTGTGATTGTTTTTACTACACAGAGGAGATCTAAAAAGCTACATCCTTTTTTTAACTACACAGCACAATTAATGACAGATCTGTGTTTTCACAATGGGAGTTGGAATTTCTTTATCAAATGGGAAGAACTAACATTTGAAATTATCTCAACAACAGAGTAATAAGAAGTAGTCATTGTGACAAAGATTTTTAAAAACCTTCCAAAAAGGATTAAGGAACTGCAGACTATGAAATCTTACATTCATATTAGAAAAACTAGTAGAAGCCCTCATAAAATATCCAGTCATTAATCAAAAAGTGATAAATATTTTATAATAAAGAAAAATAGACAGTACTGTTGCAGAAGAAAGTTGTACTTCACAAATTTACCACCGTTTTTTAAAGCTGCTCAAGAGCAGGCAGATGTGGGAAATACAGGTTATGTAGTAAGTGTAGATTTTAAAACAGTTTTACAGCATTCATCTCCAAGAAAAAAAGCTGGAATCATAGCATGTAAGATTCCCTAGAAAATTCAGATCTGATCCAAGTATACAAGCAAAGAGTAGAAAAAAACAGCTGATTTTAAAAGAAAAGAAGATGCCCAAGGTCTGTGCTAAGGCTTGCATTGTTCAGTATAAAAATAAATTATTTAGAAAAGGAGGATGATTTTACAGTTCCTGTTAATTCAAGGTTTTAAAAATGAATATTCATATTATTTGCTGTCTGGGTAATGAACTGTCAGGGGAAATGTAATGCTTATAAATGCAGGATCATAAACAAAACCAGTTCTAATGAGAATTATACAGTGGTGGGCTGAAAACTAAATATTACTACTATAGAAAGATTCTTATTAAGACTTTACTCTAAAGTCTTAATATAAAGTACAAAAGCAAAATTATTATTATTATTATGTGATTATTATAAATGTGACAGGTTGCCATTTTGATTATTATTTCCTTATTCATGTCAAAAGAATATACTGGCATAAGAACAGGTACAAAGGCAACAATTATAATCAAAAGTGCAGATTTCCTTCCATATCAGCACAGGTTAGGTTGACTAGAACTTGTAGATTTGGAAGAGATAAGACTCAATAGATTATGCTAGAAGTCACTGGTGAAAATCATAAATTAGAGAAGATTAACAGAATTTAAGTATTCAGATGTCCGTAGACAAAACTAAGGGTCAACAAATGAAGTTATCAAGCACTAGTGTGCAAGGAAAAAGAAAGAGGTGTGCATGCACTGTATGTAACTACTTAAGTCATAGAGTTCACTGTAAACAATAGTAGAGAAGCCAAAATATGAACTGGCTAAAAAGCAATATAAAAGTAAAATAGTAAAATAATGTATCCATGGCCCTAAATTACAAAGGGTGTGATTTCAGGAAATCTATGGACAGCAGAAGGCTGGAAAAAACAGGCAGGTGAAGTATCATGTTTCAATGCCTTTCCCCAAGGCATGAACTGCTCCTCTCAGGGACAGACAAGGTGCTCCACTCTGACCTACTATTGGTTGTTCTAATATTATGTGCCTAGTTATATCATGCCAAATATCTGAGCTTCTGTGGGAATCACATAAAAAATTATTTCCTTCTGACAGTAAAACAAAACTTTGAAATCACAAGAAATACCTCAAGTTTGAACATTTTTCTTGAAATTCTTTTCCAGGCCACATTCAGATAAATTTCTTTGCACTGAAGGCAGCTGGAATACTTACAGTGATTCCAATGCATAATTCTCCCTCTAGCATTTTTATTGCACATATGTCCACAGTATTTTAAATAATGCTAAACAGAGAAGGCCCTCCCTGGAGCCTTTTACAACTCAGAGACAAAATTCTCATTGGTTGCTGTGGGTTCAAACATTGTTAACTCATTAGGAAGGGATCAGCTTTTTGACAATTGATTCAAGGGCAGGGAACTGGAAGATGCAGGTGTTTATACTTCATTGCTGGTTCCGAGAACCTATTATCATAACATTTTACTACATTGCTTTCTTATTACTAAGTGTGGGCAGAACTACAGTGTGTCTCAATGAGCATGACGCTCTCCCACCAAAAATTAGCACGGCTCTTTTTCTTATCTGAGAGCTTTCCCACTGGTTACTGAGCTGATTACTCCACTGAGCACATTCTGTACACTGCTCTTATTAACCAAAGAGTAACATTTCAGCAGGAGGTTTACTAGAATTAGTGCTTCAGTCCTGCCAACAAATTTAACAGATCTGTGAAGAGGCCACCCCATACGGATGCATTCTCATGAAGTCTGCATAGGTGAGGAGACCACAGTATTTTGAAGAGTTTATACTAAATAACCTTTGTTCTGCTACCTACCTACAAGACTGAATAACAAAGAACCATCATGCTACATGAAACTTCCTTCGTTTGAGTGATAGATTCTTACTCCCCAGGACAAGTTACTACCTTCCATGTTGACAGGTGTGGAGAAAAATCTCAACACAGTCTTGTACCCATGCTCTTTGACTCAGTGCATACAGTGGACTGAACTTTTCCTAGCACTGCTGCTATGCAAGACTTATTTTTGCACTCTGGAATCTCGTGTCCCAACCAGTAGAGCACTGCACACAGCAACATCTGAATCAGCTGAAATCAGTAAGGTTAGTTGGTGTCTCTTAACCAAGGTATTGCTGTAAGGACTTTATGAGTGATGTTGGAAGAAGCAGATCCTTTAAGTTCACAGAAGAAACTTTGTAAAGATTTTGGAAAATATTGTAAAGTCATTTATGTCCTATTAAAAAAAAAAAAAAGAGGACTGGCTAGGGTTGTCACAATACTCCCTGTGACTTAATTTATATTCTCATGATAAAGATTTAATAACACTGTACTATACTGATCTATGGTTATAAATTCAATGGACTTTACCTCGGTCTTTCACATCAGAGAGAGAATTAGGCAAAGCTGTAAAGGCCATGTGAATTGGATGGCAGCAGCTTATATTACTGTATAATGAATGCAGCCACTACCTTGTAACTTCACAATACTTCTCCATAGAGATAGCAATGCTTCAACTGAATGCATCATAGGAAACAAAATGTATTCCAAACAAGGTAGGAAAATACTTTATGATCCTAGAAAAGAAACCTAATTCATCAAAACTCCTTTTTGTAGCATCTTATTAAACATAAAGCTGTTTACAAAGTACTTAATCATATATATACAAAGGCATGGTGATTTAGAAGGCACTGAGGAATGCTCAGCTAAGACAGTAACTCTCACTTGGCAAAAGTAATGGGGAATTCAGATTAGCATTTTTCAAATATTATTCCTTCAGACAGGCCACACTATGAATTCTATGTATTACATAAGGTAGCAGATACCCAAAAGCTGTGTGAATTACAGAAGGGCAAACAGAAAGAGTGGACTTGTGGGGCAGGGCAGATCAACAGCTTCTACCAGTTCTTACTGCAGCTGGTTAAATTGTCGCTCGTGTCAGCCTCTTCACTCCTCTGCAGCATGATAAAATGGCTGTTTCTGTTCAAACCAGATTCTCACTGTGCTCATCATTTGGTACTTCTGACCAAGTTCAGTAGAATTACTCCTGTTCTCTCCCAGAGACCTTGACATAGTGGATTGGCCACCATACAGCTTTCATATCGGAAAGTATCTCTGATTTAAGGACAAAGAGGAACAGGAAAACAAGCCATGAGAGAGCAAATTGCATATATCTTCAGTTTACTGTTAGGTGTGTCAGTGGCTGTAAACACAAATTCATTAAACTGTTCTACTCTCTTTGCCTGTCCTCTCCATTCTGCTTCAGGCTGGGGTCCTATCTCCTGCTTATTTCATAAAAAAAACTTTCTATGTTTACCTGGCTTTATGAACCAGGGCACCTTTCCCAGAGGGTGGTGTTTTCTCAGGCTTGTTTACCTGTCTGAGGAATTTACATTAAACGCTCACTCCAGTGATCTGAGAATATAATACGTAGAATGGTGTTGGCAAGAGAATTTTTTTGGGGGGGCTGGGGGCATTGAGTTTTGTGAGGGTTTTGTTTGTTTGGGTTGTTTTTTTTTTTTGCATTAGCTGATGTTCTAGCATACATCTCAGTAAACTAGTTTTGGAAGTTTCCAGGTTTCCAAGACCTCAATCTGAATCAAGTTATCACTGTTTAATATAGGTAGTATAGAAACACTTAAAGGCTGAGGAGAATTGGATGACAGTTCCTGTCTCACTACCCATTACTATCTGCTCTTTTGTAAGGGTGCAGCCAGTGAACTAAATCCATAGATGTACAAAGATGTAAAGCCTAGCAGAAATCTGAAGTAACAATATTAAGATATTATAATATCACAGGTAACATACATTTGTAAATCTTGGAGGAAAAAATATAATATTGTTAATTTTTTCCACCAGTTCTCTTCAACATATTTAGTCAGAACAAGTTCCATCTAAAATGTGAAATGGATGTCCAAATTCTGCCACAGTCTCAGAGAAAAGTACAGCCTGTCCTAATTTTCAAGGTTGTCTCCTTTAAATGACATAAATTCATCAGGTGACACACTTCTGGCTTTAAAACTTCTGCAGTATTTACTTTTAGTCTCCAATGGACACTCAGAAGCGAAAAATGGATGCTTATCTCTCACTTATTCCTCTCATTTAATGGGTGAGTCAGATTGGTACTCGAACTCAGTTAAAAGTCCCTCGAGAAGGCTCAAATGTTAGTTGTGGCCAGGGCTACAACTAACACCACATGATCCTGTGGTAGCGTGGAGTGCATAATTGCTTAGTTGCTAGAATATTCTCTCAGGAAGTTCTCTCAGGAAGTGAGAGAACTGAAATTTATTTCTGAGTCATCCCAAGGGAATAAATGAGTATCTCCAGCACAGCAGTGGAAGGTACCAAGCAACAGGGTAACTTGGAGAAGATCACATCCCCTGGGATGTGCAAGCAGGAGTGACAAGGCTAGAAGGAAAGTAGATTGGAGATGTTCCTGCTGCAGCCCATATTTGAAGCTGGACCCTTGGTTTGGAGGGGCAGGGCTGGGCTTCTATCTCCAACTCCCCATGCCAATTTTGCTCACTAGACAGTGACAGTTTAATATAAAACACCTCTGCATTTCACAGAGCTATTTATTTATGAAATAAATATTTCATATTCAGCTGCATAATACCTGTTCTGACCTGACCACTGTTTTAGCATCTGGCACAATAATTTTTCATCTGTTCTTGCTAATATAGAAACAAGGAGCTGAAAGTGATAAAGACCTAAGTTATCTCCATTGAATTCAGTGGCAGAGCTCCAATTCAAGTGAGATCAGTAACCAAACTTAAATTATGAACTCAGATCCACAAAACAAATTAATGGCAAAAGTGAGATTAGAGTCGACAAACTGTTGGCAGGATTTATACACAGACAAACCAGTCATACTTCTGAGACATAACTCCACTTATGCAAAACTGTGATCAATAAAAATGACACACAACAACTGCGACCATTACAGTAATCTTTCTAAAACTTAAAAAAAAAAAAAAAAAAAAAAATCCTGGATTTGGTAGAGGCCACATGCTTGAAATATGGGCAGGATGCTTTGCAAAGTGAAAAAGGTTTCATTAATCCTGAAACACCAATGTCATCACAATCTCATTTCTTTATTTTTACCTATCGTGCCTGACTGCAGCCATATTGTCCCACTAATGCAAGTTCTTTAGGACATTTGTCCACTTCAGACTTCTCCCTACAGAGGGAGCTTTGATTTTTTTTTTGTACTGTGTCACAGGTATCTTCTGTGCTATGTAAATGGCAGAAGAAAAAAAAAAAGACAGAATCCTCTTACCTGCTCTGATATTTTCTATTTAATATAAATATGAACAATCCGACACTCAGTGATTAGCATGGAATTTCATAGAAGCTGTTTTTCAGATCAGGATTCAAGCACATAAAATACTTGGTGACAGCATGTAAATCCAAGGTTCTGTATCCCAGAACCTGCTGCAGAAGCATCCTCTGTAGAAGTCAGGTGACTGATGTACTCAAGAGAGGACATTCACAAGACGAGCATCCTTGATCACAGGACAGAGCAAAAGTGATACTCCAGATGAAACTCCTTTGCAGCTGGGTCCTTGAAGGTCCGGGGAAGCATAAGTTTAGCTACAGTCCAGGGAAGCATAAGTTTAGGTCCTGTGTTGATGCTAGGATGTGTGTTGTCCACGCAACAAGCATACACCTGCAGTTGAAATGAAGCTGCAGCATTGGTGCTGGAACTAAGCTGTGAACATTGCAGTTGTCAGCACTGTGGCTGGAAAGTGGGGAGAGGTGGATGCACAAATCCTCATACAGACAGTCTAAATCTTGTTATTTAGTATAAAATAGATGAGTCAAAACCCAAGATACCTCTTTCCATATGACTGACTAACCACCAGACTCTAAAGCCAGGTTTGTATGGTTCACTGGCTTGTGAAATTGCATGCTCCAGCTCTGCAAAAAGGGTTTGTGAGCACTTTGCATGCCTTCTTGGTGCTCTGCTCTTCATCCTCTGCCGGTGTGTGGCTTGGAGGGGTTCACATTTCCCTGGGAGGGCGGTGGCAGATATGCATATGAATTCTTTAGGGGTGAGAAGCAAAATTAATTAAGTGCTTCCTTTGCAACTGCTATAATCCCCAGGCTTTTGTGTAAAAAGGTCCTTGTCTAGTCAATAACTTTCACAAGAAAAGCTGAATCCTGCTCAATTACTTAAGGGAATGGTTTCAAGTTTCCACTGCAGGGGGAAGGGGAGCAAGTGGCAGATCTCAAATAGACAGAAACAGAAGCACTTTTTGGCAGACATTCACTGAGCACCTCAGTGTATGTCAGCTTAATATATATGTCTAACTTCTCTAGTGACCCTGAGCAGGTCTCTGCACAGTATAAGGATCTGGGGTTCCATGAGAAGTATCTGTGTCCCCAGGCCTGTCAAAGAAAATTAACTGAAACTTTTGGACTTTGTTCTACCTTTTGGACACAAAACAGTTAAGAGCTTTGGTGCCTCATTTATAAATAACTGCCTACTTTCTTCAATAGAGCGCTGTGCTCTTTTAGAGTATATCAAGCACAGTGATATATTTGAAAATATCAAACCCTGATATTTTAGAGAATTAAAACAGAGATCAGATTATAATTCATGGCAACTAACATGAAGCAGTTTGCCAAATTTTCATTTTGTGAGAGATAGGGAGGGAGAAGATTAAGCCAGATGACATGAACTGTCAGTGCCATTTTCCATGTAATGCCCACCAATGCAGAGGTTAATTCAAAGAAGCAGAATATGCCACAGACTCTGATTTGTAGGTATAAAGTCATAGTTGGGATATGTTTATGAACAGCTTATATTAAAAGCAGACAGTTTTAAATAATGCTGAACAAATAGTAATCTGATTTTTGAATCAGAAATCCAGAATCTACAATTTTCTGCTATTTCAGCTGACTCTTAAGAGGCATTTGTCAAAGCAGACAAACCAATAAGAGAATCATGTTTTCGAAGTGACTTTGCTCTGTTGACTTGGAAGACATTTTCTCAACAACCCTTCTTCCCATTAAACTCAAGTTGTTGTTTGATGATACAGTATATCCCGATTAGAGGTTTTAGTACCACATTCTAAAAATATCTTGGCTACAGAATAAAAAAGCCCTCTAGCATAGCCTGAACTCAATCTACTGCAAATTTATTAAAACAAAACCAAACCAAAGCTGGGGTTCTTGCTATGCTGTCAGACTTTATGCAGAATCAGGTATTGTTTGTCACTCCACTCTAACTTTGTGCCAGATCAGGTAGCATTTTGCAGCACCTGCAACTGTCAGAAAGCACAGATAGAAGCATAAAGTCAACATACTTTGTTGTGTGCTCTGGGTAATTCAGCATAGTTGTGATTGTTTGCGCAAAACTAATCCATATCCTATTTGTACTGCTGAGTCACCTGGTAAAGCAGAGGCTCTGTTAAGAGTTATCATGAAAGCAAAATCTTATTTACCCACCAAGGGAATGGAAAGGAAATACAACTGAGTGTAAGCAAAACAGAAATTAATTATAAAACCTAAAGGAGCTTAAGGATGCCAGCAACATCTTTTATGAATATGTGCACTCAGTGAGATTGCACTTAACATACACCTGGTGCACACACTCACAGCCACTGCCTATAGCCAGAGAAGGTCCAAGGAATTGGTCTTCCCACGTGAGGATGTCGTGACTGCCTGACACAGCATGTCTGGCGCTGGACCAACCACATGCAGACTCTGAGGATCTTCTTAGAATAGCAGCCCAGGCGTTTGCCCACAGTAGTTACCACTTGGAGGGCATCCTGTTAAACACCTGCATGATTTGCCCTTCACGCTTGTGTATATGTGTGGCAAAAATGCCATTCACTAATTCTAAATCGGAAGAACATATCCTCTTCCTCTTCTTAAAAAAGGGAATTGGGAAGAAAAAATAAAAAAAACCCACAACCACATTTCCAGAATTATAAACATTTTAATATTGACTGCACATTGGTAGAATGAATGAGCTTGTTCCTTACTCTTGGTAGCTGTCTTTTTTAAAATGCTTTGGAGTCTTGGTCCATTTAAGAAAACCCCTTTATTTTCTCGTCAGGCTTCCCACAGTTGTAGGACAGTATCTCATTTCCCTTATCTTTTTCCTCCTCTCTCTCTCCCAAACACATCCTAGGATGTATCTTCTTGTTCAAGAGGCCAGTGCATTACTCCAGTACTAGTTTTTAATGTGCACAACTTGGAAAGTGCCTTAGGCTGGCACACTACTGGATCTCTTCTCTTCTAGATGAAGCAAACCAAAGTGAGAAAAACTTCAATGCCCTGCTGCTTTGGCTTCTGATCACTCTTGTATTCACAGAAAAAAGAAAAAACAACAAACAAAAACCTCCAGTAAAAGTTTATTGTTGGTAAACTGAGCAGAGAATATATATTGAAAGCGTTAGTGAAGCCAGTTGAAGTAACCGACTCAAAGAAAACAGTCAGATTTTTTCCAGTGTGCTTTATTCATTTGAGGTTAGTGGTTAAATACAAAAGATTTATATCAGAGTTCCCCCTTAATGAAGGTATTTGTGTGGATGATCTCTGTTGAGTTGCTGTTAGTAGGGATTTTGCAAGATGTAATTTTCAACAAAGCATCAGACTATCTTATTGAGACTATTATCAAAAGTCCATTAAATTAGGGGTGTTGATTGTAATACAACGTAACTGCCATTCCTGATTTCTTATGTTTTTTCTAGGCTGGAAGAGGAATGCCTTACTGGAGAAAATAATACATCTGCTGTTCCAAGAGCACAAATTGAGTCGATTACCTGAATATCCTGTACATGTAGAAAATAACTAACTGTATAATCCCACCTCATGGTACCTGTGATAATGGACAGAAAATAAGAAAAGGGAGAAATCTTATGGTTCTTCCGTAATACATTTATTGTGGTGTCATCAGAGGAAGCCAGACTGAACACAAGAGAGAAAGATGAGGAATCATGTAGACATCTCTTCTACATTCATAGGAATTATTCACATATACCAGTTTCTGAGGTATTCAACCCTGACTGTCAGGTGGAGTTACTGCCTCCACACTCCTACCAGGACTACAGTGCTTCCTCTTTTGCGCTTCCCAGAGAGTCACACTGTTAACCTGGGGCTCTGCTTCAACTGGTGCTGTTAAAGCCTTTCATTGCCCCTACTGCCCTCAGTCAGATCCTTTTCTTTGTATCCTTTCCAGGTTCTTGCCTTGTCACAGCTCCAGCCTGTCACCTCTGCTTTCCCCTCTATCTACAGAAAAAAATGCCAAGAAGCAATTTGTCTGCAACAGCAATGAGGTACCTAATAGCAAGTGAAATTACGTATTTGATAAAGGTAACAATGTAAATAAATCAAATATTATTTGACAGGACACCACACAATGGTATGAGCAGTAAACTAGAGAGTTGTAAATTAAACAGAGCACACAGCACAGATTAGAAACCAGCAGCTCTTGAAATGCAACTATAAACATGGAGTAATTTTTGAGTAAAGTCCCACAGGGACAATCTTTGACCCTAATTTTAATATATATTTTAATTAACTAAATAAATTAGATAAAAACCCGACTCAGATATCACTACAGTTTGCCTTTGGTACTTTCATGAGAGGAATGGTGAAAAAAACCAAAATACTGCTTTACTGGCATTGTTTTATGTTATTTGCTTAGGTAATGATATGACTTTTGTAATGATCAAAAGTAAAGTCAAGTACTTAATCAGGAAGATTAACCCACTGCTCTCCCAGGACTGGAGGAGGGGAACCAAGAGGAGGGGACTTGACTGCATCTGAGCCCCTGGCAAGTTAGACTTCCTGAGGTTGCAAAATAAAGGACAATAGAGTCATTTACATATAAACAGGGAGATAATGGTTTGAAGTGGGAAGATTTCTTTGTGGTATGCTGCAGTTGAATCAGACTTGAAGCAGTAATTAATATACAGCAAACGAGTTGCCTTTGTTATGTATGAGGTCAGATGAACAGTCCCTTCTGGTCTTAAAATATATTAATTTATGTATAGGGGAAAAAAAAAACCCTCACAAGGCTTTTTCCAACCTGAGAGAATCAGTGGAGTGCACAAGGAATAGTAATTAATTTTCTAGTTATTTTTACAAGAAAATTGCAAAGGAAATCTCAACAACTTTTTAGATAATTCAAGGTATTCCAAACTGAAAGTACCAACATTTCAACAGTTTAAAACTTTGCATTCCTGTCTTTTCCCTTTCCCCCTCCCTTTCACCAGTGAATGAATGATGCTCAGGGATTTCACTTCATTTCTAGTCCTCTTTCTCACACACCCTTCTCTCTCTATTATTCTCAGGAATTCCTCATTTTTGAAAATGTTACAGAGTCGTTCTAGGAAAACTGAAGGTCTCCAGTCTCCAGGCCCTGGCTGTTTCCCCCCAGCTCGCTCTGAGCAGCCTTGCCTCTCTCCAGCTGCCAAAACCCACACAGGGCAGCAGCCAGACACCCACAGCCCTTCTCCCTCCCCTCTGCACACTCTCTGCTGGTGGCTGGCAGGAGCTTAGCTTAGGAGCAAGTCCTGCAACCCCCCACCACCTGCACTTTTCCCCAAGGAAAAGGATCTGGAAGTTTTATGAGGCGATTCAAAGTGGCTAGAGCAGTTTGAAAAATCTGGGCATCTGCATTTCTCTCCTTTTCCTTGTCTCCAATGGAGTGTTATATGGCAAATCCAAATTGTCTTGAAGAGAAAAAACAAATTAGGAACCTTGCATAGAGTGAAATCCAGACTGCCTGACAAAAGGACCAACAATAAGTTAATGATTGCTACAAACCATGACTTAATCATGTACTCACAGATTTCAAGAAAAAAAAAATCACAGTGTTGTTTTCAGACAATTTGCTAATACCATGTAAAGTTTTCTTTAGAGTTGTCTGGCAAGAGAGTGGGGGAAATGCAGACTCTATCATTAGAGATATTTAGGAATAGTTTTATCAACAGTTGGATTATGAATGTATGAAAATATCACTCCAATCCTTTCAAAATGCTATTTAATTGGTATTTAACAAAAAACCAAACATTCAAAAGAAGAAAAGGTATCACAGAAAGAGTTTTCTTAAACTAGCACAATCTGGCGTTGAGGAATTTGGAACGTGTTTTATATGGATTTTTGTGGGTTTCAGCTGAGTGGCTAAAGTATAATACATTAATTTTGAGTCTGCACTTACAGACTGCAGCAGAGTGGAGAGTAAACAGTCAGGTTTGTTTTCTCCCTGAATTGTGATACTCTAGGTCTTTCATTGATTTAAAGGTATGTTGATCATATTTTATGCTTTGATAGCACACGCCAATCCAAGATCTCAAATGCTATATAGTAGTTAATCAGCAAAACCTACAGAATATTTCTCCTTCTTTAAACCAGATACTACAATGCTGAAAATGCAAGTACTTTATATGTACCAATGAAAACAAGAAGTATGATAATGAATAAAACCTTTTTTTTTGTGACAAGTGTTAGGATTCCTATTTTGTATACAGAGGGGGAAAAAAAAAGAGTAGAAAAGTTGATAGTCACAGTCAGTTAACAGCAATATAACACGTACAAACTACAAAACAACCACTCTAGCAGCAACCACGACTGGGATAGGGATTTTGAGAGGTGCTCAGTACCCAATAATTCCTGTGCTTCTCCAAGTAAATGCCCAATAACAACAACCCGAGCTGCAGTTCATACAAATAGCCATCTGCCAGTTCCCTTCTTTACCTTCTAAACAAGGCTCCTCCCGGTCAGAGATTACAGGATGAGAAAAGCTTGTTTCTGCTGTGATGGTAATGGGAAAATGTGCTAAGGAGAGGCTGAGAGAGAGAGCATGTGGTGCTCCAGGCAATGCTAATGAGGGGGCCATTCATTAGCACAGTAGCCTTCTCTGACATAAATCTGCCCTGATCTGTTAACATTTGCTAATATGTAGTTTACTGTAATAAATGAGAATAAATTGTACCAGCTAAATTGCCTGTGAAGTTGCAGTTTCTCTTTGCAAGACTTGAGCTGCCTATTTGGTTCATTGGCTTGTTCCATTCTGTCCTGCCCTGCCCTGTATGGCTCCCTGCGCTGCCGGCCCAGCTCCCCCCTACAGATCCACATGCATCCAGGAGGTCCAGGCAAAACAAAATCCCTGCCATTGAGTTCCACGTGGTTTCATTGTGAAATCATGCAAAACCAGATGCCTTATTTTCAGAGAAGGTAGTGAATGAAGTCACAAATGACTTTTCTACGAAGATTCCAGACAACCTGGGCTGAAATTTGGAGTACATAGGTCCAGACTGAGATGTTAAGCGGAGACAGTACTGCTCAGAAGATCAAGCTCTTTTGCAAGTGGATACAGTAAATTGCTGATGCATATGCCTCCATCAGCACTGTTGACCACAGAAACTAGTCGAATAAGTAGAAAAATTAAACAGTTGCTCCTTAAGCTGTTCCTTATCTTAGGATGAAGTCTGACATGGCAGACAATAACAAAGGAAGGGGAAGCTACTTTATGCCGTTGGCTGTGAATTCCCTTATACCACTGATGCACATGATGCATGTGAGCAGATTTAAGAAGCCAAACAAGAAGAAAAAAATTTTTTTTCCCTCCACAGGTTTAGCACGATGATGATCCAGAAAGCTGAACCCAGTTCATTTAAGAGCCAGACAACTCACTCAAGTCAACCAAAGCATCAATGATTATGAAAGAGGAAGAGAAAGTGTGCTGCTCCTCTTGCATAAGAGGAGCAGAAGGAACATAAATTGAGAGGTAAAGCAAAATTCCACCCTCAAAGATCCTACATACTATTTAAATAGTCTTCGACCAGTGACATACTTACGTAAATATCATTAATAGAATCTAGATGTAATATCACAGAATGGTTGAGGTTGGAAGCGACCTATGAAGGTCATCTGGTCCAACCCTCCTGCTCAAGCAGGGCTGCCTAGAGCTGGTTGTACGCAACTTCCCTGGGCAACTTCTGCCAGTGCTCTGTCACCCTCACAGTAAAAAGTGCTGAAGTTCAGAGGGATCCTCCTGAGCTTCAGTTTGTGTCTATTGTCTCTGGTCCTGTCACTCAGCACCACTGAAAAGAGACAGACTCCTTCTTCTTTGTACCTTCCCTTCAGATATTTGTACACATTAATGAGACAACCCCCTCCCTCCTCTCCAGGCTGAACAGTCCCAGCTGTCTTGGCCTTTATCCACGCGAGAGATGCTTGTAAAATTCTTTGAAGAAAAAATGTATATTTTCCTTCTCCTGTGAGGTCAGGTAATAGAAGACAGGATGCAATGTGCATTAGAATCTATTGTTTGATTATATTGAACTGTCTCTATAATAAATTGAAATCTTGGGTATATGATCAATAGAATCTAAACAGTGATTCATCCCATCTTAAAGTAACTGTCTAAAACAGGTGAGATGAACTATGCTCTAAAATTCCCTACTTCTGTAAAGAAGGCAATAGTGCAGTTATTCACACTGAAGGAGAATAAACTTGGACAAAATTGTATCTTGTAAGTTACATAGACCTCTAAAGCAGAATTTGCTACAACATAAACTAGAAATGTAACTGACATGCTTGTTCTGCACAGAAGATATGCAGGAGGTATTCTAAGGTGCTAAATTAATACCATGGTCCCTAAAAATAACATTAGAATTATTTTTAAAATATCTTTTCTCAACAGCAGAAGTTTTGTTATTGACATAACAAAATTTGGAGGTTTCAATCTTTAAAAACAGTCCCTGGCAAACAAATTTACTACAAATATACTATTATTTGGTTTGTGGGGAAATACTACAAAAGTTGTAGTAGACCTAGACCACAAAGGTTTTTATATCAGCCGCTCTCTCTGGGGTAATTTATGAAGTAGGATAGGAGACAGGATAATTGTCATTGCAAGGAAGATATTTAATGTATTGGATATTGATCACATAGCAATTTACTGTAGAAATTCAGTTTTGGTACACTACTGTATTCCTTTTGTTTAATCAATAGCCTCTGGTTTGTCTGAAGCTTTTTGAACATGAAAGTATGTACAGTGGCAGAAAGGAGAAATTATGGATGAGCTTTAGAGGAGCTTTGATAGGATACAGATTCAGCTTCCTTTTAATCATCTGGATATCATCTGGACAATCATCTGCTTCTTCACAAAAGAAACAAACACCAGACATTTTTGGCATGAAATTTAAGTTGGCTTGTATTAAACAGCAGATGTAGATCAAGCCCCTCCATCGTAAACCCCCTGCCCCTCCCTCCATAGTGATATTAATTTTAAATATTTAGGTTTCCACGTAGATGAGATTGTGTACTTCTGGAGACACACTCATTCATTTGCTTATAGAAAAGGGGTTGAGATGAAATTAGGTGTGTTTTATTATTTGAAGACTTGTTATACTTTGCCTGTCAGGAGAGGTTTAGCACTGTAATCAATGTTTCCATAAATTAAACACAGAAGTCTAGTACATACAGTGACAGTATTTAAGTCAAATATATGGTTGCTCTATCATCTGTTTAACAGATTTTGTCAGTTCATATTTCATGTTCATTTTGAGTGCCAGTGAATCTCTGATTGTTCTTCCTCTAAAATAGCATTGCTGCATTATACGAGAAAGAAATGGAAATTTATAGTGCTACAAAGAACAAGAGAGTCTTTTCAATATTCTCCAGGTACGCAGAATATTTGACACGGAGTTTAGGTGCAGATATATATCTGGGGTAGCACCTCTATGCACGCCTTTTTGGTCCTGAAAATAATTCCAAACACTGAGAACACTGAAAGACGAAACAACTCTTGACACATCCTATTTCCCTTCGAAGTGCTGCAAACAATATTTAAAATATTTTTGCCAGTTTATAAGACTATAAGCTAATAAGCAAGTAGATAAACACGCTTTACTGGAATATCTGAATTCAGACTTTCAAAATCTTAAGGGTCTGAAAGGAAGAGAAGAAGATATAAAGATAGTTCAGATATCCACTCTCATTGTTGCCAGTAAGGTCTTTGACAGACCTTAGAACTTTAGAAGTCCAGGTACTTTTGTACCTGCTGTAATGACAACTGCTAGATGTGAAAATCCATTTGATAAAGTGAATGGTCTTTCAGTCCAGTTGACAGTCAGTGCACACTAATCAGAAGGATAAATCCAGCTTGGCTTACTCTCACTTGTTTTTCCATTATCTGTCTGCAAATTGGGTCTTGAAGAGTTTGTGACTTCAGTGTTTCTCTAACATTGGATCTGGAATAACTAGGAAACTCCATGAACTGAAATCTTACCCAAGTGAAGAGGGCTGTAGTCAGACATTATCTTTCAATATTCTGAAAGAAAACAGTACAGTAGCTGAAACCAAAAGGAATGCAGGGGCGCCCACAAGCATCATCCAGAATGAAATGCATACAGAGGATGTCTTAAGAGGTTCTGTCATTCAGAAGCTAACCACAATGTTATTTTCTTGATAGCAGATAAGTAAAGAAGCTTAGTAATAACATACAGGAAGATAGGGTCATGCTGACATCAGGAGACGGATGTTGGGAAAGACAAATGCAGGAGAAATATGGTAGATTATAGACTAGAAATTAAGATGGAAAACCAGTACAGAATATAAGGAGAGGTTTCCTCATTTTACCCTTTCAAAATTTTTTTCAATGGTTTAAGTCCTTCACTCCAGTTCACAATGTGGGGTCCAGACAGTTTCAATGACAGAGCTGACTGTATCTCATCACAACTGTACTGCTCCCGAGATGAAGAATACAGGAAGAGCTCCACAGACCATTCCTTAGGGTTATATCAAATAAAGGATGTTCGGAGATAAAGATTAAGCCTATTTTATTCAGGGAGATAGAACTACTATGCTTTGAGGTTTTTTAAGATTTTCATTCTCAGAGAAAATGATGTGACATGATTTTAGTTATGATACACTCCATATTTCCAAAGCTGCTTTCCAAAAGTATATATGAATTCACATTAACCAGTTTTGCTACATATATTTAGCTCTTTTTCACTATTGAAGCCATTAACTAACTAAACTGGCATTAAATTAAGAAGTTATAAAAAGATTTACACATAATTTATTTTGAAACACAAGCTTAATTGAACATATGTTTTCACCTAGAGAGGAGCTTGTCTGTTTACCTGTAACCACACAATGTGGTGAGATTGCCACATAAATGGACTGGGCAAGTGAGTGATGAATTTGGTCTCCAGTATTTCTGAGTTTTATTATATCAGTGACGAGAATATAGAGATATACAGTCAAGTGAACTTATTCCAGACAAAAGTAAGTAATGAAAACTGGAATATAACAGAGAAATAGATGAAGATTTCAGAAGAAATAATAGCAATAATTCCTTTCCATCATTTTTTCCTTAAATTCTTTATGGTTCTGTATTTTAATTACTTTTCAAGGCCGATGATGAACTCTCCCCATTTTAATCAGGAGAAATGTAAAAAAAATCTATGATTAAATAAATGAATTGGGTAACTATTTACCTCTTTTCCATTCCTACCAGTGAATTTTCTACATCAAAATTATGTGTTCCTTGAATTGCTGACGTTTCATTAACTGTAACAAAGTTAGGCTTCTACTTTCAGAGTGTAGCTTTGAATCATACACAAACTAGGTACTTCAAACAGTCAAAAATCTGCTCTAAACCTCCCCCCCTGGGGTCTCTTTTGGATGAAAAAATTACAAATCTCAGACTTTTATGGTGGAAAAGACTCTTCCACAACATACCCGAAGACTGTTGACACTAGAATAATTCAGATTTATTCTGTTAGCAATAGTAGAAGACTTATAATAAATGGACCTGAAATTCATTACCATAAAAATAATTTAGAAAAAAGAAACTGGCTAAAATATTTTTAATTGGACTACATTAACATACTCTCTGTTCCTATAGCAACTGCAGTGCAGTTATAGAAAAGGGGAAAATACCCAAAACCTGAAAGTTTAACTACAACTGGATTGCCTGATGCTAGGTAGAATGAACATAGGAGAACCCTATTAAACACTGCTCATAAATTGACTTGATTTAGCCACAACGTGAGCCCCAAAAGGATATTTTTGCAGCCGTTTATTAAAGCAAAACCTGTGGTTTACACTTACACTACATGAGCAAGAGTTGTGGATGAGAAGACAAGTGATGCTGTACATACTTCAGAGGTATTCATTTTGGACTACTTCTGCTCTAATTCTATGGACTGAGTACCCATGTCTTGGTTAAAACTGATAATAGATTCAAAACCATAAGAGAGGATCATAGAGTATCTGACTTGGAAGTGACCCACAAAGACCATCGAGTCAAACTCCTGGCCCTGCACAGGACAACCGTAACCCTTGATGACCTGACAGACAAAAATATGGAGGAACTGCTCAACCCTCTAAACTTCATTTTCTTAGAAAAATGTAGAATAAAGCACCCAAACATTACCAAAATCACCACAGAAGTCTCAAAAAAAGTATCTACTTAAAGTAAGAAATACACAATCCTTTATAAGATTTGCAATCAAACCTCAGGCTGCCTCACTCAGCGTGAGAGCAATGGGACGCTGCAGATTTTTTAGCTGGAGCCACTAGCTGTTAAGCAAATATCTTTCTTGCAGACTATTCACTTCCCTTTTGGTTTTAAGTTACAAGGGCAAACAGAGCTAAAAGAACAAGCTGAAGCAAAGAGGCGCAGAAATTCTGCAAAGGAACCAACCAGAAAAAGGCATTCCTTCATTTTCTCATATTCGCACAAATGGAAATCTGAAAAGTGAAACGCTAATAGTACTTTCAAAGTGTTTAGTATCTTGGGCAATTTAAATCCTTACTGCAGAGAGAAAGGCATTTCCTCAGAGTAATTCTCTGCCAATATCAGAAATTCACCTTTATTAAACAAGTTCAAGTAACAGCTCAGTGTTTCCAAACTTAAAAAAAACGTGAACTGTTATGTTTTCCACAGAGCAAAAGAGACATATTTTCTTTTCTGGAAAAAGTAATTTTACATTAAGTGAAACAACAAAACCAGAAATAATAATAATAATAATAATAATAATAATAATAATAATAATAATAATAATAATAATAATAATAATTTCTTTTAAAAGTTCCATCTGGAAATCACAGCCAGCACTAGAGAGAGTAAAGTCCTGGAAGCATATCCCACATGGAAAGTGGAATTGTTACTGCTGTATGTGACAGTTTCATACACCTCTGTAATGGCACTTCTGTTGCTTTCCTCTGGAACTGGAAAATATTTTACTCCATGATTCAAAAGTTTCACTGTACTTGGTATTCCTGACTTTCTGTCAGAAGCAGTTCATATTCTAGAAGATGATAAAGTATTTGTTATAAATACATCATGTATGTAAGAATAAAGTAGTATGGGCCAGTGATGACATTAACAAATATTACTGGTTTGAAATTAGATGATTTCTTAATCTATCTATAACAGACTGACTGCAAATGTCTTGGCTAGGATAGTATGACTCCATATTGTGGAATGAAAAACAAAGACAGGAAAAAAATTACCTATATCAAAAGTACAAAAACCAGAACTCCATTATATCTTAATGTCATATTAAGAACTTAGAAAGCAGCAATGTATCCACTGATGAGGTCACTGATAGACCTAATCCAGGATTTTTATATCTTTACGATTTTTAGATAATTTTCAGAAAATATCATACAATTTCAAACCTTTGATGAGCGAGAAAAAGTTCTCAGTGTACAGGGCACCTAGAATTGGACTTTCTGGAGCAGTATTAGCACAGCATGAAAACCCAAGTTCATGTTCTCTGGAAAGGGATGGGTTACTGGGATGCATGGTTTCATCATCATTAACCATCACAAAGAAACCACCACAAGCTGCAATTCACATTACTAAGATGCTACTGCAAGGATGAGGAACAACTCACTAACAGCATTACTAACGACAGAGATACACATCAAAGCATGCCTTCTGGAGACAAGCATTCTTACAGCTCTATAAGCAGAAAATATCTGCAAAATAAAATACTTTATCTATTAGGAGTGCTGAGAATGGCAGAGTGTAGAAAAGTTCATACTCCAGAGGTAGCCATATCTCAGAAGAAAACACCTCAGGAAGTTAGTCCCTATTATGGATAAAGCCATAAGATGGAGTTTTATTTAAAAAGGCAGGATAAAGCAGTAGCTCCTTAGGATTTGGAAGTTAGCATGAAAGCTTGCATCACATGTTTGACACAAGCTGAGGCCCATCACAAGCAGAAATGCTAAATCAGTAGAAGACACAGATTTATGAAAAAAAATTTTCCTAGTCAAGCAATCAACAGAACTAGGAGATCTGTAATCTATCTTTTAATTATTAAAAGTTACAGGAATTACAAGATAGCAGCAGATTAATACTCCATTTTCTGTGAAGTGCACAGAATGGAGGGCAAAAATAAGGTCACAAGCAAAGATGTCTGTATTTTATAAATCTTATCGACTGGTTGCTCTGGCTAGGTCAATGTTGTGACCTTACACCAGTCTGACCAAGAGTTTCTTCTTTTCACTTCCCTATCATCATTTCTACTTGTGTGCACTGAGTCTTGCTCATAAATTCGGCAGAGACTACTGATCTTTGAAAGATGTGTAACAAACCTGACTTGCTGAGACAACAGGCCTCCATGCCCCACAACAGAACACAAATCAGTCAGAGTCAATTAGGAACTTAAGCACAAATTATTATCTAATAGGTGCTTTGTAAGCAAATAAAGACAGAGTCACAAGACATCCTAGAGTGTCACAGTAGTTACCAAGCATACAATGAAAGACCTCAGAAAAGAATGCATCAAAGAACAATGTTTTTGTTTCGCACTAGCAGAAGAATGAATGACAGAAAAAAAAGTCAGTAAAATATAGGGGATGACAACGATCCAAAGCCCATGTACTCAGGTCAGCAGATCTGAGTACAGCCCTCAAGAAGTGGGAGAATGCAAAATCCAAACGTCATTGGAACAAAGTACATAGGTGACACATGGCAGATTGCCCTCCAGTAGGCAAGGCAAGCAATGAAGAGTTATCAGTGACCTTGTCATATGCAGTTATGTCACCTATATGCCAGGATCTGAATTTAACAAGAATCTCATTGGTCAGTTACATCCAGTGCTTCTGATTTTTCTCCAAGATTTGCAAACATGACATAAAAGCAAACAACATCAACAGGAATCTAGAGATTACATTAAATAAAACCCAAGCAATCACATAGAGAAGACTAGTACAACCATGATAATGTGAAGGGAGAGCATGGGTTCCTGGAACATCTGCACCCTTTTGAAGTCTGTCTCTAGCAGGCCAAGAAGGCTTTCACAGAAAACACAAAATAGTTACTAAAGGAACCTATACATACAACTCGAATCAAGGGATATGGCCTGGAACTGTTCATTAGTTGCTTCCTAAGGTGTGAACAGAAGTTCCCTTAAAATAAAGCTATTAATGAAGTACATGCTGAGCTCATACTGTCTCAGTGGAGAGAAGTTATAACCAATATGCAATGAAGACTGTTTATATTTTCTGACAAAAAAGTATTAAGTTGTGCATTCTCCAAAACCATCATCCTGGAAACACCTCCAATCCAGACTTCTTGCTCTCTGTTAGTGCTGAGAGGATTTTTCCTGGGTCTGCCAATAATCTACAAGACTGTTCTGAAGGTCATGTTGGAAGCAGCTAGTACTTTTCCTTCTTCATCCCGAGGTGAAAACAAGTAGTGTGAAAGCATTCCTTATTAAGACAAAGTTATTATATATGTATTAGAGTTTATGTTACCTTAAAGCAGATTTACAGTAACCAAATGAGGAAATCAGTGAAGGGAATACTGATAGATGGAGGGAGATGGCTAAGAGAGCCACTACAAGTTTCCCAAATGTTGGCTGCAGATGTTTGTCTACAAGTAACTGCATTCTTTAAGAATCTCTGAATCTCGTTTGGTGAATAAACTGCTGGCAAAATAAGGTGCGAGCATTTCACTATACTAAAAGCTTTTTGCTGTGCTGAGCTCAGAGGAATAAACAGACTTGAATCTACCAGTGATGTTCTTAAAAAGTAATTACCAAGGGGTTTTCTGGAAGGATTAGTGCCATTTAATATGCTGATTAATCAGTTTTTAAGTAGTGGATTTGTGACATCAAAAGTAGTTAATATCTGAAGTGTGTTTAATTGTACAAACAGAATTATTTTCAGAAAGGAAAAAGTGCTTGGTAACACCTTTACTGCCTACCTATTCTGTCTGGCCGAACATTTCATTAAAGTGTTTTCTTATTCTGTCGGTAACAGGCAACAAACATCCCATGGACTTTAGTGAGGGCACGGCCAGACTCCTCTGCCCCCGGAGGACACCACAGGGATCGCGACATTAACTCGCTGAGCGGGCTGGCACCGCGCAACCCTGCTCTCTCCCAATGCCCCGGGCACCGCCGTGGCCACCATCCCAGGGAAGCAAGAGCTAACCAGGCGGCCCTTGCAGATCTAATTACTGCTATGCACTGGAGAGGGCTCCTGAAAGCTTCTTACGACCTCTCAGTTGAAGGCAACCTCAAAAAGCAAATAAATAGCAGATAAATACCTTATAAAAGCCCAGTTAGAATTATTATTCAATGTAACATAGGAGTGCTCTGCCTCTTTCTTAAAAGCAAACATAATTTTCAAGGGCTTCTTAAATGGCTTGTCACACCCACGTCTTCACACGAACTCAATGAAAGGAAAGTGTCAAATGTCCTGTTGGGTGAATCTTTCCCCTGTGCTGCATGGTCAGCTAAAGTAGAGCACTTCCCTGGTCTGTCACTTGTACACCTACTTTTGTCTGAATTTTCTTGCATTCTTAAGTAGCCTCCTTTATTGCAATCTAATTTTCAAAGTACACTTCACTATATAAAGGGGTTTAACATGTTGCATAAATAATCTCCAGAAAACACCATGCTCATGTCTTTTGTGACTTTAGATCCAAGACTAGACTGTTGGAATTAAAATACCACTCACATTCTTAAAATTAAACAGCTCTATAATTGTTTGCAGAATGGAGGTCTAAATTACATCTTGTCTCTATTTCTAATATCTACAAGTTGCATTTATTATTTGCTGTCCCCTGTTGCATTTACAGTCTTTACTAATTATAAATGTATATAAAACACTTATTTTACCCATTCTTTAAGGCCACAAATTAAAACAAGGAATATAAGCCTTAGCATCAGAAGCTGGACTTTGATGATCTTTGTGGGTGCCTTCCAGCTCAGGATATTCTATGATCCTACAGGACATTTTTCATCAGTGTCTCTCCAGACCCTTTGGTGGCCTTTACTGAAGTTTTCAGCTGAAAATTTGATCTGTGACAGATCAGTTATGAAAAACCCAAAAAAAACCCAAACCACCACACCAGATTTAGTGACACAGTCTATTGAGCACACTACTTAATTCAATAGAATGGACCAAATACATTCCCAAAATAATTTACCAAATCCACAGTAGCTGTAGGACTGTGTTAAGGTCACTGGTAGACAATATGAGACAACACTATTAACTGTGGGACAGAACAGCATCTTTCTGATGATGAGAAATGCCTTTCTTTCATGTGGAGAAATGCCAACCTCTTTTAAACCATGCAATAAAACACCCATTAGCTGCAATGTTATCCTCCTTACTTGATGGTTTGTGTTTTGCTTTTTTTTTTTTTTTTACTGTATGTGTGGCAACAACACATATTCCAAGTTTAGCATCAAAGAGACTCAAAGTTGCAGTTGTATAACAATTTGGTGAGTTTGGAAGAGTGAAGCAAAGGTTTCTCATCTGGGAACTTCTAACGCCTCAGCAAGGAGGATGTTTCTATCAACACCGCAAATCACAGAAATCCATGGGGTGCAGCAGGATTTGCAGGTTTTCCTGCCAGGCTGTTGAGCCTGAGGCTGACAGAGATTGTCTCAGTTGAAAGCTGCACTAGCTGTGCTTAGAACCTACTGGAGTTGTGACAAAAACACATGCAGTACATGAAGTTAAATATCATGTGCAAAGAAAGTTAAAGTACATATATTTATGTGTATATATGAATTTAGAGGTGCAATATACAAATGGGTGTCTGAGCAGTCAAATCAAGAAACCAAGACAAAATCATGCATTAAAGAACTGCAGCATGCATGCAAACATTGTGGCTTTAGACAAGTTTTAGACAGCACTAGAAATGGAAGAATTTAAAGTACAAGCACTGATGCGTGCTGTGAGGTTTGTTTTCAACTATTTTTCAAATTTTGAGCCCCTATACATTATTTACTGGCACCATGAATGTCTGCCAGGCTTATGAAAATGAGCTTGTTTTTCTTGTACTGTGGGTTCCACGATCATTAATACCACACCTGTGCATTACTGGAGTAAATGGAAGTGCCCATTTGAGACAGATCAGGTCTGAATACACAACTGCATTCTGCCAAACTGGACAGCAGGATTTTTAATGCTGTCTTTAGGATCTTATATTAGCTTTGTTTGACCTACAGATCGATCCCTTCTGATCTTGCATAAAGCAAAATCAGAGGAGACAACATTTGAGACAGCAAAGCTTCAAGATCAAAGATGTCTATGAAAAAAAAAATTAATTCATTTGAAGAGGCAGACAGAGGTTTTTTAAGTTTAAGGGACTGTTACGTTTCTAGACTCAGACTCGGTGCACGAAGACTGGATTTACCACCACATTAAATGATACTCTGTAGGCCACAATGTACTTGACATGCTCTTTTCAGTGGTAACAACGATTTAAGAGGCATCCAGGACCCCTAATGCCTTGCCACTGGTTTATATTATGGCAGCTGGCATCATTTGTGGGGCCAAATGACAAACCAAACAAATGAACAGAGCCAGGTTAAAAATAACTCCAACAAAAAAGTCCTGATCTGGCTTCATCTAAGGCACCACAAGCAGCTGTGCTCACATCACGGAAAGGGTGGTTGGGGCAGGTCTGAGCAGGCAGTGTACTGGATGGGAAAATCTGAAGCCATGGCTGCTTGAGAAAATAGCGTGGGGAACCGTTTGCAGGGATACTTACTCTGTTTGCTCTCCACTACCTCAACCCTGCCAGCTTGAAAAGTTGTCCATGGGTATGGAAAGGTCCTCAGGCCACAGGCAAAAGCCTATTCAGACACACCTGCCGTGCTGAGGGAGTAGTGCCAGAGACAGCTTAGGGAAACACGCTCAGAATGCCTGCAGTTATAATGACGTTCCCCATGAACTGTATTCAAGTCTGCTTTGTTACAAGTCTAACACTCAAATCTAGTTCACGAAGGGGAACTGGTCAGAAAGGGTTCTCACCATCCATCCTACTGGGCTTACAGTTGTGTGTCCAAACCTCCTTCTTAAATACATGCTCGAGTGCTCTTTGAATCGTCATTTTTCAATAGTCCATTCCAGCTCTGGAGAGTAGTGTATGCTCCTAAATAAAGATGACAACAAAGGATTGTTTGCTTTCGCAAAGCAGCTTCTCTGGTAGAATTATTCATTTGTGTGAACTGCGTCTACATATTTTACAATTAATTATACACTTAATTTTATCTGTTTAAGAAAATCAGAGAATGAAGTATTTGGAAAGCAGTAGAATAAGTTCAAGAGATTTAAAATGCAAGAAGTCAGGCAGCTATACCTAAACATTTTTAACAAAATCCTACCACTTTATATTTAGCTGTTGCCATTTTTTTAGACAATCATATTTAGTTTTAACTTTGATTGCTCTCTTCTTGTTGATTTTAACATACTTTATGGTTTATTTTGTATGACATGCAGTCATATATTATGTAAAAAGAATATTTATTTACAATTTATGATATTAATTTATATCTTGAAATATACACAAGGCTAAGTTTCTTGGGTAGATCTCTTTTGATCCTATTTTTAAATAGTGTTATTTTACAAATAAGATGCAAGTCCAAGGGTTTAACATTGCCCCAGGAGAATTAGTGTCTGAGGAACATATTGCTCACAGCTGCAGTGAAATATCCATCACTGAAAATTTCAGCACTTTTATTTCCATCTCAGTGACATCAGTGGGATAACTGAAATATTACTCACATATGGTACTCAATAACGGCACGTATGATTTTATCAAAATTCTAGAAAAGTAATTTTTTGTTTATCATTAGCAGTTTTTTCTAACAAAAAAATCAGAACAAAAAATATTACTGTGGTAACACGGAGTATTTGTGGTGGAATTTTTTTTTTCATTATGATTAAAATAAGATGTAATTTTCCCAAAGTTTAAAATGATCAGCAAACCTCTTCCCGTTTATTTTAGTTTATAGCTTCTTTCTTTTAAACCCCCCCCAAAATTGGGAAATTCATACTGTAGCAGTAGCTTAGCCAACCTTAAAGAGACTTTGCTGATCATAAGTCACTCAAAGGATAACTAAATTATTGAGTGTCTGCAACTCAGTGAAAGCCATGGTTTCTTAATCACCACTGTCAGACTTGTTCCCAGCCTGAGTGTGTGTGTGGTGGTACTGCTTTAATTTTGACACTGCACATGTGGGCCAAGGTACGTAATATCGCACACTGTGACACTGTGCCTTCTCACCTCCAGATCCTCACACCTCGGATGTGGTAGGATGCTGACAGTGTTGTTGCTATCTTTCTAGAAGATTGCTTTTTCTAATGCTGGGGGCAGTACAGTCTGAGGAGAACTGTACACTAAACTATTTGTCTTGTAGCAGTGCTAACGCATCGCACCCTTTTATCCCATTTATTTCCTCTCCAGAAGTTGAACATCAATAGAGAACACAACTGCAAGGAGAGTTCCTGAACCAGAAGTTCCTTCTTTGGAGATTACAGCACACTACCAAGAAAGCATTTGAAGAATTGACACATGCAACTCTCTGTCCTGCTACATATTTTCTTTGATAGATTGGAGAGCATAGAGAGGTTAGTGGATGAGAGAAATGACTGAGAGGAGATGACTAGGCTTCAAACCTGTGAGGGAAAATGACAAAGGAAAAACTTCACAACTGACAACATCATAGAAAAGTATGCTGAGGGTTATCTCAGCTTACTCTAGCAGAAAACTCACTTGACAAAGTTGCTTAGAGTCAAAAGAAGCGCCATGATCATCAGGAAATGGACAACCCTCAGTTTCACAGTGTTCATTGGCAGCTAACAGGGTATTTGGAAGGTGACATCTCCATTTCAGAGACCTCCCAGACCATGTTGCCTGAATGTCAGAGATGTAAAAGAAGCCACAGAAACTTTTGCTTGTATAAGGTTCCCCAAAAGGATTCATACCAAGAACTCTTGCAGTTTCTCCTGATTCCATATTAACAAGATCAAAGAAAGAGTGTGTTGCAGACCACTGTTCACCAATCTGGCCAGCTGGTGCCCAGGACTGGTGCTGGTTGCAACTCCTGCTGGGATGTAGCTGGCACCCAGCCCATTCAGATCTGCAGGCTGTTTGCTGCTGTTAGATCCAGCCTGCTCTTTGATGCACCGGCTTGGAAAGTCAGATTTTACTGGCAAACACAGCTATTGCAAGTAACCACTTGAACAGCTGTGGAAGTGGTGCAATGTGTGTTTGGCCAACTTCTTACTGAGATAGCGCTTGCTTATTTTGTTTCATATAATAATTGGGAAAGCAAGAGGCAGCAGACAGAAGAAGGGGGGGAGCAAGTCTGGATGACACTACAGTCTGCTATGACTCACTGGTTTCCCAATAACGGCAATGGGATAGCTTTGTGCAAAATCTCAAGTACTACTTGCTGCACTGCGACACTGGGTATTCATTTTGTGAGAGCTGGAAACTCTGTCCTCCTGACCTTGCTACCAGCTTTTTGCAGCCTCCTCCATTCCTCTCCTTTAATATGTTACTTCCAAACGGGATACAGTTTTTCATCTCAGTCCTCACCAGAACATTATTTCTTTCTCTCACATACAAAACTCCAACTGATATACCCCAAAATGCTTTCTATATTGTCATTGTTGACATGTACTTATTTAGTTTGTGATGCACTACTAGATCTTTTCCATACAGTCCTCATTTTGTATTTGAACATGATACTTCAATTACGCATAGCTCTTCCCCTTTGGTTTAGTAAGTCCTGTAAGATTTAACTTGTTAATAAATCCTTACTAGAACTTGTTACATCAGCAGGAAACAAAGTAAACTATTACAGGGGTATAACAAAATTTAAAACTACAATTCTTATTTGTGATAAATTTTGCTTACTATTGTTACAATGACACTTAAGGTACTGTCATGGGTTGATGCTGGCCAGATGCCAGGCACCCACCAAAGCCACTCCCTCACTCCCATCTGTAGCTGGACAGAGGAGAAAAAATATAACAAAGGGTTCATGGGTTGAGATAAGGACCAGGAGAGATCACTCAACAAATACCAGCATGGGCAAAACAGGCTCAGCTTAGAGAAATGAAATGAATTTATTACTAACAAAATCAGAGCAGGATAATGAGAAGGAAAATAAACCATGAAAAACACCTTCCCTTCATGCCTCCCTCCTTTCAGCTCTACCAGTGGCTCAAGACAGGGAATGGGGGTTATGGTCAGTTCACGACCTGAGGCTTCTCCCACTGCTCAGGCAGAGGAATCATTCCCCGGCTGCATCGCAGGATCCCTCCCACAGGAGACAGCTCTCCATGAACTTCTCCAATGTGAGTCCATCTCACAAGCAACAGCTCCCTATGAACTGCTGCAACGTGAGTCCATCCCACTGGCACCAGTCCTCCCCAAACTGCTGCAGCGTGGGTCACTCTTCCACGGGGTGCAGTCCTTCAAGGACAGGCTGTTCCAGCACGGGAGCAGGGCCCCTCTCTCCATGGGTCTCCCCCAGGATCACAACCTCCTCTCAGGCATCCACCTGCTCCAGTGTGGGAGTCCTCTACAGGCCACAGGTGGATCTCTGCATCCCCATGGACCTCCATGGGCTGTAGGGGCACAGCTGCCTCACCATGGTCACCACCATGGCCTGCAGGGGAATCTTGGCTCCCATACCTGGAGCACCTCCTCCCTCTCCTTCTTCACTGACCTTGGTGTCTGCAGAGTTGTTGTTCTGACATATTTTCACTCCATTCTTCTCTGGCCAAAATAAAACTATGCCACAACTTTTTTTATCTTTCTTCTTAAATATGTTAGTACAGAGGGATTACCACCATTTCTGATCGGCCCAGCCTTGGCCAGTGGCATGTCTATTTTTGGAACCACCAGGGACTGGTTCTGATGGACATGGGAGAAGCTTATAGCAGCTTCTCACAGAAGCCACCCCTGTAGCCTCCCCACTACCAAAAGCAGGCCACAGGTCCTCATCACAGAAAGAAGTTTGAGAAATATGCTTCCATATTATTCTATTTAGCTACTTAATGTGTATGTTTGAAGGCACACATTGCGAATCATCTGAAAAAAACAGGATCTAGACTAAGCTAGTCATAAGGCTCTTTTTAAGCAGAAGCAGAAAATCTCTGGAGACTGATTCACTCTAAATGCCTTGATTGTCTATTTTATAAAGGTAGTAATCACTTCCCAGATGTGTCTTTTTCCACTGACTACAGAAGAAGCCAATGCAAATCCTTTAGAAGAGATACCAAACTTCCAAGTTGCTAAAATTACACGAGTCCCAGCTGCAGCTCATTCTCCCCCTAGAACAAACAATCAGACATAAATTCTTCAAAGATTTAGGACCTAACTCCTGTTCATTTCTCACTGTGAGATTCTTTAAGCAGTTAACTTCAGTTGAGTTTCACACCTAAAGGTAGTGAATACTTAGCATCGGGGCTGCAAAACACTGATAAAAATCTTACCAAATCGGCCTGTGCGTATTTAAGCAGATACAGCCTTCAAGCCCTTTTTCCTGTGGCAAAAATTTCCATCCCCACTGCAGAAAGGAACATATGTTAGAGCTTCAGGTACCATAATCCCCCACTCCAAGGAAGGGGAGGAGGGAAGAGCCAAAGACATTACTGTCTGTAAGAGTCACTGCTAGGCTCAACAGAGCACTCTTTCAGATTCCCTTTTGGACCACTTCTTGATCTTTCTTACCACAAAACATTTACTTATTTTACAAGATTATTTAAAAACCCTCAACGAACTAAAACAACAGGTAGAACACACCTGGCAGGTGTTTAATTACAGTAGCACCATCCTGAAATTATATCTACTTATTTTTATTCAAATTGACAACATTTTAACTTGAGTGTTCCTTAATGACATAAAACTAAGTCTTCTTTTTTCCACTTTGAAGTTACATCATTGTAGACGTTGATTGTTTAATTGTCCTTCCAATCAAGCACTTAACTTCCTACTTAGCCCCACGCAGGACATGACTTGAAGACATTAACAATCGTCACTAATGTGGATTGCCTTAGGATGTTTTATGTTTATTTGTAATGGAGGCAAACACTCCCTGTTTGGATGAATTCTACAAAAGCTGATCATTTTCTGCCCTAGGCAAAGTTTTCAGAAAGACTTCATATGGTTTTTTCTCGTTGTAATCAGTGCATTCAAATTATGCATAATTTGGTTTTCATGGTTTCACTGTTGGATCACATAAAGTCAATTATAATTACTACCAAAAATAAATTTCTGTATGCACCTTGGAATATTCACCATGGAGTTATGACACACTAGAGGGAGATTCACAATTACTGGGAAATTATTTAAGAATATTCTATTATTTTCCTCAAACTCAAATGAAATTGCAATAGTTAATCACAGAGTTTGAAATAAATGGTCATAAAGTCTTAGTGCTACTATAATCTAAAAGTAGTATCAATTGCCATACCAAATGGGCAGAAGCAAAGGAGGGTGGTAAAGCTCTTCATTTAGAGTAATTTCCGTGAAAAATATTCCATGATATTGGATGTGATTATTGTTTACACACAAAGAAGTGAAAAGGCTCTTCTGCACACAATGTGGAGTTTTTGTGGGACTCTTTAGTAACTTCCAGATAGGTGCCTGAGGCAAAACTTTCTCTTGCCTATTGCAAGGTATTTCATGTAGGCAAGCAGCCTCCACAAAAAAGCATGTCCTGCTCCACTCTTGTTTTATAAGCAGGATGGTTCATCTGCTCCCTCCAGCCGTGGTTTTAAAAAACAAGTTTTTTTAGCCTTTAGATTATTCTTTTTAATGAACTAAATTGGTGAATCTCCAACAGGGAGTAATGATCTCGAGAGAATGAACTCTTCATTTCCTTCTCCCAGGTAGCCCTAAACATCTTTGACAATAAATAAAATGGAACTGTGAAAGTTTAGGAATAAATAGACAGGACATTAATTCTGCCAGTGTTCCTACAGGGTCATTACTGACAGGAAAGTAAATAGATGGGCCATTGGTTTCTATCTCACTCTATCAGAACTGAGAAGTGTCAGAGTGTAAGCAATGCCGTCCTGCTTCGCTTCTGCTTTTTGCTGCTGAACACTACCCAGATCACTTCATTTACCCATGAAAACGAGAAAATCTGAAATGAATACCAGACACAGATTTGGATTACAAGATGATCCAGGAATACAGGGGAAGACTTTTCATTCCTGAGGTGGCCTTAGTGGACAAAATCATTTAGTATTTAGTAGACGTTCAGTCCTTCTGACCTTCTGATATCAATGCTGCAGATTTAACTACAGGTATCTATATACAACTATATGTAATTGTCTGATGTAATGACTTGAGATTCTTTTCCAAAATGAATAAAAAACCTGTAAACAGATTAACTGAATTCTTACTAGCATTATAAAAGATGTTCTAATTTGAACTCAGAACAGAAAATATATATTATCTTAGGTTGGTTGTGCTTAATTTAACAATAGGTAAATTATTTTTAAAAATCTGCTAAACCCACTCTGATTTAGAGTTGACGTTTTCTGGAAGTAGGTTATTTGAAAGCAGTGCCTGATTTCAGTGCATTAATGATAGGCAAAAAAATCATACTTAGACAGCTTCTGGGTGTGTCTTTTGCCTGAAGTGAATATATATTTTAAACAACATTTGTTTGGACTTGAATCTGTAAACCTGTGTTTATCTGATTTAAAATAATCAGAGACTGAAAACGACACCATTAGAATCAAGCCGTAACATCCCAAACAATGGACTACAGCTCACTACACAACCCCCTGTCCTCCACTCCCAACTCATCCACAGGACAATGCTTGGTAGTGTTGTGGAGGAAACTAATCTCGTTAGGCAAAGAGAGAGCTTGAGGGTCCAGTTTTACAAGAATTTTTCTCTGCAGCCATGCTTCCCCCTCCTCAACCCCATCCCCTCAGGCTGACCTGTATTCAGGCTGTCATGGAAAGGGCCTACCTTTGCATAACCACCATGAGTAAGGTCTTTTCCTTGCGCAGCTACTCAGAAAACTGGATAAGGAAATTATTCCAGCTCAGAATTAAAGCATGTGTGTGTGTGTGCGTGTGTGTGTGTAGTGTTATTTTTTTTTAAGGGGTTTCAGTCTGCTAATCCTGGTGAATCCGCAGTTACGCTAATGCTAATGCCAATGCCAAACAACAGACACCAGAAATTTCTTGCTACATGTGGAGATAAGAGGGTAGAGGAATGGGAGACCTCTTTTTTGATATAAGCTTACTTTTAAGCTTACAAGATATAGTCCAGCCAAACCTGTGAAGGAGGAACTTGTATTTGCTTACGTACAGTCACACTGCACTCTCAACCAAAAACCAATGATGAAGAGATGCCTGCAACTGAGGGTTGCCAGAGCTTGCAGTGCTCACATGAGGTGCAGAATTGATCCCTGAGACTTCCGAAGAGAGCAAATCTCCCTCTGGGAAGAAAGACTCTGTCATGGACTCTGAAGTACAGCATATAAGTACTGTAGGATTCACAATACAGATTATTTTGAGAAAAGAAGTTGCAAAGACAAATGAACTAATTTTCTGAATTGATTTACCTTGCTTAACTTAAAACAGCTTCATATATTAGTAGCACTAAATATGCATTAGGTTCTTCTAAGGACACAGTATTCCCTGACTGCATGAGTGGTTTTCAAAATTACAAAACCAGAAGTTCCTGCCCTTTTCATCTTTTTTTTTCTGCTTTTGTTTCTCAGATTCTCTCTTGTTCCATAGTTCATAAATGCACAGTATAGATCATTGACTGCTATGATAAAATACATTCAAAATGCTTTGTTTCTAATTTTTCTTTTCCTTGGATGTTAAAACTGACAGATTAATGACTCTCTTGCCACCTACTAGTGAATCACCACCCTTACCAACACTCAAGATAAGAGAAGCTCACCTTTCCCAGAAAAGTGAGGTCCTTTGCTGTGCATTCTGGGAACCATAATATAAGGCTTAGTTACTTTAAATCTATTCTAATTTTAGTAGATTGTTCAATAATTATCTGGAACAACATAAAGATCTTTCTCTTAAATTTTTGATTACTTTCCAAAATTAGCAAGTATAGCATATCTAACCTATATATGAATACATGTTCAAGTGTCTCTGTATCTTGGCATTATGGTGTGAAACAACTGGACAGCTAGCAAAAATGCTGCAACTTGAAAAAGGAAGCCTTCCCGCTGGCTTCAATGGGAACAGGTACAGACTAATGATGGATAGCTTCAAAAATCCAAATTTGGCACTGTCCTGCTGGCTGTTTAGAACAGCTCAGTGTTTCAGAGACTTTATTGATCTAATGTCACCCTAACGTTTTTCAAAGGAAGACTGGAAAAGAAACTACAATACTGACATGCCAATGGTACTGCGACAATTTTCATTCACTTTAAATAAAAAATAACTTGTAAAGACATACTAAGTAATTTCTATCCTGTATTTTGTTTCTTTGCTTGCTTGCTTGCTTTTATATGTAGAAAAAAGCATGCTCCTGCAGCATTTGTTTGTTTTCCCTTGGCAATTTCCTTAAGGAACACCAGTGGTCAATGGAGCACAAGCTGACAAAACATTGCACAGCTCTACATACCCTATGCACATGAAACAGTCACGTTGACAGTGGCACATGAATGTTTGTAGTTACTTAGGCATTGTCAGTCTGGCTTGCAAATTCATGATTCCTGACTAAAACGTAGTTTTGTTTCTTTAAGAAAAAGACCAAAAATTTCCATGAGACAGAGAGAGAAAAAATAAAAACCGAGACGAAGTTTCAGCCTTACAGATCTTGATACTGGAGCTGTCAAACTTTTAGGGGCTCCAGCTTCACAGTGTCTAAGACGTCTACAATCTTTCAGGTGAACATATAGGTGGGAGAGAAAGCAGTGTTCGTGAGCAATTTTATGGCTGCTGCTGCAGAGTAGGGGGGTGTTAAGCCTTCAGTAATTAAATCCGTTGCAGGGTCCGGGCTTACATATGGAACTTGAACAATGGGTATTTGCTTAAATTACATAGATTACCGCGGAGATGTGGAATCTGTATGCCCTGCCCACTTCCCTGAACCTTTTGTGATGAACAAGTTATTGAGAGTTGGCTTTTGCCATATGTTATATGAGTTATATTGTGAGTTTTAGAATTAAATATTATGATATTTTCCTTGGGAAATATCAAGATAATGGTATATGTTAAAATGTTTAATCTTGTTGGAGTAGTCTGGTTGTGGGGCTGGTTTTCGGGGGCGGGGGGTGTGTATGATTTGCGTGTTGTAATGTTAGCTTTTTAAGTTTGCCTAGGACGGGCTGTTGCTAGCCCAGCTTCGAAGACACAACCACAAAAGGACTGAGATTCCATCCAATAAGGACCCCAAGGACCACAGCGACAGAACTGTGCCGGCCTAGAAGAGTGACATGGATGCAAAACTGTAAATAAACATGCATCAGGCTGAGGCAACCACAGGGGTATAAAAGGTGAGACCACTATTTTGTGATGGTGGCATTCGTGGCATTGTGTCATGCTCTCTTGTGCTGTACCTTTTGCTTTGCCAATCTTTTATAGTTCTCAATAAATGTTTAATAACTCATTTCCATATTGGATCTGGGTCGTTCATAACACTTTGGAGCTGGGATCCTGTGGGGAACATAATGGGCTTAATTACAGTGTCTGGAATAGCCATGTAGGACCCGGAAGGCAGGAGTTAGCCTCATCTCACCTTTTACATGCTAGTGACCCCAGGCTTGGCTGGGAACCCCTTGGGGCCTCTGGAGCAGCTTCTGGATTACCACGACACACGCTACCTGGTGTGATGGTAAGGGGAAACGCCGCGCGAGCAGGGTTATGGTGCCCATGCCTTCCCACCTCGGCCCGGGCGTGGGACGCTCAGAGCACACAGGACCCACTGCCCACTCCCGCCCGCCTGTGGAGAGGCCGAGGACGGCAGCGAGATCCCACGGTAGCGCCCGCCGTGCTGTGAGGCCAGCCATTTGGTCCGGCCCGGGGCGACACGGGGGCCCCGGGCGTGCCACGCTCGAGACCTGGCAGCAGCGGGCCACGACGCCCACCCACCCGGGCCCCGGCCCCACGGGGCACGGCCGCGGCTGTCACATGGCAAGGGGAGGGGGCTGCGGCGGGGCGGGCCGCGCTCGGGGCTCCCCCGGCCGCGCGGAGGCGGGCTGAGGCGGCGAAAAGTTTGCGGAGTGGCTCGCGGCGGCGCTGCGGTCCCCTCCTGCTTTCTTGTCTTTACTTTTTTCTACACCCCCGTCTCCCACCGCTTTCCCCCCTCAGCGCCCGCTCCGGGGCATGAGCGGCAGCCGCCACCCGCGCTGAGGAGTAGGAGGTCGTGCCGCGCCCGGCTCTGTCACTGGGGAACGCCAGGGACGGGAGCGCGGGCAGCGGCTCCNCGCCCTGCCGCTGCGCTGGGCACCTCGTCGCCTGCAGCCGCCTGGAGTTGAGCCGGCTGCCCGAGCGGCTGCCGCGGGGGGCAGTGCAGCTGTGAGTATCGGGGCTGCGGGCACCGTGGCGGGCTGGGGGCGCCAGCCTGCGCCCGCCCGCCATTTTCTGACCCCGGGGGCCGCGGCCGGGCGGGCTTTGAGGGGTGCGCGGGTGTGGTGGCGGCAGCGAGGTGCGGGAGCGGGCAGCGCGGCCGAGCTGTCAGCGCGCGCGGCGAGGGCGGCGGTGGCCGCAGCGGGACAGCGTCCCTTGGGGCGGGCTGCAGCCCCAAACCGTGGTTCCGATAAGTGCCCAGCTGAAATGGGCCTGGGAGCGCTGCTCAGTGTCGGAGAAGGCGAAATAAAAGTTCTGTCGACTTTCTTGGATAACGTGCAGTAATGATCACGTTAACGCTGATCTGTGTGTCGGGAAAGGTGCTATCGGTTTTCTTCGCGCAGCTCTTCATTCCTTGGGTAGTTCTGGCGCTGGCGCGGGCCCGGTCGGCCCGGTGCCGCACGGTGGCCGAACGCGAGGCAGCGCGAACCCAAGTGCCAGCTGAGGAGAAGTTGCTTCCAGTGACAAACTTTCATAAAGCAAGCATAAATTAGGTCAGTTTTCTAAAAGCTTGAAAATGGCTGAGTGACTTCTCACATTTGTTTTTAATTGCTTGTCAGTGAAAGATCTTCTATATTAGTCGTATTAATTTTCTATTACGTTTTCAAAGCAGATTGAGATAAGGGCTTTAAAGTAAACAGGAAGACTTTCAATTAGTTGGGGCTAATTCTGTTCAATTGCCTCGTCTGGAGGTCGTGCTGCTTTACTCATGAAATGTGGATGGCTGTATTGACACCATATGGAGCTGAGCACAGGCATGGCTCTGGGAGTTGAATATTTCCAGGACTGGTATAGGAAATTGTGAGAGAAAAGAAACTTCTTTTTTTTGGCTTATGTGATTGAAACATACGGATCTAACACTGGATCTGCTTTACATTCAACAACTGGTTTTGCTTTCTATTGTATTTCGTCCCTCTTGTTCTTTTGAACTGTTTCGGTATGCCCAGTTAAGTTTTCTGAGAAAACCTAGGGGTTTTTTTTTTTATACTAAGGTAAGCTTTATAGTCTGGTTTCTTAGCTTAGCATACACCAATGCTGTTAAAATTCAGATGTGGTAAATAAAAACACAAGGGGAGAAATCACAGAACTTTCAGTTTTTTAGTGATGCTTTAAAAAACATTTTTACTTAGCACTAATCCAAATTTGTCTTTTCCAGTTATGTTCCCAAGAGACAATAAAACACATTGCAGGGCTTTTTGTTAGCACAAGGGACATTTTTCTAATTAGAATTCCCTTGGTAGTGTAAATTGCCCTTATGTAAGTTCACATTCCTTTAAACGTGTGAGAAAATAAGTTCCGCTTGTATAAATAAGCTTTGGTCTGTTGTAAGAAACCCTGCTGTGATTACTCATTGGACAGCTGTGTCACTTGCTTTTAAACTCACAGAAGTACATCTTTGTAGGTGTCACCAAACCATGTGGTCTGGCCACTTTGTGTAAATATTTCTTTTGTTTGTGACAAATGCCTTAGAAGTACCCAGCTCTTTCTTCCTTCTCCTCTTATATAAGAACAAGGAGGAGTGTGTCATTGTCTGTTACCTCCAGCTACTCCAGTAGTTGGACCTGGGATTGTGCAACCTTTAAGATTATTAATGCGTTCAGCTTTACATACGCAAAAATAGTTTAACTAGTCTGCGTTATTGTTGCAACAAACTGCACCTTACAAATTGTAAAAGGCTGCTTATGAATTTTATTGCTATGTGTCTACCATGTTTTCCATGGAAGTCTATAGTGGGTATAGCCAAAGGCTAGTAGTTTAATTGCAGGCTTTCCTGTCCTCTTGAGAAAACAGGTTTTTTTACCACGTTCTCAACATATGCAGGCGAGATCCCCCAAGCAGGAGAGGGAAAGCTCTTCTGCCTGGGAAGGTCTAGGCTCACATTACGTTTTACACCTTCCTTTGCCCATTGCACTTGCCCAGATGGAGTGCAGGTTTTCGAAACTCTTGTTGCATTCTTTCATGCCTTTTTTTTGTTCAAATTCCCTGCTGAAATAAAATGAGAGTGACCTCAGAATGGACAAGGAGGGGACAAAAAAAGAGCCTGAGTTATGTCCCCTTCTTCTTGGTGCCAGGTGTGAGTCTACTGCTTTGTATGGAAGTAGCACCACAAAGCGGAGTGTAAACAGGCTGTAAGTGCCAACTGTACTGTGATTTTAGCCAAAAATACCTTCTTCTAGTACCTTGCCCTCATGAGAGGTAACAGCCTGCCGAACACTGATAAACATTTATAATGGCTTTGTGTACAGATAATTTTGAAGTTAGATTTCCATTTAATTCCAGGATGTATATCCTGATATTGCAAGAATGTGGCGTTGTTTGAGCTGGTATAGCAGAGCTGGAGGAGGAGGAAGAGTGTTGAGCATTGGCCAGCATCCTCCATGTGTGCAAACTCCCACTGGCACGGCCGTACCCTTTGCCAGGTTCACTCGGGAATGCTAGAACTGTCGGTGGGGCAGGAGGGAAAGTCTGAAAAATGGTTTTCACTTGTGTTTGCATTACATCTGTAGTATTTACATTTTATAAATCCTCTAGTTCTCTCCCGAAATTGCCAGAGAAAAAAGCTGTATGGTTTTCACAGCTGTTTTTCAATATTTTCCAGACTAAAGCTTGAACATAGCAAGCTGATTTATGAGTCACTTTGGATCAGTGTCTTAAAACAGCTACAGCTTGCCTTTTTGTTTTTCAGCTCTGCTGATTTCTGCTGAATTAGCAGCTGTATAGGCCCCAGTGGGACTGATTAAGGAACTGTTGCTGGATTTGCATTTTAAAATTTGACTTCGGGCTCAGGTTTCTGAGTTCTATAAGGAATAAGATGATAATTGTGACTAAGTGTTGTAAATTAAGTTAAAGTCTAAAAGTTACATCTATAAAACGTGAAGAAGCACTGGCTCTCTCCCTCTATGCATTAGGCTTCCTTTGAGTTTTTAATTACACAAACATCGATGTTCAGAGTTAAGTTTCAGCTAATGCTGAGACTTGAGAATTACAAAAGATGGTCATACAAACGTAATGGAACATAGAAAATAGTTTCTTTCGTAGAACAGGTTCTTAGAGGGCAAAACCTATGGCATGCTTTTTCGAGTGGAAGCAATTCTACTTAAATGTCCAATCACTTCTATTAGAAGTGTGAGGTGAAGAACAGGTATATATGCTTACTAGTGCTATAAAGAATTGCTTAATATGAATGTGATTTCTGACATTTCTGTGTGTTCTGTTCTATGACTTGAAATTCTAGTAGCAAGAGTAATCACACAGGGAATTTTCTCCCCCCTTGTAATGTGGTTTTAACATACAAGGAAAATTCAGAAATGGAAAACACATAGTAATAATCTTGATGTTTGAACATTGTCAGTTCCATTTCTGTGAAGGAAGAATAGAATTTAATTTTCCAACTTTCTCTTCATACCAGTTTTAAGGTGTGTTGAGAAATGCATTGGACTGAAATGTACTTGTATCTTTGCAACTGGGATGATAGACTTTTATATTTAAAAAATTTTGCCAATTCAATGCTTATAAGTTTAAGAAACTTCTACAGGCTTAAGCTTCACTTAGATTATTAGTAAAAGACAAATATTTTAACTCTTGGTTCACTTCCAACCGCTCTGATTAAACTAAAAATGTAACTTGGAAGGCTTTTTTCCTGGATTTTCATATGCCAGTAGTACTGAAATAAAGTTGAATAAAATATTTATTATACGTATTTTATGCAACTATTGGTAGACAAGCATGTATACTGTATGAAACCAGCAATTCAGTATTGTCTGGAGGGTTGGGGGGGGGGGGG